>JAGPOW010003642.1:20919970-20937400 GCA_030014935.1 Caiman crocodilus
CCCTCTTAGCAAGGAGACATTCCCGGATGCTCCTAGTGAGCCATAGGGGTTTACGCGCCCTCCTACTCCCTTTGACCCTTGTTGGGATTACCTCCCTTTAGGCACGGAGGATCGTCTCCTTAAGGAGCGACCACTCACCCTGGACATCTGACTCCCTTCCCCTCTGGGTCCTCAGCGCTTCCCCAACGATCCTCCTTATTTCTGTTAGCGTTATGCTCATGCCAGTGATTTTCCTGATGTTTGTGGGATTTTACTGTTAGTGAGTGAGGCTCATGACCCCACCCATTATTGAGTTACAAAGGGTCATTATTACACATTTCTATTTTTGACTTCATAACTTTGTCAAGCTTTAATAGCTTGGGCTGAGCATGTTCTGTCCTAGGTATGTGTGATTGGAAGAATTCCAAATAAATAGATAATCTTATAATGTTTCATCCAAAAAAGGCTCAGTCAGTTCTGGAAATAAAGCAGTGGTGGGGATATATTTAGTTTTGCAATGTTAAATATATTGGCTTTTTAGCATCCTCATATTTTCAGGCAGGGACTTGAAATTTGGCAGCCATTTGGCAGGGTCTGCTGGGGAGAGATGTCCTCCATCTCATTCCTCTGGGGAGGATATTGTTCTCAATGAGAGTGGCAGACTTGCTTGACCAGGCTTTAAACTAAGCTCACCAGGGGTTGGGGGGATTATCACCACTTGTAGCCTACTGGACAACTTTTATAAATCCAACAGGCTAAGGCACTTAAGGGAGCCCACCCCACCCCACCCTAGCCCTGGAATGATTTGTGGGGAAGGCAAGGACCACCAATGGGACACTTGTCTGCCTATACACCAATGTCAGGAGGTTTGAAAATGCACAGGAGGAACTAGTCTTCCTGCTAAACAAGAATAACTATGAACTCATACAGATAGCATAGACCTGGTGGGACTCTGCCTATGACTGGGCCACAGGTATAGATGGCTATACCACCCTGTACAGCTATGATCATGCAAATACAAGGGGTGGGGGTGAAGCCCTCTATGTCAAGGACAGCTACACATCTCTCCAAATTGACATTGGCACCCAGGAGAGATGACTGGAGTCTCTCTAGGTCAAAATATGTGGGGAACGTGACACAGGGGACATCATGGTAGGAGTCTACTACAGACCTCCTAACCAGAAACAAAAGCTGGACCAGGAATTTGCCAGAGAACTAGCTGAGGCTGAATGCTCTTTGTGTGTGGTTGTTATGGGAGACTTCAACTACCCAGACATCTCATGGGAAGAGCATTTGGCCAAATCATATTTGGTCAAAATCATATCCAAAGCTTCCTCATGTGTGGATGAGCTATACCTGACTCAAGCCATCTATGGGCCGAGAGGCAAAGTGTTGTTGGACCTGGTACTGGTCAAAGAGGATGACATAGTCAGTGACCTAAGAATTGATGGAAAGCTGGGTGATAGTGACCATGATCTGATCACCCTTACTATCCATTGCAAAGCTGGAAAGTCAGTCAGCAAAGTAACTCAATTTCAGGAAAGCTGACTTTGACAAGCTCAGGAAGTTCATTGACAAGGCCCTAAGGGACCACAACTCAACTGGAAGAGAAGTCCAGGAGGAGTGGTTGCTCCTCAAGGGAACGATCCTGACAGCACAAGGGATGACCATCCCACCTTGGAAGAAGGGTAGCAAAAGGGTGCAGCAACCCCCTTGGCTCAGCAGGGAACTTGAGGACCTCCTACAACTCAAAAAGAGACGTATAAAGGATTGAAGGCTGGAATTATCAACAAGGAGGAGTACTCAGCACTGGTCCGTACCTACAGGGAGAGGATCAGGAAAGCCAAGGCTGCAACTGAGGTCTATTTGGCTTCACATATCAAGGATAACTAAAAGTTCTTTTTCAGTTATGTAGAGAGTCAGAAAAAAAGCAAGGGTAACATTGAACCCCTACTGAACCAAATGGGACAGCTGATAACCGACACCCCGGAAAAGGCCAACATGCTTAACGGGTACTTCTTGTTGGTCTTTCATCAGTCCAATGGGACCGCCCTGCCTAGCAAGACATGGGATGGCCAGGGTGAGGGCATATTTATACCCATCATTGGTGTTGATTTAGTAAAGGATCACCTTGAGAGGCTGGACACCTTCAAGTCAGCTGGTCCTGATAGATTACACCGTAGGGTACTCAAGGAGCTAGCAGGTGTCATAGTTCAACCATTGGCAAAAATATTTGAAAATTTGTGGTGCTCAGGTGAAGTACCTGAAGACTGGAAGAAGGCCAATATGGTAACCACCTTTAAGAAAGGGCAGAAAGCAGATCCCAGGAATTACAGGCCAATCACCTTGACCTTAATCCCTGGTGATATTCTCAAGAAAATTATCAAGGAGACCTTTCTGTACAAGCTAGCTAAGGTCAACATCCTGAGTTATAGCCAGCATGGGTTTGTCGTGGGTACGTCTTGCTTGACCAATCTCATCTTCTATGACCAGGTGAAGTATCAGCTGGACAAGGGAGAAGAGACTGATGTCATATATCTGGACTTTAAAAAAGCCTTTAATCTGGTGTCCCATGACTTCCTCATGGAAAAATTGGCCAACTGTGGCCTTGGCTATACCACAGTCTGATGTCTGGGAAATTGACTTGGAGGTTGGACCCAGAGAGTAGTGGTCAATGGCAGTGAGTCATTATGGTGCTCCATAACCAGTGACATCCCTCAAGGATCTGTCCTTGGACCGGTTCTCTTCAACACCTTTGTCAACAATGTAGACATTGGTGTCAGAAGTGCACTAGCTAAGTTCGCCTATGGCATTAAACTTTGGGGCATAGTGTCCACACCTGAGGACAGGCTAGTGATCCAGGCTGACTTGGATAAGCTTAGTAGGTGGGCAGACACAAACCTAATGGCATTCAGTACTGATAAATGAATGTACTCCACTTAAGGAAAAAAAACCAAAAACAAACCCAACAGTATACATATAGGCTCAGCAGTGCTACGCTTGCTAGCACCACTGCTGAAAGAGACTTGGGGGTCATGACTGACCACAAGATGAACATGAGCCACCAATGCAATGTCACAGCTGCTAAAGCAAACAAAACCTTGGCTTACATCTATAGATGCTTCTCAAGTAAATCTCAGGATGTCATCTCTCTATACTCAGCCTTGTTGAGGCTGAAACTGTAGTATTGCATCCAATTGCTTCACAATTTAAGAAGGATTTTGAGAAGCTTGGGAGAGTCCAGAGGAGAGCTGTGCATGGTCAGAGGGCAAGAGAATAGGCCTCATGAAGAGAGGCTGAGAACCATGGGACTCCTCAGTCTGGAAAAGCACAGGCTTGGGGGGACCTGGTGGCTATCTATAAGTACACAAGGGGTGTTCATCAGGATCTGAAAGAACATGTGTTCGCTGGACGACCCCAAGGAAAAACAAGAACCAACAGTCAAACTCCTACAAGACCATTTTAGGCTGGACAGAAGAAAAAAAATATTTACTGTCCGAGCCCCCAAGACCTGGAATAGATTCCCTCCAGATGTGGTGCAGGCACCTACTCAAAAGGGTTCTTCAGTGTGAAGAGTGCCTGCTGGCTAGCCTCACACTGAAGCACCCTTGTGCCTCAGCCAGACCCTCCACAGCACATAAAACCAGGGGGAGCAGCCCTGGGCTCACTGCTTCCCCCAGTTCCATGTGCTGTGGAGTGGGTGGCTGGGGCATGAGGGTGCTTCAGTGATGGGGCTTCCTCCTGGCTAATTCCGTAGTGAAGTACCCTGTGCCCCAGGCAGCATCTACTTGTATGCAGCTCCACATGAAAAAAACTCCACAGCAAAGAAGTCTTGTATTTTAGCAGACTACTTTGCTGTAGAGTTTATTAGTTTTGAGTTATTTAAGAGAGGTGGATGTGTAGACACCAAGACATTTACTGTGCTGTTAGTTAGTCAACTACACAGTAAATGCATCAGGTCAGACAGGCCCATGTGTCATCCCTGCATAACAACTGTGTATGCTCCAACCTAAGACTAGAGGGGTAAAGTCAGACTTTCACTGTAATAGTGGCTCCTAGATATTCAGGAGTAGAACCGAGCACTGGAATTCAAGACAAGGACCCTGCCTCTCTTGGTCTCTCAGGAGCTTCACTCTTGTTGGCATCCATGCAGCAAAGAGATAAAAAGTATACAGTTCAAATGATGAATAAATTAGTGCTGGAGCATACAAAAGGAAGAAGGATTAAAAAAAAATGTGACTGGAACAGGACAGTGAAAACCTGACTGGGAACAGGGGATAGAGACAAGACTTGGAGATCAGAAGCTGAAAAGGAAAAGTAGGAGAGGACAAAGACTTGGAACCACTTATGTTGGTGTTAGATGAAGACTCAGATTGGCCAAACAAGGAAATTTGAACTGAATGCAATAAGAAATTGGCATGAATGTAGAAGAAAGACACAGCTTAGAAGAAGCCAAAATATGGCAGACAATAGGGCAAAAGACAAAGAGTCAGGGAGAAGGCAAACTGATAGCAGATAGGGAAATTAGGGTGAAGCCTGGGGCCAGCAAGGGGCTGAATGGAAGTTAGGAGAAGAACATGATAAATCATGGCCAAGTTTGCCAATGACACCAAACTTTGCCGCAAAGCATCCACACCTGAAGACAGGAGGGCAATCCAGGCTGACCTGGACAGGCTCAAGAAATGGGCAGACGAGAACCTGATGGTGTTTAACACTGAAAAATGCAAGGTTCTCCACATTGGGAGGAAAAACCTGCAGCATCCTTATAGGCTCGGCAATGCTACACTAGGAAGTATTATGGAAGAAAGAGACTTGGGGGTCACGATTGACCACAAGACGAATATGAGCCTGAAACATGATGCTGCAGCTAAGTAAAGTGACCAAAACACTGGCTTACATCCACAGATGCTTCTCAAGCAAATCCCAGGATGTCATTCTCCCCTTGTACTTGGCCTTGGTGAGGCCACAGCTAGAGTACTGTGTCCAGTTTTGGGCCCTACAATTCAAAAAAGACGTGGAGAAGCTTGAGAGAGTCCAGAGAAGAGCCACGTGCATGATCAGAGGTCAGGAAAACAGACCTTATAACGACAGGCTGAGATCTATGAGGCTCTTTTGCCTGGAAAAGCACAGGCTCAGGGGTGATCTGATGGCCACCTATAAGTATATCGTGATGACCACCAGTATCTGGCAGAAAGTTTGTTCACCAGAGCGCCACAAGGGATGACGAGGCCGAACGGTTATAAGCTACTACAAGACCGTTTCAGGCTGGACATAAGGAAGAAATTATTTACTGTCTGAGCCCCCAAGGTCTGGAATAGCCTGCCATCGGAGGTGGTTCAAGCACCTACATTGGACACCTTCAAGAGTAAATTTGATGCTTATCTTGCAGGGATCCTATGACCCCAGGTGACTTTTTGCCTTTGGGCAGGGAACTGGACTCAATGTTCTTTCAAGATCCCTTCCAGCCCTAATGTCTATGAAATCTGTGAAATCTATGTGAGGTCCTCAGGGGTTAGCCTGGAGACTAGGACTATGAAAAGGTTAAGATGTAGATACTAGGATCGGCTTAGGAAGAAGAACTGGGTTAGGGTGAAGATCCAGGGGTGGGAAACTGACAACAGGAGGACAGGGAGAAGATGGCAGCTGTGAAGCAGAGGAGGTCAGTCGTAAAGGGGGAGAAATAGAAAAGTCTGAGTCCAGTAATAAAGTTGTCCTCCATAACCTGGAAGGAACCAAAGAATTCCTTTGTGCTCAGCAAATATTTGGGAAACCTACTGGCATGGCATGTTTCTGTGTGACAGGGCAGCAAGTTTGCCTTGTCACTGATCTCTGAGGAAGGAACTGGGAAAAAGGAACTTACCTGAGCAATAAGCCCAGGAGAAGAGAAATGACACAGTGAACCTAGAGCAGGGCGGAGAGGAGGGAGAAACACGGATGAAAACAAAAAGAAACAGCTGTGGGGTGGAGAAAGTGGCAAGAATGTGGCTGCTGCAGGGGATGCAGAAGATAGCTGGGGAGAATTAAAGGGGAACTGGATGTGTAATTGTTTCCCCAAAAAAGAAGAAAATGTCCAGAAGGAGATCTGTGTGAACACAGAAGGGTGATGGCATTCGGCTGAAAGAGGGGGCTGGAAGATGAGTCCCGAAGACAGACTTACCTGCAAAACCAGAGAGATGCTACAGTGGAGAGAGTCGGGTTAGTGAGTCTAACTCCAGTGGACATTGGGTACATTTTAGGGAATTTAGAAAACAAAAGGTACAACACCGAGTGGGGAGGGGAGTCAGGAGAGGTGACCCCTCATATTCAGATATTGCTAGATAAGGACAGGATTGAATGGAGTGTCGGTCTGCTTGGGACCTGTGTGGGAAAGAATGGGGCAAGTGACCAGGAGCAAGAGTGTTCTGAGTGAGAGACAAAACAAAATATGTTGACCGTGTTAATTCTTTAGGAAAGATATAATAAATATGAAGCTGAAACATCAGGTGGGGTAAGGGCAGGGGATGGGGATGGAGGAGTCCTGTGAAAAGGAATCAGCCTTCTGAACAGCAGATCCAATACCAACTGTGTCACTGAGGACTGTGTTTATCTTTGTACCTTTTTTCCCCCCATTAAAGTCATGGCAGGAGACAAATAAAGGAGATTCACCCAGTCGATAAAAAGAAAGAGATTGTAACTTTATTTTGCAGACATGGCTAATCTCTCAGTCTCATTCACCCTTCTTATTCTGAATATACACTTGAGGGTGACAGCATTTTGGTAGCAGTTAGCAAATCTTGCATGCCTATGACTTGTATTGTATATATGCTTTAAATGCTCAGTGAACAGCTCTCAATTGAAGCTGTGGATACCCAGCATTTCTGCTAACCAGAGTCCACCATGTCAAGTTGGGCACCCAGACAATGAGAAATATATACTTAGTAACAGCTTGTGAAAAGTCTGAGCAAATCACTTACACCAGCTTCACACCTGAACAGTACAGCACAGGTGGGGAGAGAAGCCAGTTCTACAAAACAGCCATTCAACTGCCTTAATTTGAGCTGCTCCCCCTCGGCCCCAACACACACACACACCTTTTTTCTTTCTTCATTTTCTTTCCCTTCTTTATTCATTATATGCTTTTCAGCTTCAGTAACAAATGAGTCAGTAGTCAACAGATGACATAAATGTTCACTACACAGTGCTGATTCATCCCCAGAATAGGTCCATCTTAGACTTCAAGAGAAAATGTCAAGATTTATTAAGTGTTATGGGATGTTTCAGAAAAAAACAGTGTAACTTCTAAAATATGAGAGAATTTAATGTGTATTAAAATAATATCTGTAAAATGCTTTCATGCTTCTCAGAGAATTCTATTGGCTTCACATTTGTTCATTTTAATAAGGCTTTTCAATATTAGATTATATGAAATAATCTTAAGTAAATAAGTAATTAAAACTTGCTTTAAAAAAGTCACTTAAAGTAGAATTTTGAGGACTATGAAGCTTTTGCTATTAATATAGTAAGGTACTTTAGCCTTTTTTTTTTTAAATCAAAGGAAATTCAGCACCTGCTCCTATACTAATCTTGTATTTTAAGTCAGTCATAATTGAGGTCTATCAGTCAATTGTATGAATTTTGTGTTTTATATGAGCTAATATTACTCCTATTCTTTTCTCTGTTACCCTTAAGGTGGCAGAATAATAATTCACAACCACAAATCAGTTTATATTTCTTTCATTAAGACCAACACATGCAGTTTGAGAACACAACAGTTAAGGCACGGGTGGTGAAAATACAGCCTGTGGGCTGCATTCACCCCACCAGGCCATTCTATCCAGCCTTTGGGGGGCCTAAACAATTTAGAAAATTAATATTTATCTGCTCCTAGCTGCCTGTCAATGATGACAGGAGCCAGGGGCAGTAGGACCCAGGGAAAGCCAGTGTCAGGACCAGGCAGCAAGATCCACACAGCCCCCACCAAACCCCACCACCCCCAAGCATAGGCTTCTGGCCTGGGACTGTGGGACTGTTCCTGCCCTCCTGCACTAGAGAAAGGAATTCAGATAAGAATGTAGCTAGGGGAGGAAGGAGGCAGGGGAGGACCACAGGCAATTGTCCCGTACCTCGGAGCTGGGCCAGCTTTTGCTGAATCCTGCAGTCACGGCCATGCAGTTGAGAACCATGTGGTGCCAGAGCACCACTGTGGTGGGCAGGAAAGTAGGGAAAGTGGGAGTAGCGGGGTAGGGAGTTGGGTAGTGGGAGTAAATGGGTGTGTGGGAGCACAGTGACAGCTGAGCAGGAGTGTGGGGCTGCATTGGAGTCCTGGGGCCAGTCCTGGCAAGGCCCAGACTGGGGTGGCAGAAGTGCAGGGCATGGGAGAGCAGGGGTCTATGAAGCTGGGCTGGGTTGCACTACCAGGGAGAGAGGGGATCTGGCCTGGATCCATAAAGCACCTGCTAGGCTGGACCTGATGCTCCTGTCATCCCACTCTGGGCCTCATTTTCACTGGCCCTGGGACACTAGTATGAGGCCTATGCTCCTGCCCAGCTGTCACTGTGCTCCCGCTCATCCACTCACTCCCACTCACCCCACACCTGCTGCTGCTTTCAGTGGTTCCCTGCCCACTCACTGGCTGCTCCTGCACCACATGGCTTGTAGCTGCATGGCCAGACCATGGGAGCAAGGGGCCCCTGCCAGTACCCTGGGGTAAGGAGCAGAAGGAAGGTGGGATGCCCATGCGTCTGTGCAATGATGGAGGGAGCAAGGTAGGGAGGGGGAGAGACAGCAATGAAGGAAGGACAGTATGTGTTTGTGTGTGTGTGTATGTGTGTGTGTGACTCTATGTATGTGTACATACCATACACATGCACCCACATGCCCCCCTTGCACTGTCATACATGTAGATCCCACACCCCCTCACATACCTCAGCCACCCTCCCCCCACAAAAATTCCCCACAGACCCCATAGCCACCTACACTCCACATATACACACACAAACTCACAATCTCCCTCACCCCACATCTTCCCACAGCTATACACCCCCACACCCCACATACCCACACACCCACATCCCCCCACAAACCTATACCCCCCATTCACTCATTCTCCCACAATCTACAAGAATAGTACTTCATTTTAAGCTATTGTGCAATCACCTCTATGTACACCACACAAACACGTGTAAATCAGCACAAAATATTTTTTGGAATTAAATTAATGCTGTAGATGTTTGATTTTTAGAATATAATTTGGTATTTTTCTGGTTCCAAGATGGGAAACCCCCTTGCTTCTGGGGGCAAAGGGTGGAACTTCTGGTGGCAAAAATTGGGTGTTAGGGAGCAGGACTTCCTGTTTGTCACAAGATGGCAAACAGGGGGCAGGACACCTGTCAAGGGGTGGGGCTGCCCATGCGGCCCTCAACAACTTGCCAAAACTTGGCAAGCGGCCCTCCCCCTAAAACAATTGCCCACACCTGTTTGAAAACAAGAATTTGGTTGGTGCTAATGCATGTTTTCTGTTAAATATTTCCCCCTTTAAAAGGAAGGACAGAAACAGGAGGCTCTGGAACTCCCTCTGTATTTTGCCCTTCCAGAGTCTGAGTCTAGATATCTTCTGAAACTGCTTTAAGACCTGCTGATTTGGAGAGATGCACCAAACCTGGCTTGCAGGACTCTGGTTTAATATTGTCGAGGGGACTCTGGTTTAATGTTGATATTTTTAGTTTCTTTTTAAATTATTTTGCTCTCTTGTTGTTTTCTTGTTGTATAAGTTATTCTGTTCACATATTGTAAGTCACCCTGAGCCTTTCTTGGAAAGGGTGTCATATAAATCCAATAAATAAAACAAAGTATTCTTTCCTGCCCAGAACTCCCATCTACCCCACAATTATCACCTCAGATGAGTAACCATTTCATTATTCACTATGGAATAGAAAATACTGACTAAATTGATTTCATCAGGCTCAAGTAATTTATTAGTGATTCATGCCAGCCTTAGACATTATTGTGAAGAATTTTTTCTGTACATTATGGGGGGAAAAAGAAAAACAAGAGAAAAATATCATATACTGAATTCAACCAACAGCAGTACTCCCAGTGTACTTCTTTCTGGGCCCCTGCTCTTTGGGTTCTGGATGGCTGATGAGGGAAAGAGAACAATATTCCCCAGTAGCAATTCAGAACTTCCCCTCAAAATTCTCTCAGGTCATGTCCACACATGAAGGCACATGCACTTTCAGCAGTTTAAATAAGAGCAGTACAAATTTGTGCCAGGGATTTTTGCCTCAATGCATGTGCCTGGACATGCACTTTGGTGTGGGGCAAGTTGTGGCACTTGGGCAAAATGACACTGCCCATCTCCTCCCTGTTCTGCAGCCAGGGGGATCTAGAGCCTGGGGCCAGCAGACTGTCCCTAAGCCTGTGCTGGCCCCAGAAGTATAAAAAGCTGCCCTGGCAAGCAGCTCAGGGGTACTTGCTCTCAGGAGCTCCTGGGAGGAAGTTAGCCATGCTCTTTCCTGCTCCAGGCTGCTGCTGCTGCTAACTTGCTCTCAGGAACCTCTGGGGGAAGTTGGCCATGATCCTTCCTGAATCAAGCTGCTGCTGCTGCTAGCTTGCTCTCAGGAATTTTGCTCAGGAAGCTCCTCAGCACTTCACCTCAGCACCGCACCCCAGCTTCTGCACTCCTGTTCCATCCTGCTGCCCAGCCCTCTGCCAAGCCACAGTTGGGGGACAGCTGGAGTGGGGGCCTGCGCTGCATATGCCTTCTTTCCCCACCTGCACCATCACTGCTGGTGCCTAAGGATGTCTTGCCTGCCCCAACTGCCTTAGCAGGCCACCCCCAGCCTTCTCCTTCATCCACCTGAAACATGCCTTGTGTTGATTACCTGGATGGCTGTTATTGCTGCTGCTGCCTGTATTGCTGCTTCTGCCTCTCTGGAGAGAGGGAGAGATTCCCTGCCACTAGATTACTTCCCTAATTGACTGTTTGCTGTTGCACTCCTTCACAGATGCCTCACTGCATCTGATCCTGTGCCTTGTTTCCTGCCTGGTTCTCTCCTGCGGTGTGCCTGGCTGGAGGCCTGATGGGCTTCTGGACTGAGCACCAACAAACAAAGCCCCTCCACCACTCCAGGCATGTTTTACATCTGCTTCAGCAGCCTTACCTGTTTGTTTTTGCCCTGGTGTGATAAGTCCTCTGGTCCACTCCCCCTGCCCTGGTGTTTGCTGTGTGGCTGACTAAGCCAACTCGTGTCTCCCCAGCCCTTATATGTGTGTTCCCCCTCCCCCAACTTCCCTGGGCATAGCCCATCCAGTTTCCTGTGGGGCTGTAGTTCAGTGAGCTTCAGCCCCCTTTCCTCCCTCCACTCCCTCCTGCCATACCCACAGCCTGCCCCTATTGAATTCACTAGCCCTTTTGTGTTTTTTGTTTCTTGGTTTCCCTCTCCCTTATATTAAGCAATGGAAGGACAGGAGCTTTCTAGGGTGGCAGACACCCCTGCAGAACTTCCTGAAGTCCCTGCTATAGGGGCAGATTCCAATCAAACACCCAAGGGGGTGCATGCCCCTACAGCCCCCTCCCCCCTGCGGCACAGTTCAACTGACCCCCTCCGGGGGTAGACAAGCCTGTAACCCCTACTGTGGAGGCAAGCAGGATTCTAACAGGGAGCCAGCAGGACCAGGGGGTCCTCCCCAGCCAGCCCCCTCTGAGAGGGACTCCCAATCCCGGCCCCCATCAGGAATCCAGGGCAAGGGCAATGGGAGGAGCTCTTATTCAGCCTCCTCCAAAGCTGGGGGTGGGAAGGGCTAGGGCCCCAGCCTAGCCCACCAGCACTTGAGGGGACCAGGTGCACTCCAGTAGACAGCATGCCCACTCAGCCTGTTCTTGGCCTTATCCTTGACCCCACCAAGGTGGACCCTCAGTGAGTGAACCACAGCTATGCACAGGTAACTGCAGGGTGACCTGCAGCTACAGAGCCTGGATCCTCCACTGCTGGCCCTTCCAGCTTAGGCAGCAGGGTCCCCTTTTCAACACTGACCCAAAGGCACGGAGTGAAGTGCCAACTACCTGCACTTTGAGACCTGGTTGCAGGCCCTGGCTTGGGTGGTGGGGGCCCCCAAGGTCTTGGCAGCCTCCTTATTTCATGACAAGGGTTATTTTTCCTTGCCTTGGAGGCCACCACACAAAAGGCAGTGGAGAGGGTTCTCAGGGTCAAAGACAGATGTCCCCCCACAAGCTCCTAGAAGAGCTGGGGACCCTATATTCCCAACTGGGACCTGCTCCCCCAGCTCCAAACCCTGGGAAGAGTTATCTCCCTCGAGTTATCTCCCAGCCCTCTTGCTGGGGTGCTGAGATGCCAGCCTCCACCATGTGCACTCCTTCTGTCACAACGTCATGATCTAGTTGGCAACCCAACCAAGCCATCCCCATTCAGATGAGGGGTATGTAAAGGCTTCCCACTGTCAGGCCAGCTATACGTCTTGGCCCTGAAGCCCTTGTTCATCTGCAGAGGTGGGTGGTGGGGTTCTTGTCAATGCAGAGGCAGAAAAGGATCTTGGAATCATTACTGAGGCCAAAATGAACATGGGCCAACAGTGTGGTCAGTAAGGCTAACCACACCTTGTCATGTATCCACAGATGCATCTCAAGTAGGTCCAAAGAGGTGATCCTCCAGCTCTATGCAGCACTGCTCAGGCCACAGTTGGAGTACTAAATCCAGTTCTGGGCATTGCACATCAAGAGGGATGTGGGCAGCATTGAGAAGGTTTAGAGGATAGCCACCTGCATGATCAGGGGGCAGCAGGACAGGCCCTACAAGGAGAGGCTATGGGACCTGAACTTGTTCAGCATCCACAAAAGAAGGCTGAAGGGGGATCTCGTGGCTAGTCAGAGGGGACCAACAGGTATTGGGGGAGTCCCTGTTCCCCCAAGTACTACTACGAGTGACTAGAAATAATGGTAGCAAGCTGGCAGAGGGTAGATTCAGACTAGACATCAGGAGGCACTCCTTCAGTCAGGGCGGCTAGGATCTAGAACCGACTTCCAAGAAAAGTGGTGCTGGATCCTACCCTGGGGGTCTTTAAGAGGCTAGATGAATACCTTGCTTGGGGTCGTTTGACCGTGGTGCTCTTTCCTGCCTGCTATGGCAGGGGGTCGGACTTGATGATCTGTCAAGGTCATTTATGACCCTACAACCTATGAAACCATGATGCTTCAGGAGCTGGCAGTGTGGCTGGTCCTGTCAGTGTATGCTGATGACATGTTCCTCACAGTCCAGGACCTGGGTGACCTGGTGCAGGTTGGGGGTTGCTAGGCTTTGTATTTGGCAGCGTCCTCTGCCCAGGTCAACTGGGTTAAGAGCTTTGGCCTGATGGTGGGTGATGGGTGGCAGGTGGGTTCACTGCCCCTTATGCTGTGAGCAATCCACTGAAGCATGGGTTCGCTGCTGTATCTGGTGGTCTACCTATCCCTCAGGAGCCCCTCCCCACCACAGAACTGGCACCAGCTGAAGGCAAGGGTGGTGAGTGGCTCTGGACATGGGTAGGACTACTGGGGTACTCTTTGTGTGGGAGAGCACTGGTGTTGAACCAGCTAGTCCTGTCTATTCTATGGTACAGCTTCCATACCCTGTTGTCTCCTGAGGTCCTGTCCAGGCTCCAGAAATGGGCCCTGAGGTTTTTGTATAGCCAGGATGGCACTGGGTCACTGTGGAGGTCCTGAGCCTCCTCTTGTGGGAGGGTGGCTAGGGCCTGGTTTGCTTCCAGAGCCAGGTCCTGATGTTCTGCCTAAAGGCCCTTCAGTGGTTGACATACAGTGTCGGTAGGTGCATAGCATGAGGTCACCTGGGATGCACCTTCCTCCACCACGTATGGGGGCTCCAGCAGTACTGGCAGCTCCTCAACTTGAAGAGCTTCTCCCTGCAAGGGGTGCCAGAGTTCTACCAGGACCTCCTCCAGGTCCCCTGCAGTACTCACCTAGGATGCTGACCTGCTTGTCAAGCCCCTCCTCTGGAATCCCCAGCTGGAGGTGCTGATGGTAGAGGTGCTCCATTTGTGACAGAAGCTGCCCCTGGTGGTGTCAGCCATATTTGAGACCTCCTGGACTATGATTCATAGATGCATAGATTGTAGAGTCAGAAGGGACCATGAAGGATCATTGTGTCCAACCCCCTGCCCCAGCAGTAAAGAGGACTGAGTTAAGATAATCCCAGTCAGGTGCCTATAAAGCCTCCTCTTGAAGACCTCCAAGTTAGGTGATAGCACCACCTCTCTTGGCAGCCCATTTCAGATTCTGTCCACCCTTACTGTGAAAAATGTCTTCCTAATGTCTAACCTGAGTCTACTTTCCACTAGTTTGTACCCATTATCCCTAGTTACTCCTAGGGGTAAATAGCATATCTCCAATTCTCTGTTGTCCTCTCTTGATAAACTTATAGGTGGCTACAAGGTCTCCCCTCAGACATCTCTTCTGAAGGCTGAAAAGATCCAGATCCCTCAACCTTCTCTCGTAGGGTCTTGCATGGAGGCCACTAATCATATGAGTGGCCCTCCTCTGAACTCTCTCCAGATACTTCACATCCCTCTTCGCACCCAAAAATGGACACAGTACTCCAACTGTGGCCTGACCAATGACACATAGAGGGGGAGCATCACCTTCCTCGATCTCTTGGTCATGCATCTGCTAAAGCACAGTAAGGTGTAATTGGCTTTGTTGATGGGTTCATTACACTGCCAGTTCATGTTCATCTTGGTGTTAACTATGACTCTAAGATCCCTCTCAGCCACTGAGCTGCTGAGGAAAGCATCCCCCATCCTATAGGTATGCTGGGGATTCCTCCTCCTGCAGTGGTGTACCTTGCACTTGTCTTTATTGAATTGCATCCTGTTTCATTCTGCCCATTGATCCAATCTGTCCAGATCAGACTGTATCCGGTCCCTGCCCTCCAGTGTGTTAACTTTGCCCCATAACTTGGTGTCATCTGTGAAGTTGGACAGAGTGCTCTCCACACCCCGATCCAAATTGCTGAAAAAGATATTAAATAACACCGGTCCAAGGACTGAACCCTGTGGGACACCACTGCCCACCTCCTTCCAGGCTGAAAACGACCCATCCACCACCACTCTCTGTGTGCAGTCCCTAAGCCAGTTGACCACCCACCTGACTGTGTAAGCATCCACTCTACAGCCTGCTAGCTTCCTTATGAGAATAGAATGCAAAACTGTATCAAAGGCCTTCTTAAAGTCTAGGTAGATGACATCTGCCTCAGATCCTGTGTCAAGGCAGTGTGTGACCTGGTCATAAAAAGCTATAAGGTTTGTCAGGCAGTATCTACCTGTGACGAACCCATGCTGGTTTCCTTTCAGCATCATTTCCCCTGCTGCGCCTTCACAAATGCACTCTTTAATCATTTTTTCCAGTGTCTTCCCAAGGATAGAGGTAAGACTGACTGGCCTAAAATTACCTGGCTCATCTCTCCTCATCTTCTTAAAAATGGGCACCATGTTGGCTTTTCCAGTCCTCAGGGATCTGGCTGGAGCACCATGAGTGCTCAAACAACTGTGCCAACTTAGCTATGACACTGGCCAATTCCTTCAGCACCTGTGGATGGAGGTCATCAGAGCCTGCTGATTTGTAACCATCCAGCCCCTCCAAGTGCTCCTTAACTAAGTGCTAACCAGTCTAGTGCCTCCCAGACATCTATCTATGTTCAAGTTGGGGGAATTGTCTTGGCCAGTACTTAGGAATACTGAAGTGAAAAACTCATTGAAGAGCTCCACCTTATTCCCTGTGTCAGCTGTCAACTGTCCTGATTTGTCCTGGAGGAGCCCTATGTTACTTTGCATCTTCCTTTTGCTTGCTATGTATCTGTAGAAGGACTTTTTATTGTCCTTGATTGTTGTAGCCAGCCTGAGCTCCAGTCCTGCTTTGGCCTGTCTAACTGATTCCCTGAAATAGCATGCCAGAGAGGTATATTCCTCCTTGGTGGCAACACCCCTCCCCACCCCTTCCACTGCCTGTAAATCTCTTTCTTTGCCCCCAATCTTTTATGAAGTTCCATGTTCAGCCAAAGGGACTTTTTTGTCCCTTGGCCCCCTTTCCTGCATAATGGAATAGTCTCCTTTTATGTCCCAAGGATCACTCTCCTGAGAAACTGTCAGTCCTCCTGGACGCTCATTTGCTCAATGCTCTTGAGTTCTCCACCTCACTAAGTGGGAGTGGGTAGACCCTGCTGCACTCTCACTGTTCCACACATGCCTCTGAGTGGAGCACCACTGGGCAGTATCCACTGGCTCCTTCGATGCCTTCAAGGACTGGTGGGGGTGGACCAGGAGGCTCTGCTTGCTGTCCTCGAGAGCACTCATTTTCATGTTTTGCCCTATTGGCCCATGCAACACTCTTGCCCTGTGTTTTGCCTCTGTTGTCTGCAGAATTTTGTTGTTTCATCCATCCATTAGTCCCCATACAGTAGGGGCTATTAGTTAGGTAATTGAATGAGACAAATAGACAGGAGCTTCTGGGGCTGGGCCAATTGGTATCTCAGAACAGTAGCCCCTTGTGTCAGCTGTACTGCTGCAGTATCCCTAACCTAGAGTTCCCTGCACCCTCTACCTACTGCAGCAGTCTGGCAGTAGGGACTGCTGCCTGGCTGTGACTTGCTGCCATGTGTGACACAATGCAGCCCAAAGACTGCATGCCTGTGAGACCCAGGTGGGAACTGCACAGCTGCTGGAGTGGCACCTGCACCTCTGGGCCAGCTGACAGTGGTCCATGACTGCACAGTTGGCCTTTGTGCAGCACTGTTGCCATGTGTGCTGTCACCCTGCTATCCCGGCAGCTATGGTCCAGATGTTCTCAGCATGGTGGCTTGCTTTGAACTGTCAAAGCATGTCCTCCTGGATCCAAATGGCCAGCAAGTCAGCCATTTCCCGATAGGTCCCAGGTGCCAGCCCTGAGGAGGCTCTTCTGCCTGGGTCCTGCCACTTTTCTTACTAGCAGGAATCCTGATGTTCCCTATTTAAACACTGCAAATTCTCTGATATAAAAATCCCCAATTCACTTTTTAAAATACCCCAAAATCCATGGGGGATTCAAAATCTCCCACAATTTAAACAAAAGGCCATGATAGATAGATAGATAGATAGATAGATAGATAGATAGATAGATAGATATCCAAGTATCAAGTTTTGGGCCTCCACTGCAAATCTGAAATTCAGGGACTGCTTATTTTTGTTCCCAGTGTGCCTCTTGCCATGGCTCAAACTGTTTTGAGATGTGGCAAGAGGCATGTGCAGGCTCATCTGGATCCATCCTCAAAGTACATCCAAATGTTACATTTACATAACCTAACCTAGCTTAGGTCAATCAAACTCTAGTCTAGGAGGGCCACTAGATTGATATGCGGGCAGCAGGATAGGCCTTACGAGGAGCGTCTGAGGGACCTGAACCTGTTCAGCCTCAGTAAACGGAGGCTGAGG
>JAGPOW010003642.1:20937500-20959617 GCA_030014935.1 Caiman crocodilus
CTGTGACCCTGGCACTCGTTCCTGCCATTGGCGGGGGGTCAGACTAGATGGCCTGCTCTAGGCCCCTTCTGACCCTAGGCACTATGAAACTATGAAACTGCACTATGAAACTGCTTCGGCATGCAGGTATTCACAGGGCTTAAATCTTCCTGAAAATGGTGTGGCTGGTCTAAAGTTAGGTCACTTTAAAGGTGAAATTACTTTAGGTTGGCCTGGGTTAACTCAATCTAAAATGAATTAATGTGGTCTACTGAACACCTGTATTTATTCAGTATATCCCCATGCCTAGGAAAGTCCAGCCACTCACCAAAACCCCAGGGCTGTGCCATTTTGACCCCCTGCCACTATCCAGGCTGGGCTACTTTTTAGCTTTTGAGCTAGCTCACTCCCAGACCAGACAGTCGCCTCCTTGGTGGACCAACAAACCCTCACAGACCTGAAAGCCTTCTCCTGGATCTGCTGAGCCATACTGTATGTACCCACCAGAGCTTCCAAAGACCCAAACTCTCCCCTGATCATGCAAGCCACTCCTCCCCTCCCCAAATTACTTACCTCAGACTGCCCATACTGCTCCAGGCAGCAGCAAACACCAGAGCGTACCGCTCCTAGTTTAGGTTTAGGAGGCTTAAAGTAAGCTGCTTTTTACACCCTCAATCTACTCCTGGCCCCTTGTGGAGTAAAGCAGGAAGACATAGGGATGAAAAGGCTACTGGGCTAAGCCAACATGTTTTCTCCAGGACAACTGGATAGAGATAGTCCTGAGCTGCTTTGATTTTTTTTTTTTGGGGGGGGGGCGTTGTTTTTTTTGTTTTTTATTTATTTATCACTTTACACTCTACTTTTATACAACTGGGGTGTCACATTGTATATAGATATACTTTGCTATACCGGTATACAATGAGCAACCAAAGCAACTTAATTTTTCTTCATCTTTCCTTACCTAAAAACATTAGTTCTTTCTGAGGCAGCTTCTTTTCCGTACTTCAAGGCACAGCTCTTCCTCAAACTGAAACTTGGCAAGAGAAAGTCTGAATTCCATTCTCTCATTCTTTACATTGCTATTCCAAGTAACCTGCTGATAAAAAAAAAATGGTTGGAGGCTGGGGGAGAGGAGGGCAGGTGAACCAAGTTCACTATAAAAGTTGACTCCTTAGAATCTAGATTCTACAGACTCTCTGGCATAACCTAAATATACACTACCAGAATACATCATTCACTGTGAACAGTTAGCACAGCTCTAATTGTTATGTATATTCAAGCAGCTGGATTGCGTTTTCTCATTATTTACTCTTTCTTTTGTTAAACTATTATTGTTTCTATTATTTTTATGGCATCAAAAGATGTTAACCAGAAAGTTCACCCTGTATTACACCAAGTATTATGCACATTAAGTTACACAAAAACAGAACGCTCACACTATCAGAGTTAGAGAATGGGCACGTCTGCATGAGATGATACATCACTGTAGCTCATCAATATGCACAGTAGCATCTAAAAATAACCATATGCTGCTGGGACTGCACAGTAGTACTTGCTAAAACAAGTACTAAATGACTCCGTAGTATCAAATATGAAGTCAGGGGCATTGGTAGGTGAACCCAGTATGTAACAACTGAATAGAGAAAGTTGGTGATTAGAGAATAACATTGAACAAAAGTATTTAGTGATTCATTATCACAGTGGACCCTAGTCACCCATTTATAAGGATGCTGATCCTCTGGCTGAGAATATCATAAAAACCCTTATTAGATTTCAGAGTTTAAATCCAGTTCCAACTCTGAAGACATTTTAAGGGGGAAAAAGGCTTTAGCAGCATCCAGAAATATTTATTGGATCTTTCTATTCTCTGTCTTCCAATAATATATGAAAAAGTCTCAGTGTTATCTGAGACCAAAGTGAATCACTAAAGTAATAATCTTCCTTGATGTTGATGCAATTCATTTAATCAGCATTTTATACCCCACATTGAATAATGAAAAGGGCAGTCTTCTAAGGTGTTTTTTTTTTTGTCTTTTCCAGGAGTTATTCAAATCAGTAAATGAAGACTGAAGAGATGAACAAGTTGGGGATGAACAAGGGGGAAGAAAAAAAAAAAGATATATTTAATATGAAAGCAGTTAAAAAGGTGGGAGGTTTTATTTAGCTTCTGCTTGCTTACTTGTTTGGAAATGGGATGAGCAGACAAAAGATGAACCACTTTTTTGCCTTCAGTTTCACAGGAAGAAGAGCTACAGTTTGTATCTGCGATTAGAATTCCTTCTAAGTCCTCATGTGAGGAATAGATTATCTGGCTAGCTAAACTCCCTTGACTTAGAAGAACACAGCACTTGGGTCTACTTAAAAGAGTCTAATGACATCATGGTTAGTGTTTTGAACTGGGTCGTAATGATCATTGTGCTATTTCTTGATGTTATAAAATACAATAATTTTAAAGGATCCTGAAGTCTCCCCAGAAATTGCAAATTAGGTCAAATTTCCAAAATGCTATAACAGTTCCAGGGTGCCCCCCCTTCCAAATAAAAAGAATGTATTCTGTCATGCCCATGGTTTGTATCAACAGTACTCAAATAGATTATGTGTATAATGCTCAACTAATTATACTGAAGTGAGCAATCCAATTATGGACAAAGGGTGCCAGGAGCACTCATCCTTTTTTTCCTGGAGAAAGATCTAATAAAAAAAAATAAGCATACCATTTGAAAGCAAATTAAAGAGATCTATAGACAAATGAGAAAACTATAATGGGAGTTAAAGCAAAAGGGAAAAAAAAAGACCTTTTAACTCAATTTATTGTAAGCAATGGCAGCCACTGTTATTTTCATAGCAGAGCAAGGCAAAGAAAGTTAGGAATGCAATATTAAGGAAAATCAGTCTTCAGAGTAGGACTGGATCTCTTAACATGGAGTTCCTATTTTGGCTCCCTAGAAAAGAGGTTTTAATATTCCATATTCTCCTCAGAGATTCATATTTAAAAACAAACACATATTTTAACATTCCGTTACTAAAGGTCACCATCTCCAGTGTGTTTTGCATGCTGCACAGTGGCATGTTATTAGAACATTTGCTATGACATTAATAACAGTGACTTGTAAAGCAACATCTGTCTGAGATGTGACTGTCATTAATTCATTTGAAGTAGCTGGGTTTTGTTTTCTTATTTAAGTTTGTGTTGCATAATATGGTTCACTGTGATGTTCTATATCATGGATGTTATTAGATGGCCTTGCAGATGAAATCATAGGTTTGTAGAGCTGAAGGGATCTTGACGTTTGTTTAGTCCAACATGAACAAATGCAACTTGAACGGTTCCTAAAATAGCCCAGATATATGCCATTCTAACCTCTTCTTAAAGGGATTCCACAGCTTCTTTATTCAAGAATAATTGCCTTTCTTGTGACTTGTTCAAATCCGTACAAACTACTTCCACTGTACAATGGTCAGCTCCCTGTTTTGTGGCAACTAGTTCCCTGTATAGAAAATGTGTCTCTCCAAACGACCGATGCACCAATCAGAACATTTTAATGGCTGTCTAGCAATTTGCTCCAACATTTTCCTACTGAAAAGTAGTGAATAAAGAAGGGACAAGTCATTTCACCAGTGCTTGGATGTTCTTTGTTCTAAATTAAAACAACTAGGCTGAGATAAGTGATATTATTTCACTTGTCAGTGCATAAAACAATAGGACCCTTCCAAGATGCATAATTTCCCACCCTCTAGTTCCTCTTAGGAAGCTTTAGTAACACGACTGTAGCCTCCCGTGCCTGTCCCCCAGGCGTTGTGCATTTGGATTCTTCACAAACCTAGCAGTGGCTCCTTGGGCTTCATGGCCAGGCTATTGGGAGTGTCCTCAGATCAGTTACCCAGGGGTCTTGCTTGCCATGTCTTTGATGATAAATCAGTTTCTATTGGGAGGACAATGTCTGCTCCCATCTCCCCTGGTACTTTCCCTCAGCCATCCTCACAGTTGTTTCTTCTCAGGGCTCCACCTTCCCTACATCCCACCTAATGCCAACTGTGATGTTCATTGGTTTGTAAGTGGCTGCAGTCGTTAGTGAGTGATGGTACTCACATCAAGCACTTTCTGTGGCCCCTCTTTTGCTCTCAATTTGGGCAGAGCTGGATTCCTCCCGGCCTCCAGCCCCTCCTTGACGTGTCGTTTGCTCCCCAAGTTCGGTACTTGGTGCCTGGCACCTGGGTCAGGGTTCCGCCCTCGTTGTCCTCTCCGGTGTCCCATTCCTTCTGGCTGCTGCCCTCAATCCATGCTGACACCATTAGTGACTCTTTGGGTCCTCACTGGCCCAGTGTTCCCTTGGTGCTTCCCTTCTGAGGGAGCCAACAAGTTTCCACCACCGGATCATACACCTGCTCTGGCTCCACTGTGCCAGCCAGGGACACCATTTCCAGTCCTCCCAGTTTCTTTCCAGTCAGACCTTTTTCTGGGCACCAAGCACCCACCCAGCCAATTGACCATGGCACACTTCTATAAAGCATGCCCAGGCAAACATAGGAGCCATTCTCAGCTTCTCCTGGCTCTGCTGTGGTTTTTTTCTTTGATCTTCATCCATGGCAGCTCCAGTCATCATGTTTGCACTTTCACTGTGATCAGATGTCGGTGCAGCATCTTGCCACCTCTCCCCAGAGTCCTGTAAGTTTTCACCGCAATCCTCCCCCCACCCCAACACAATTAAGTTGCTTTCATTCTCTGTCCTCTCACTCTTAATATATATTGACAGAAAATCAGCAATGCAGTTAGTTGTCCCTGGTCAGTATCTCACATTAAATTTAATTGGTCTTCTGGGTTCAACTGACAACCCTCCGGCTCCCTCTATGCCTTCAGCAGATTGAAACAATAAATTTATCACTCCTTTCTATGCCTGGGGCAATGTACTTTGTAGTTGACTGACTCAGCTTGCCTTATGATCTCAAACAGGCCTTGCCATTATGTCAACAACTTGTTGGCTGTAGTGGGGAGTAGTACAAAGATCTTATCTCTGACATGAAACTCTCTAGTGTGGGCCCCTGTATCATATTCCCACTGTTGTTTTTGTTGGGCCTCAGCCAAATTCTCCTGCATGAGCTGTCTGGCTTTCACCAGCCACTCTATCATTTCCTGTTGGTAGCGTCATCCTGCATTTTCCCATTCCACTCTTATACCTTGTAGCAATCCTCATGGTTATGCCTGTCTAGTAATTCAAATGGGGACAGCCTAATGGACACCTGTAGGGTGCAAAGTGGATAAATATTAGTATCAAGTCCCACCTTCTCGGTTCATCCTGGGCACATGGCTGCAATAGTCATTTAATTGTGCCATTCAGGCATTCCACCAGCCCATTGGTTTGAGCATGGTACCAAGGTGCAGAGTTGCTGTATCTTCAATAGCTGACATGGATAACCCCGGATATAAATTTGTCCCCTGGTCTGTAATTATTTCTCTTGGCCCCCCACCCAGGACACCCATTTTAGTAACTCTTCCACAATTTATGGGGCTGTTGCTGATCTCAGCAGAACTGCATCTGGGTAGTGTGTGGAATAATCAATGATGACTAACATATATTGGTGTCCAATGCTACTCTTTGTTAAGGTATCTATCACTGTTCAGTCAAAGGGTACCTCAATGAGTGCTATCAGTTGTAGTGGTACCCATGGGGGTCATCTCTCTTGGACCTTCAGGCATTCTGGGCAGGCCTCACACCACCATGTAATATCATCCCTCATCCCCGGCCTAAAAAAACACTGCCCTATCTGGGTCACTGTCTTGTCTGCCTCGAGGTGGCCTCCCATTGGGTTGGCATGTGCCTAACCCCACAACTTCTTGTGGAGCCTACTAGGGATTACTAACTGCCAGGTCCACTCCCCTCAGACTGGACATTTCTTTACTCGGTATAACAAACCCCTATGTACCCCAAAATATGTGTCACTTAAGTCCATTCCAAGCCGCACAGTCTCTTCTTCTACCAAAGCAACCTCTTTCTCCCAGATCCTCCATAACTTGTCATCCTCTTCCTGGGCTGTCCGAAAGTGCATGCCCTCAGTTCTGGTCCCAAGACTAACCTGCTCTTCCTCACCAGACAAAGCTGAATCCTCTTCCACTAATCAAACTTCCCCTTGGGGCCATCTCCTACATCTTATCTCCTCCACACATACTTCTTCTAACACCTCATAGAGGGGTGGCCAATCTCTCTCCACAGTCATTTGGCCATCTAACTGAGAAGCAACCCCAATGTGTAATTTGCCCTTGCAACCAGTGATCCTTACATCCACAAAGCCTCTTTCATATTGCTCCATCTTGCCATGTATACAATGCATCCGGACTGGAAGGCAGCATTTGATAACACTTTCTGGGAGCAACCAGTATCCATTTTAGCATCTGGGAGCAACCAGTATTCAGGGTGGCCTGAAGCGGCTTACCCGCTACCCACACCATCACCATGGGATGGTCACACCCCTCTACTTATTCAATGCATCCAAAAGTGCAATCTATTTCCTCAATTGGTTTGTGTGCATGATGTTGCTCTTTTAACCCTGTAGCCTCCCCAGCGGGTCTTCATTTTTCTGTGGTCCCTAGGGTGCATTCTCAGGAAACATAACCAATCTTGTCACACCAATTGCACACAATTCCTCACCTCACCTGGTGCACAGGTGCCCACTGTGGCTTTTCCTCCTTTTTAGGGGTAATCCCCACACACTTATAGCTCTGCTTTCTGGGTGACTCCCCTTCTGAGGCACTGAAAGCCTCTGCTATTCTTAAGGCTTCAGGGGCAGTCCAGGGATGGTACTGGTGCACCCATAGCTGAGTGTCCTCATCCAGATGTTTTATGAACTGTTCAAGCAGGATCTGGTCCACAAGGGCCACTCGATTGACCTTCCCTGGAGGGACCCATTTATCCAAAAGGTCCTTTAGCAACTGCATTAAATTTCTGGGTCTGCGGGCCTTCTTGCTCTTTTGAGCCCAGGGCAACCTACAATAGCAGTCTGAAGTGATCTCTAACTGCTGTAATATTGCTGCTTTAACCTTTGCATAGTCATAGGCTTTCTTCTGTGGCAAGGCCCAATAAGTAGCCTGTGCCTTGCCTACTATTAGTGACCCAAGATGGCTGGCTCATTGTAGCTTGTTGAGCCCTGCCTGGACCACTGCCCTCTCAAATGCTTTGAGGTAGACTTCCACATCATCCTCAAGAGTCATACAATTAATTCAAAAAGCGGTCCAGTTTCGATGAATCTGCTCCTGTTGTTGCATGGTTTGTTGCTGTTGCACCTCCAGCAGCTGAGCTACCACATGCAATGTTTGCCCTAGCAAATTAATCTGGGGATTTAGATTCATCTCCATCATTGTATTGGACTCCAGAGTAATCCTTGTGTCAGTGTTCCTGGCCAATACACCAATTTGTAGCCTCCCATGCCTCTCCCCCGAGCGTCACACATTTGGATTCTTCACGAACTTAGCTGTGGCTTCTTGGGCTGCATGACCAGGCTATTGGGAGCTTACTCAGGTCAGTTACCTTGGGGTCTCTCCTGCCACATCTTTAATGATAAGTCAGTTTCTATCAGGAGGACAATGTCTGGTCCCACCTCCCCTGGTACTTTCCCTCAGCCGTCCTCACAGTTGTTTCTTCTTGGGGCTCCACTTCCCATACACTCCACCTAATGCCAACCATGATGTTGTTCATCAGGGCCACTACTCCCCCTTTTTGGCTCGGTTTCTTAGGGGCTGCAGTCATTGGCTAGAGATAGTACTCACAACGAATGCTTCCTGCAGCCCCTCTTTTGCTCTCAGTTTAGGTGGTGCCAGACTCCTCCTGGCCTCCAGCCCCCCTTGACACATCATATGCTCCCCAAGCTCAGTACCTGGAGCCTGGTGCCTAGGTCAGGGTTCCATCCTCATCATCTTCTCCGGTGTCTCAGTTACTGGAGCTGCCGCCCTTAATCCACACTGGTTCCATTAGCGACTCCTTGGGCCCTCACTTGCCCAGCATTCCCTTGGTGCTTTCCTTATAAGGGAGCCAACAAGTCTCCACCACCAGATTGTTTGTCTGCTTTGTCTCCACTGTGCCTTCCAGGAACACTATTTCTGGTCCTCCCAGCTTCCTTCCAGCTGGACCTTTTTTCAGGGTGCCAGGCACCCGCCCAGCCAATCAACTGTGGCATCCTTCTATCAAGCATGCCCATGAAGATGCAAGAGCCATTCCTGGCTCATCCCAGCTCCCCTGCAGTTTTTTTTTTCTTTTATCTTCATCACCGTGGTTTCACTTTCACTATGATCAGCTGTTAGTGTGGCATCAAGCTGCCTCTCCTCTGACTCCGGTAAGTTTCCGCCACAACCTCCTAGATTCCATTAGGGTATCCTACAACTAGATTACTGGCTAGGCTGAGAGTAGACTCCAACCTCAGATGACCAGCCAAACAAAAGGGAAAGACTCACAGGGCTGAAGGAAAGCAAATAAAAGGAAGCCTGCCTCTATGAATTAGTGATATACGCACTGCTCTGGAGTTTTAGGTTCCTGTTCCCAATGTTGTTTATTTATTTTACTTAATGATAAATTAATTTAAAACAGGTCATTTATACTGATAAAATACCATTGTAAATAATGGTAGCATTCCAAATTATATTTCATTTTCATGGAAGAGAAGAGAATAATTTGCAGGTAACAATAATCTGAAAAAATATCACCATCAGTTAGTATTATGCACTTCATCTTCTTTGCAAAGTGGATGAGTATGGAGAGATATTCAGACAAAGTGTGAAATAGTGATGGAGAGAGAAAGCTGATGTCTTATTAGGTGAGGTGGATTAGTGACAGAA
Source organism: Caiman crocodilus (assembly GCA_030014935.1). Lineage (NCBI taxonomy): Eukaryota > Metazoa > Chordata > Crocodylia > Alligatoridae > Caiman > Caiman crocodilus. The sequence continues at coordinate 20,946,301 of JAGPOW010003642.1, forward strand.
GGACCTAATACAATGAGGGCTACCACTTGAAGGTTTTTCAAATTGCATTTTGTAGGATATATTACAGCTCCCTGGGTGTGTCTACACTTGTGCCCCACTACACAGTTGATACTGCACAGTCATTTAGCAAGTACTAAATGATTGCAGTACCCATGGGTACAGAACATTTCCGGCAGCACACAGGTTGTTTCTGACCCTACTACACAGCAGCAACAAGCTACTGCACGTTAGCTCATTGCTACTGCACAGCAGTGGAAGCATCATGGTTAGTGCCCACAAATGCTATGTCGCCATCTCATGAAATGTGCCCACTGAAAGGGAGTTTCAAGCAGATGAAGTTTGAATGATATTTATACACTTTGTCCAAGGACTAATCCAAAGTTCATAAACAACATTGGGAGCAAGGACACCCTTTTCCACCACAGAATAAGGTTACCCCTTTGTTGCTTTTCCTTCTGGCACTATATTCCTGTCTTAGCCATCCAATAAGCCAGTGGAAGAAAAGTAGTAGAGGATGCTGTTAGCACTGCCTATACTTGCCATTAAGTTACTCATTAACTTTACAGAGGTTACAGAGGTGGGTGGATAAGAATACAATGGAATTCAATGCAGACAAGTGCAAGGTGCAGCATCTAGGGAGAAGGAACCTGCAACATACCTATAGGCTGGGGAGCATCCTTCTCAACAGCACAGTTGCTGAAAGGGATCATGGAATCATTGTTGACTCCAGGATGGGCATGAGCCACCAATGCGAGGAAGCAGCCAGTAAGAATAACCACACCTTGTCATGCATCTACCGATGCATCACAAGTAGGTCCAGGGAGGTGATGCTGGTCAGGCTGCACCTGGAGTATTGTGTCCAGTTCTGGGAGACGCACTTCAAGAGGGATGTGGCTTACCTTGAGTGGGTCCAGAGGAGGGCCACTTGCATGCTCAAGGGACAGCATACCAGGCCCTACAAAGATAGACTAAAAGGCCTGAATCTCTTCAGCCTCTACAAGAGAAGACTGAGAGGGGATCTGGTGGCCATCTATAAACTCACAGGGGGCACCAACAGAAAATAGGTGAGGCTGTGTTCCTCCGGGCACCACCTGGGATAATAAGGAATAACGGCCATAAATTGATTGAGAGCAGATTCAGGCTTGTTATCAGAAAGCATTATTTTATGGTTATGACTGCCAGGCTCTGGAATGGGCTTCCAAGGGAGGTGGTGCTCTCCCCTACCTTGGGGATCTTCAAAAGGAGGTTGGGTAGATATCTGGCTGGGGTATTATGATCCCAGCACTTGTTCCTGTCCAGGGCAAGGGGTAGACTTGGTGATCTGTTCAGGTCCCTTCCAACCCTAGAAACTATGAAACTATATGCTATTTTCCTGTGAATTGGGAGATGTAAATTCAAACTTTTGGGTGAGGTCTCCCTAGAAGCTGGTTCTCTAGTATCCTAGACAACTGCCTTTACCCTGAGGAAAAAGGAAGGAAACACAAAGCTTGCAGCTTCATACTCACTAGGAAAGTCTTTTATACAGATAAGGCTTCAGGGACTTCTGAAAAATATATATTCACCTCTGCAGCAAGACTGAATTTGCAAAAAGACTTGGACAGTGACATAGCCAATCTGGATTGCTTCTGCATATGTGCAGTCAGCTGCATCCAGAAATGTAGGGAACCTTTTAGGATAAAATGGAGGAATATAAGGAATATAAGGGTGCATCTACACATCTTCTTATGCAACGTAGTGACATGCTATGTCACCATACAGTGCACCATGTCGACATAGCAATCACATGTGTCCACATATGATTACCACCTTCATGGCCGTAGTGGTGCACTCCCAGGGTACAGCGCACCTTACAGGGACGTAGCCTTGAAATCTAAATGTATGCTGCACGCACAGTGCAGTAACCATCTATGCTGCACCATGCTTTATTACTTTAGTACCATAGAAATGTCACCATATGATGATGAATAGGCACACCCTAGATGTCTTAGCAGAATTCGGGCTGTTGCATAGGGTCATATTTAGTGGCTTAAGACACATTGAAGCTGTGTAAGTTCCATTTATATTTCTTACAGGTGAAATAGTGTATTTTCTTTCATGCTACATGCACTTTTTCCAAAAATCAGTTCCTGGAAAATTCAGTGTAGATTGAATGTGGGAAACATGGTAAGAACAGATAAGGTGTCAGTGAAAGTAAAATCTACGTGCAACTCAAAGAACAATGAACAAGCTCTGCTCCCTAACTGCTGATACTCAGTTACTTAAAGGGCTTTGTTACACATTCATTGTTGGTATTTTCTGGAGCTCTTATCCCTGGATTATCCACACATTAATGTGTAAAGCTAGTTTTAAGCATCCTTTAGGCAGCTTAAAGTTACATCACTCTAGAGCAGATTTATCTTTGATCCACGTTACGATGCTCTTGTCCCATTCATATGTGGCTCACAGATCAGCTGTCCAAGTTGCGGTCTTCCAGCATTCCAGGATGCAGTGTCTCCTGCCTTCTCCTTCTGTTCTGAGTGGACAAGTTTTCCACCCCTTGAGCTCTAGTGCTGAGGGGCAAATTCTGGCACCAAACCAATACCCTCTCCCACCTCCGGGGGCTAGATCTTTGCAGCCCCAGGTGTGCAACCCTATGCAAACTGCCTGTAGAGCACGTGCTAGTTAGCTAAGTTACAGGACATGGTTGGGTGCCATGGAATAGGGTCTAGGAGGGGAAGCAGGGAATCAAGGTAGGGGTCTGAATCAGGTCTCCAAGAACTGAGGCTTCCTTCCTGGGGCAGGGACAGTAGCTCCCTCAAAAAATCTTCCCTCACTACCCCACCTCCCAGCCACACAGCGAAGCATTACCAGAACCCCCCCAAACCAAACCCCAATTTATTGAACCAAAGACCTCTAATTTACTTCTTTATTTTTTTTAATTATTTTTTTACTTATTTTATTGTATTCATCTTTAGTGGCTAGCTTCCTTCACTTCCTCACCCTTCCTTCGTTTCATCACACCTTTTATTTTCTTTCCATGAACTGTCTGCCTCCCAGTTTCATTGTCCTGTCCACCCCCACCCCCATCCGAACACCCCTATGACCTAGAGCATGGATAGAAGTCTGCCCTAGCTCATCAGTCCTGTAGTCACAGCTGTGCAGGTAGGGCTCAGTCAGAGAAGGGTTTTAGGCTTAAGGTGTGACCTTTCCCAGTTTGAGCCAGCGCTAACACCAATCAACATATGAGCAGCTCAAACTGCAATGTGCAACATGGAGTTTAGTGCAAGGGAAGATCTTCATTCTGCCTTGCAAAAACAAGGTGTGTAGTATGTACCTATGCATGCTGTATGCAAAAAAGTATGATAGAATTTGGGGTAATAAGTGATCTGAATGACTTCACTTTCTGGGTTTTTTGTTTTGGTTTGGTTTTATAATACCAGTAACTTTCAGTGTCAGCAAAGTGATTTCCTTTCCCCCTGTCTTTCCATCCCCTCTCCTAATCTTCCAGATTGCTCTCAAGGAGTAAGGATGCCTGCTATGATTTATTTTGCCAAATATTTATTTTACATCTGATACTATATAACAGAGTGGTGTCATGCATGAGAGCTGTTAAGAGGACCAGTATTTATTGTCTCATTCCTATCACTTGATATGGTTTAGAGTGAATAACAGTCAATTCAGCTGTCACTTGACCAGGATCAATATCTACTGACTCACCTGGCTGCTGCAAAAGGATTTATTGCATTAAAAATCACGTCATTTGGTTCCCCAAATAACGAGAAAAAAGACAACTTGTTTAGAATCTTACATCATTTTTCATTATACAGAATTGCTTTCCACCTGAAATATTTTGTTTTCTCTTAGGAGTTTAAGTTAATGTGCCATATTCCTCATTTGGACTACAGTTCTTACGATACATCATAATCATAGTTCAGCCATAGGGAAAGACTGAAGAGCATAAGAATTGGATAGCATCAGCCATTTTTGCGTATGTTGTCCCCCCTGAGGGTTGAATATTATCAGACTGATTGATTTTAACAGGTCTGATTTCAAGAGGATTTTGAAAGAAACCTTAATTGGAAGTACATTCCAAAAGTTTTAATACCTGCTGCTTTGATGTACTGGCCAAGTCTTGAAAAAATTGAGGTGTACTAAATCCCACTGACTTCAATGGGAATACACACCACACAGTATTTCATAGTGTTAAACTAATTCTATCACTATAAATTAGACTTTTAAATGTGTCATATTTGTTCAGAAACGTTCCAAAATTCTCTCTCATAAGGAAGTTATTTAAAAGAGCTTAAAACATATCAGTGCCTGTCATCTTAAATAGCAAAAAGGTAGCAAAAATAAATGAGAACATGTTTGCACATTCTTGCTAGAAGGGAATATTAGATCATCCAACCTGAACTTCCATATACCAAGACATGTAGAACTCCACCCAGTTTCCCTTGGACCTAAGCCAGTACCTTAAGTAAAGCGTAACTTCTAGAAAAAAACCCCTCCAGTTTTGGAGCCTTCAGTCCACCACTTCCATTGGTTGGTTGATCCCACTCTCATCATTAGAAATCGTGCCTTATTTCTGAAAATGGCTTAATCAAAAAGAGCATAGAACAGATTGTGGGAGTGGTGTTATCTAGGAGCATCCATGTTACATTCTGATGTCGAATATTCATTAAAATTGTCTTTCATTATCCTGGCACCTACAAGCCCTATTCAAGGACCAGGAAACTTTTGTGTTAAGTGCTAAGCAAACAAAGAACAAAAAGGTAATCTCTGCTTCAAAGAACTTATAATGTAAGTATACGAAAAAGATACAAATAGATCAAGGGATGCAAATATGCAGAGGTGTCATCATAGCAGTAGCCAAATTAGATTACATAAACACTATTACATAGGCAAGAAATGCAGATGATAAATAACAAATAAGTGTTCATTATTTCTTAGTTTTGGTGGTGGAGGTACTGTGGTTCTAGATGCATATCTTAGCTGTCTTGTATCATTTTTCTAAATGGTAATATAAGCTGTATCAGAGTAGGAAAAACTAAATCAGATTTCTAAGGCATTTATTTACAAAAGCACCAACAGAACCATGTCATCCTGTTGAACACTATGCACATGAGTGTTGGTTAAAGAAGAAAGAGTCTTATTCTATCATTGTCTGTACTTTAATTCACAGCAAAGGAGGATTCCTTTTATTAAGTGAATGTCTGTATTTCTCTACAAGAAAATCAAATGTTCTCCTAATTCTGTTAACATAAGAGGTTGACATGGCTTATGTGCACTAGTTTTTTATAGTCAACACCACTCAAGGAAGTGATGTGGCTTGTAGCATACTCATCTGACTTCAATTTCCCAGCTTGAGTGATCTGTACCCATTACAGTTTAACTGATTGTGGAAGACACTGGGCAAAGGGTGGATCAGGGTTCAAATCTCTGAGCCCTCTGGCACTGCAAGAAAACACCTGCCTATTAAGAGCCATGATGAGACTTGTTCTGCTTGATAAATCCTCAAGTCTTACTTCAATGTTGCTTTTGTCCAAGTAAAAGGACTGAGTAAATGAAAACAACGTAGATTTACGTCAAGCTTATGGAACCTTTACAAGTTCATGGAATGACTTGTGCAGTGGATGAGAGGAAGAAGAATTGGGCATTTTTGACTGAGGGTTCAAGTTGTTTTTTAAATCAATGCAAGGACAAAAGACTTTATTTTCAAATTACTGTGAATTCAATCATTTTTTTAACCCTTAAGCCAACCCTGAGAGAAGGATGGGTTAAGATTTCCTTTCTGCAAATGGAAAAAGAGTGCTAGAAAGGCCACAAAGCGAGTGAGTATCGTGCCTGGAACTGTTTAACTCCAAATTTATGCTCTATAATAATAAATTAAAGTAACTAAAAATAAAAAAAATATATAAAATAAAGAAGACATATGGGAAAGCTGAAGCTTGACTTCTTTTGATTTGACTAAACTGCCCACAAAACATTATTGATCATTAGGTTTTAAGGAAGATGAAATGCTTGTTCCTCAGTATAAGAGTTATATGCACCTGTACATACCACATATCCCAAAAGCTGTTTTTCACTTGTTCCACTTTAATCACCTTTCCTTGATTCTTATTGCTTCATTCTTACTGGATATGCAGCCAAGCAATAAAATAATATTTTATCTCATTTTTATGCTTTTTAGAAACTTTCCTTATTGACTTCAGTGGGACTTTTGCCTAAATAAGGGATGACTAAAGACTGGGTAATGACTTTCATTTGCCCTGTTTGTTGTCTTCTGAACTAGCAGTAGATATATAAAGACCGAATCAATTCTTAGATTCCTGTGGTGCCAAATGAAACTCAGAAGCTTTATAAAACTCTTGAGAGGGTTTCTGGACTGATTTCCAACCTGATTTCCATGCTAAAGAGTTTTGAGGTTTCTTGGAACAGAACTACTAAATCTATCATCTTATCTATGGTGAACTGTGTAGCTTTATTAAGTTGCCCCCCACACCCTTCCTCCTTACAGCTTTTGTAGAACGTACAGCATAGAAATGTGCTTTTTTTTTTACAGTGTGCTGGTTTGCAGCTAATTACTGCATACAAGCAGTAATTAGTTCCCTCACTGTTGAATTCCAAATGGTTATTTGCAGTGATTTTTTTTTCCTGTTATTGCTGGGGTTTTTTGTTTTTTAAGGGTTTTTTTATGTTTTCAATCTAACATATGTTCTGCCCATCTTCAACACTGGAATATTGGGAAATAGCAACATGTAAAAAAATATATTGTTTTTGACTCAAGCTAGCTAAAATTTCATTCTTATAAGTTATTTCAGTTATGTGTTTACAGGTAGCAAATTTACTTGTGATTAGCACAGATTACTGTGAAGTAAGGGTTTACACATGTAGATGATACTTACTGCCCAGTAATTTGCACTAATCTTGAGTAAAGTATCTCACATAGATGAGCCCACACTGTATATAACACCCTCCTTTCAAAAGTGCAGATGGTTAAGTGCATCACTAGGGTAAATGAAGAGAGTGGCAATGGACAAGGATAATGCAATGCAATATCAGTTCTTACGCCTCAGTGACAAAGCACTTCAATAACAGTTTTCTACAGAGATATATTCCAAAGACCAACAAGCTAATGGATACTAACCCACAGAATTTGAAAAGAAACAATAAAAAGACAGCTTTCAACATCTGCTGAGCTCTATATTGTAACTTTCAATAATTCTTCATTCATATTAAATGTTTATTTTTCAAACAATTATTCCCAGAGCTGCTGTGCAAAAATAATTCATCAGCAAAAATTGATATTCTATTTCAATAGAATACAAGCAGGCATTTTGAAGGGTGGCCGGTTTTTGTTCCAAAAAGAAGTGTAAATTATATGAAAAGCCTCATGAGGACTAAATTTAGCATCACTATTATTTTATCTTTTCTGCCTCCACTTTTCTGTTTATTAATTAACAGAATTTCTAGAAATAATTAGTGAGATCAAGTGTGACTAAATTTCCAAATGCACATTTGGATAATAAATGCATTAGTAAATCAGGTGGAAATAATGCCCTTTTCAATTTGTAAATTAGCTTATAAATCAAAAAGTGAGCAAAATAATGAATAAAAATATATATAGTTGCATTAGAATAATCTCAGCCAGAACTTAATTGTATCTAGCATACTAATTATTATGCTGAAAAATAATATGAAATGCAAGGTCAATGTCTATGGCATTGATGAAACTGATCATGGAGTACTACATATTGTTCGGTGTCTGCCTTTTAAAAAACATGTTGAAAAAACTGCAGTGGGTGCAGAAGAGAAGCAACAAAAAATTTGTGCATGGAATGAAAGATGGATCCAAAGAAAGGATTTAGGTGTCTAAAATAGGACATGGGTAGCTCTTAGACAAACAAGTCCAAAATCTGCTGCCTAGTGGCTACTTAAATTTGAAGGCACCTAAACTCACAAGTTATCTAAAAGTTCTGCCTTTTGCCGAACACATGCCCCAAATGGTCCCATCTTAAGCACCTAATACCTACTTAAACCCTATTAGTATTCAATAACTAGGCATAGTGAGGTGCATCTACATGTTGCCCTATGGTTATGTTGTTACGGTGCTGTGCTTTAGTACTTCTTTTTGGAACCACTAAAGCATGGCATAGTAAATACCCATACTGCATTGTGTGCATGGCACGTAGTTAGTTTTAGCTGCTACTTCGCGGCAGTGGGGCATTAAAATGGGGGAGTGTACTGCTACAGCAAATTAGCTGCCAGTCACATATAGACTCACATGATCTCTATGTCACCATAGCGTGTTGTACGGAGACATAGCACGTAGTTACAGTGATGTAGGGTGACATGTAGATGTGTATGTGGTGTCCAAGTCCCCTATGGAGTTGGAGGAGCAGATCCAGTGAGGATGCTCTGAATGTACCTAACACATATTGATGGACATGGGTGGCTAATATCTACTTTTTTTGCAAACATGGCCAGTTGTGGTAGTGGTGGTGGTGCAATCGCACCTTTTTATATAAGAATTTAGTGGTGAGATTATTTCCTCACTCAGCCTAAGAAGACTCCAGCCCAAATCTCTCCCTCTGAAGTGAGTTCCTTCATCACCAGTCTATAGGGTAAGTTTGGGTAGGACAAGCCACATGTTTTTCCTCTTCTGCTAAAATTGAATCACTGCGAGACAGGAACACGAGATTTATAGAAAGAAATTCTGGTTAGGGCGAGAGGAGAGTCCTAAATTCTCGGTTGTAGCTGATAGACTGGCTGAGCCTTAGGCCAAAAACCTGAATCTCCTATTTCATGAATCCGGGGTCTTCTGGTGCTGCCATGTTTTGAAAGAAAAGAGTGAATCCTGACCTTTCTTCCATACAAAAAATATACATACCAACCTTCAAGAGAAAAAAATATCTTCAAAATACCCTACTCTCACAAGAGGATTCAGGATTTTGATTCTGTGTAGATGACAAAAGTTACCTGAAGCTCTGACTTCTGTGCCTAGATAAGAGCATATTTTTCAGATACATCCCTGTTTGCTGTGTTTCTTAGGCCCATGACAGATATTCAGTTAAAGATGCAATGATCAGATCCACAAACCCAATAATTGCATCTCTTGCCATGCAACACATGTATGCTCAGAGCTCCACCTGTACTGGCAAGTTAGGGGTTTGGTGTTTGTGGGCCTAGTGCTCCCAGTCTCCAGAGTGCACTGGAGTCCAGAAGGGCTCTTATGCAATCCTGAGACTGCGAGCAGCCATATGTTCAGTTTAAGGCAGGATGGGAACCATACAAAGTCATTACACATTTTATGTAATAACTGTGTGACTTATTCCCTGTTTTATTTCACCTTTAATTGCTTAAACATGTGGCCAGGTTGTTAGTTAAGACTACTTAAAAAAAACCCCCAAAACAGCACCACAATCATGTCATTTTTCTTTACTACAGCCACTCCAGAAAAGTGTGTAGCCAGTTCTTTTTTTCAGCTAAGTGAGCTTCACTCAGGGCCACTATCTCAATGTTTTACCATCAAAACACAGCTAGAAATCTCCCAAAGAGTGAATAACAGACTTATGCTAATGAGACTCCCACTGTCTGGGCAAAGATGCTCAGCTATCATCAGTGTCTGTGCACCTACTATGACCAACCTAGATGTGATTAAGGACACATTTATGAAGACATGGAGTCTCTTATTGAAGAAGTGCTGAAGGCAGATAAGTTTATCATCCTGGGTGATTTTAATGCTAGAGTTGGCACAGATCACCGGGCATGGCCAGGCATCAATGGAAAAAATGTTCTTGGGCAACACAATAGCAACGGGCTCCTTCTGCTGAGGAAATGAGCTGAACACAGCCTCCTCATGACCAACACAGTCTTCTGTCTGCCAAACCACAACAAGACATCTTGGTTGCACCTGTGCTCCAAGCACTAGCATTTCTTTGATTATGACATCATCAGGAGAAGAGACAGACAGACTGTCAGAATGACAAAGGACATAAGAAGTACAGAATGCTGAACTGACCACAGGGTCACAGGCCATTTGTAGAAAACACTTTTCAGTGGTTTTAAAGTGGGTTAAATGCCTTTGTCACTGCTTTAATACCACTGCTATTCTCACATTCAACAGCATATTGCACATTAATTCCAGCCGCTGTAGCACAATTGGTGGTATAATGCACCTTAAATGACTTTGGGATGCAGCAAATTACTTTGGGACTCTGCAAAGTAAAGCACCTCTGAGGAGTTTTATTTTCTAACCCTACAGTCACAGAGGGAAGCAATGGGCTCCCTGCAGCTCAGAGCCTTTGCAAACAGATCATGCAGGCAAGCTGGCAGCAACCTAGGAAGACAGGATTCACAGAAGGAGGAAAAAAAAACCCAGCAAGCCTGATCTTTTTTTCCACTCCCTGGAGCCTGCCTGCCTGCCTGCTTAAGCTATGTGTGGGGCCAGTGTTTCCCTCCATGGCTGCAGTGACCTCTGGGACTGCCTGAGCCAGGTGCCTGTGGGTGGGTGCTGCCGAGGGGGGAGGGAGTGCCACTGCCACAGGGGGAAGCACCTGCCCCCAACCCCCACAGCTCAGGAACTGCTCTGCCCACCAGCAACTCACTCTCCCCTCCCCACCACTGAAGAGGCAGGTAAGGAAGGATTGGGCTTCGACATGAGTGTACATGACATGGGGGTTTACGGGTTTACTTCACCGTAAATTGAAGAAGAGGTATTTTTTTTTTAAAAAAACACTGCTTCAATTTAGGGAGAAAACCCTGTGTCATCTACAAATGCCCATAGTCTCCAATCTGAATATCCTGTTACATGCTAGTAGATGTCTACAAGGCAAAAAAAGCATCCAAAAGCCCACTATCTCCAAATTAAAACAGGAGAATATGAAACAGGCATTTGTTGGAGAACTGCATAGTCAACTAGCAGCACCTGATGTAAACTCCAACAACATCCAGGAAAATCAGGTATCCTTCAGAGATTCATAAATGGCTCTGAAACTGACTGAACTCGTCCAGTCAATGTGGACTCAAAGAACTAGATCCCAGGAGTACAAAGATGCATCTGTTGCTCACTTGTACAAGCAGAAAGGCAATAAACAATCCTGTGACAATCATCAGGGAGTCTTCTTGCTGTCAATAGCTAGCAAAATCCTTACTAGAATTCTGCTGAATCACCTCGTCCAACACACTGAACAAGCTTGCTCTTATTGTGCATGCTGGTGAGTCATCTGAACCATTTATAATCACTAATGGAGTCCAGCAAGGCTGTGTGTTGGTCCCAACCCTCTTCAGTATGAGGTTCTCTGATGCCTGTCCTGACTGTAACACTGGCATAGGTAGCAGAAGGGTGGCTAATGAGGCTTCACCCCCACACAAATGTGGGCAGTAATAGAGCTGATGTGGCTGAAGCTGGTGTGGCTGGGGCCAGGAGATAGTTGGGGGAGAGCACAAGGTGGAGAGGTGGCCAGGGTGGGGAGACAGACAGGACTGGCACAGCTGGGGCCAGAAGGCAGTTGGGGACAATGCAGCCAGGACCAGAAAGCAGCTGGGGCTGGGGCTGGGGCTGGAACTGGGAAGCATCTGGGGCCGGTGGCGGCTGGGACCGGGGCGGGGAAGCAGCCAAAGCCAGTGCGGTGCAGTACTGGGCAATGCTGATCCTCCCCCACCCTGCAGGAACCTTTCCCCTCCCCCCCGCAAACGTTCTCTGGGGGATAGGGAGATTGCATTCACGCATGCTCAGCCCCCCGCAATTTTATTTTCTTCCTCCAACTATGAACACTGAGATTAACATCAGATACCAGATTGATGGAAAACTCTTCAATTTGAGGAAACTCCAGACAAGGACAAGTTATAGGAAGTGACTGTTTCTGATCTTCTGTTTTCTGATAACTGTTCCCTGAATACCGAATCTGAGTCTGGCATACGGCGGGGTATGGACCATTTCTCTTCAGCTTGTGATAACTTTGGTCTCACAATCAACACTAAGAAGACAGAAGTGATACAGCAGTCTATACCAGGAAAGCTTTACATAGAACCTACCATCAAAGTGAATGGCTAAACCCTCCAGACAGTGGACAAGTTCACCTATCTCACAAGTATACTTGCAGTTCACATTGCCAAAACAAGCATGTCCTTTGGCAGACTACATACAAATGTGTGGGACCATGGAGTTATCAGTCAATAAACAAAACAGAAGGTCTAAAAAGCCCTTATATTGCCAATCCTGATATATATTTGTAGTGGTTTTAAAGTGGGTTAAATGCCTTTGTCACTGCTTTAATACCATTGCTATTCTCACATTCAACAGCATATTGAACATTAATTTCAGCTGCTGTAGCACAAACGGTGGTATAATGCACCTTAAATGACTTTGGGATGCAGCAATTTACTTTGGGGCTCTGCAAAGTAAAGCACCTCTGAGGAGTTTTATTTTCCAACCCTACAGTCAGAGAGGGAAGCCATGGGCTCCCTGCAGTTCAGAGCCTTTGCAAGCAGATCATGCAAGCAAGCTGGCAGCAACCTTGGAAGACAGGATTCACAGAAGGAGCCAAGGACCAATGACACTTCAATAGGCCGGCCAGAGGACATCATTGAAGATTTCAAGGCTCTTGGAGGACAGCTCAAGGCGATTGGAATGCAGGTGGTGTTTTCTTCCATTCTGCTGGTGAGTTGACGGGGAAGGTGACACGAGGCGTGTATCACGGCTGTAAACCAGTGCCTTCGGGGTTGATGCTATGATGTGGGCTTCGGATTCTTCGACCACAGCCCAAATTTCTCTACGCGAAGCATGCTGGCGGAGGATGGACTTCACCTATCGCCTGAAGGTAAGTGTTTCTTTTCTTCCAGGTTGGCTGATCTCGTGTGGCGGGCTTTAACCTAGGTTCGCTGGCGGATGGGCCTGCCAGAAGAGGAGAGGATGCTCTGCCGCTAAGTCAGGTAAGTCGGACAAGCAAAGGTGGTTGTAGCTTGGGGAATGGATACACGTGGAGGGGGGAGGAGGCAGTGCATAGCCTTAAACGCTTCTATACAAATGCATGCAGAATGGGAGGTAAGCAGGAGGAGCTGTCTCTCCTGGTGGCTGTGGAAGACCCAGACTTGGTTGGGCTCCTGGAAACCTGGTGGGACCCGACCCATGACTGGGCCGTAGACATCAATGGCTATGCCCTTTTCAGGAAGGACAGGGTGGGGAAAAGAGGTGGAGGGGTTGCGCTCTATGACAAAGAGTGTTTCTCTGCATCGAGTGTCAACTTGGGGGCGACTGAGGACCAGGCGGAATCGATTTGGGTCAGGCTGCAAGAAGGACGAGGGGAAAGGGACATAATGGTGGGTGTCTGCTACAGA
>JAGPOW010003642.1:20959717-20974187 GCA_030014935.1 Caiman crocodilus
GGCACTACTTCACAGTTAGGGTGGCTAGGATGTGGAACCAGCTTCCTAGGGAAGTTGTTCTTGCTCCTACCTTGGGCATCTTTAAGAGTAGATTAGATATATACTTGGCTGGGGTCCTGTGACCCTGGCACTCGTTTCTGCCAGTGGCGGGGGGTCAGACTAGATGGCCTGCTCTAGGCCCCTTCTGACCCTAGATACTATGATACTATGATATGCACAAGAAACCTGGTTGGTGTACAGATGCCATGCTATTAATCTGAACCACTTTCACATGGGCTGTCTGAGGAAACTGATGAGGATAAGATGGTGACAAGGTCCCAGATACTGAGGTTCTTACACAAGCAGGCATTCCAAGCAATCACACTTTGTGGGGAAAACACTGATGAGATGGGAAGGCCATGTCACTAGGATGTCAGATGAGTGATTGCCAAAAAAGATCTACAGCAAGCTAAAGGAGGAGATGTGCTCTGAGGGAAGACAGAAGAAACATTTCAATGACTCCCTCAAGTTGGGTCAATGTTGAAATGTTTCAAGGATGAATTCTGGGGAAGACTTTGCTCATGCTCATCTCACCTGGAGAATCCTCATCCATACTGGAGCTACAGTTTGTGAGTGGACGAGAACTGGTGAAGCAGCACAGAAGCACAGTGTAAATCTGGCAACAACAGCACATCTGCTGTTGATCAAGCAACTCAGAGTGGCATATATTGCTCAGTGTGTCTCAGACAGTTGAAAGCACAAATTGGCCTGATCAACTACTCATCTACTCACAGAAACCAAACCGACCAGTGATGTCATGGTCATCTTCAAATTCAAAGGACAAACAACAACCACAACAATTTAGGACATGATTCATTCATTAAACATAAGTGTAACATCTGCCAGGGTCCTTAGCTCTAGGCAGCTTTGCTCATAGCATGTGGGTTTTTGGATCACTCTTCTGCGGTGCTTCTCTCTTCCTTGCACTGTATCACAAGCCTAAGTATGTAACTTTGGGTTTTGATTTTAATTACACTAAGCCCAAGGAAGAGCTCTTTCTGTTTAATTTATAAAAGAAAAGATTGAGAGGTGATTTGCTTACAGTGCATAATTATCCTCACATAGAGAAAATCTCAGGTGCTAAAGAGTTATTTAATCAAGCAGAAAGATATATTACAAAAATAAAAGAATGAAACCAAACAAATTTGAATTTGCAGTTGATTCCTTTTTGTTTTTTAAAACAGAGGATACTTAATGATTGGAACAAATTTTCAAGAGAAGAGATAGATCCTTTCATCTTTTGGTGTCTTCAAAATTTAATGCCTCGCTGAAAGATAAACAAGTACAAGGGTAAATGAGTGCAATTCTGGTGCCTGTGATATATAAGAGGTCAGACTGGACAACTATTTCTGGTCTTAAATATATTGATTGATTTTAAAATCTAAGCTTGCATGGAAGCTATTATATATGCATAAGCATACACCTGATAGTATGGATACCATTGCAGGACAGCTTGCTGAAAATATAGAAATAAAAAGAAGAGACGTGTGGAGAAGGAAGCTATATTGATTATAGGGCAACAGGGTTTAATTCCATGGGTTTTGTTTGAATTTGATATAGGCAAAAAATAGCACTAACAGTCTCAAGGAACGCAATATCAAGTGGGTGCATTTGAATTCGACTTTGTTCTTTACATATAAAAATTATAATATTGCTTCTGTCCTACTCGTTTTTAAAAGATTACCCCCTCATTCACTGTGCAAGATGAACTGTGAATGAAATAGACAAGCTACATTCCATGTCATTCTTAATGTTTAATGGGTGGATCTCTGTCTTGGACACTGCAGAAAATCTAGATTGCATACAAGAAGTTCAACTTTGCCTTCTATTATATCAGTATAAACTCAAAGTCTTTCCATTATATCAAATTAATTTACCTAGCTATAGCTGCAAATACAGTTTGACAAAAAAATCAGGAAATGTATCCAAAGGACTCAAGTGAGTTTTTATTGCTTGTCATCCAAAATTTTTATTGAATTACACAAGAAAAGCATGGAATTTGTATCCAAGGAGAAAGATTGAAATGAAATACAAAGAGCTTAATTTTAATTGATGAAATAGCTCACATGACTGAAACAAAACAAGGCAACACCAAACTCTCTAGGAATTACTTAGAGATTCATACTTCTCAACCTAACATATACCGGGCAAATGGAAAAAATGACACATGGTCTAAGAAGTGAAAACTCAGTCACGTGGAACATGGCTACTTTTCAGGACTTAACAAAGTTATCACATATTTAAATATAGAAGAGCCACTGCATTCTGCCTGTCTTGCTGTGAAGTAAAACCAAAAAAGGATCAGTGGAAGAAGCAGCATGGATAATATGTTGACTTGAATAATGCCTAAAAGAACATATTAGGTAAATTAATAAGAGGAAAGAACACCTTTCCTTCTGGAAGTCTTTGACAAGTCAAGCTAGAATGTTATGTGATGATCCCTTTTTTTTAAATCAAAGAGTCAGAATGTTTAGTATGGATCTGGTTGAAAATGAAAAATAAATTTGAATTGAAAACATTTAGGGAAATAAGTCATTAGGTAAATGGTGTGTAAACAATCAGGATTGTAGCAAAGAAAGTTGAATAACTTTTTAATAAAAATAGCAATTTTACACAATAATGTGTTTGGCCAGCTCTGATACTTAATGTCCAGGCTAGCACATATTCTCTTACACCCAGAATAATCCATTTTATTAATATTCCCACCTTGCATTGTGTAGTACCAGCTGTGAGACTATAAAGTTCTAATCCTTGACAATTTGTTTTTGAATTAATACCTTGCAGAACAGCAAATTCTGAATCTCTGTAGACCAGGGGATTAAATAACTTGGCAAAGAGAAGACAGGAAAAAAACACAAGCAAAGAATTAGAATGCATCATTATAACAGCAGGGCACATTTCTGGTTTAATAGCTTATTCTGCAGGGTCCCATTTGGGGATGGCTCCTGCACTTTGTGTGTCTCATTATTAACAGAAATGAGCTGCAAATTATTTACTGACTATAGCTTATCCACTGAATGCATTTTTTCTAGTTGGTCACTCTTCTTAAGTTTGTGGAAAACTTTTGGAAAAATCATAACTTTCTTTAAATTGTTCCTCAGCCAACTTATTTTTAACTATCTTGATTAATTACTACATTTATTGTAGCACAATGCTTCCCATTCAGGTTCAATGAGTGAACAATTGAAAGTTCCTTTGTTTAGTTACAGCTGAAATAATTATATAAACTGCTATGCGGGGACTAAATCACATGCCAGCTTGGGCAGTGGCTGGGGAAACTTGTCCCAGAAAGTTTTCTTAGGAAGCTTGATTACAAAAACAGGGCTTGATTACAGCAATGTGTGTCTGAAAAAAACAGTAAAACATCACAGGAGTGCACAAAAAGAGTTGCAAAAACAACTCAAGAAGCATTTAAAGTGTACTCCTGAGTAAAAAATGCTAAGAGTGTGAGCTTTTGGTTAGAGCATTGTCTGGAATGTAGTTTAGATTTATCAGCAAAGAAACTAATTCCTATTGTTTGATACCTACTATTTTCATGGCAACTGGATTTCATGTACATTGTTTATGATTCAATTCTATTTATTTCTAAGAATACCTGGAGCCATCAGTTTCTCATCCAAATGGAAACAATGCAAAAGATCTTGAATACCATGTTGGGCACAAGAGGTAACAACAAAGTTCGCCCCTCATACATAATATGAACATGTTAACAAGTTAATTAGTTATGATTTGACAAGCATAACAGTTTCAGATGGCATATCCATGAATGAAACTTTCACAGCCTCATTGAGCTGGTTGGGTTGTTTCCATATTCTGATTGACTAGGTAGCAGGCACACCAATGCAGGGCATACCTACACGTTCAGTAATGTGCCTTTTCTAATGCGCATTAAATTCAGTACCTCCAATGTAAGGTACTAAATCAATGCAAATTGGGCTGCACTAATGCACAATAGCACACTTGCACACTTTTTTAGTTATGCTTACTGTGCAGTAGACTATTTTATTGTGCATTAATATAATGTCATGGGTTTTTATGTGATGCTTTAATATGCAGTAGAATAGTCTTCTGTGCATTAAAGCACATGTGTAGACATGCCTGCAGTTGTCTAGTTAAGGATGATTTTTCCATTCTTCAAGGATGAAGGAACTTCAGCTTTTAGGATTGTAGAGACACTAACCTCTATACTCAAAATTAATGCCTTTCGGCAGGAAGTGAAATTATGCTAGTCTTTCCCCATGTTTGAAAACTTAGCTATGCTGGCAAAAGGAAGGAACATTTGAAGCTACCAGCATAACAGTTTTGTTTGAATTTTGTATTTGCTATCTGCAATGCTAACTCTCAATTCATCCAAATTGAAGTAATTTCTGTATTTCTAACTTTCCTTATTATTTCCTTTAAGATGAAATAGGGAAGTCTCATAATATAGTGAAGCATTTCAGAGCAGGAATTCATTATTATTTCTTTCTGTAAATGGAATAAATTCTTCCCTTCCAGATGAGCTTCAGCTGGGTAATAAGTGCTAATCAATGTAGTCCAACATATAGGCTAAGTATAGATGTTCAAAAAGCCCCTGGTGGTAGTGCTATATTGCACTTTACTTAAAGAAATAGAAGTCAGAGAGCAAGTGCAATGAACACATGCTTGCTGTTCAATAGGTATGGGGATCGTGGTCTGCCCCAATGGACACTGAGGTTGCTTCCACATGCCTCCCAGAAGGCTTCATAACTGGTCCTTCTCCCCAGATCCCCGCACCCCAGATGGCTGCTGTCAGTGGGGGGGTGGCGGGCAATAGCCCAGCCCTCCTCCTCCATAGCCCTCCAGCCAGGAAGAGACAAACTGTGGGGCCAAGGCTGCTGCAGGGAGAGACACCCCCACCCCTGCAGGTGGCCCCCAGTTAGGCAGCCTTACCTTCTAGCCTGGGGAGGCTGTGATGGAAAGTGGTCTGGGCTCTGTGTCCCCACAGCAGTCAGGCCTCATGGCAGGCTGCTGCTTAGCTAGGGAGGCTGAGGGGAAGGGTTTCAGGGCCTGTGAACTCAAAGCAGCCTTGTCCAGGCAGCAGCTTGCCACAGGACCAGAGCTGCTGCAGGGAGAGAGACCCCAGGCCCCCTTCTCCCATGCCTTCCCCCCTGGCTGTGCTGTAGTATGCTAAGAGGGCAAGGAAACTGGAAAGAGAGATCCCCCTTCTACCACCTTTGCTGGCTGCTCACAGGTGCCTGGAAAAAAGAGACCCAAGTCAGTGGCAGCCAAGGGGGAAAGGCTCAGGAAAAGTGAACAAGCTCTGCCCGAGGTTACAGCACAGCCCTGTACAACACCATCTGACCTGGGATGGCAGTGATCATCCTCTAAATGAACCCTCAATCGGATCTGGCACAAAAGTTAGATAAAGTCCTCTAACAGAAAGCATTTTAGTCTAATACTTCATCCATTGAGTATTAACTTAGAGCAGCAGTTCTCAACCACGGGTTTTCAGCCCCCTGGAGGTCTGTGAGTAGATTTCAAGAGGTCTACACTGCCTGGGGACCAGTGGAAGAGCACATCTGGGGACAAGTGCTGAGACGTGGGGTGAGTACAGCTGCCCCACTCCCTTGGGGCCAGCCATAGGTGACCTTAGCAGTGGAAGCAGGAAATCTCCACGTGCTCAGACTGTGTCACTGGTGTGTGGAACCCCCAACTCTCCGCAGTGGCATATGCCCTTCCCCACACTTTGACCCACATAGCATCCCTGCTGCTCAGGCAACATGTG
Source organism: Caiman crocodilus (assembly GCA_030014935.1). Classification (NCBI taxonomy): domain Eukaryota; kingdom Metazoa; phylum Chordata; order Crocodylia; family Alligatoridae; genus Caiman; species Caiman crocodilus. The sequence continues at coordinate 20,965,503 of JAGPOW010003642.1, forward strand.
GATCCCTGGATTTTTCCTGTCATGTGGCACTTGGAGATGCAGCCTCCAGGGCCCAAAAGCCTCATCCTAACTATTCACAGGCCACATATGGCCATTTAATGGACATAAATAACATAAGATTGTACATCCTTATAAATAAAAAGGGAACAATGAAAACTAAGGGGATACTGTTATTATTTTTTCTCCTCTACTCATTCTATGACAGTTTAGACAAAGCCCCCAAACTAAATTAACTTTTCTCAGTTTTCAGTAAGAATGGTGATGCTGAGCAAGGGGGTGAAGACAATATGGATAATGGGAATGAGGATAAGAAAATGGAAATGGAAATGATCTCATCTATGTGAAAACAAAACTCAGTGAGCTTAATGTGTTCACATTGGGGTGCCTGGATAATCTCCTTCTCAGAATACTGGAAGAGCTGGCATGTGAAATTGCAAGTCCAATAGCAAGGATTTTTAATAAATCAAATTTGCTCTTATCTGATTAGAGAATAGGAAACATAGTGCCTGTGTTTAAGAAAGGAAAAAAAAAAGACTGATCCAAGGGAATGCAAGATAATGATCAGCTCAAGGGGAACACAAATTGAATATCCTTTAATAAGAAGTACTCTGAGAGAAAAGTTAGAATATTGCATTTTACAACATCCAGATTAAGAAATGGTTGATATATAAGGCTGTAGCAATTTTTCCTAGTCAAAAAACGAACCAATATGTAAAGCAAACTATTCAGCTATCTTATTTCTGTGGGCAACCAGAAACTACAAACCCTAAAGCCACATGGTCATATTCCCAGTGAAAACAAACACACAAACAAACAAACAGTCAAGATCCAGTGTATCCAGAGTAGTATTCTCTATTACTTTAAGCCTAGCATCAGTCCTTAACCACCATCTTTAAGGGTGCAGGCAGAAGTGCAGCTCCCATCTGTAACTGAAAATAATTTTTGCAAAGTGTTCTGATTTACTTTACTCCAGACCAAACAGAAGTTCCAACAAAGTGTTGGTTCCATAGATTTCATACACATTAGAGCTGGAAGGGACCTCAAGAGATCATTGAGTCCAGCCTCTGCCCCAAGAGCAGGAACCCAGCTAGGGTCAAAAGATCCCAGCAAGATAAGTGTCCAAATGTTTCTTAAAAGAGTCCAGAGCAGGTGCTTGCACCACCTCTGGAGGGAGCCTATTCCATGCCTTGGGGGCTTTCACAGTAAATAAGTTTTTCCTTATGTCCAGCCTAAAACAGTCTTGGAGGAGTTTGTGACCATTGGACCTTGTCATCCCTTGGGGAGCCCTGGTGAACAGATGTTCCCCCAGATCCTGATGCACACTCCTGATGTACTTATAGCCTGCCACCACGTCATCCCTAAGCCTGCGCATTTCCAGGCTGAAGAGTCTCATGGCTCTCAGCCTCTCATCATAAGGCCTGTTCTCCTGCCCTCTGAACATGTGCATGACTTTCCGCTGGACTGTCAGGCTTCTCCACATCCTTCTTGAATTGTGCAGCTCAGAATTGGATGCAGTACTCCAGCTGCAGCCTCACCAAGGCTGAGTACAGCTGGATGATGGCATCCTGAGATTTACTTGCGAATCATCTATGTATGCAAGCCAGAGTTTGGTTTGCTTTACCAACTGTGACATCACATTGGTGCCTCATGTTCATCTTATGGTCAATTATGACCCTAAGTCTCTTTTGGCCATGGTGCTAGTAAGTGTAGCACTGCCAAGCCTATAAGCATGCTGCAGGGTTTTTTTTCCAAAGGTGGAGTACCTTACATTTGTCAGTATTAAATATCATCAGGTTTGTATCTGCCCACTTTATCAGCCTATCCAAGTCAGCCTGGATCACCAGCCTATCCTCAGGTGTGGACACTCTACCCCAAAGTTTGGTGTCATTAGCATCCTTGGCCAGTCCACTTCTGACACTAGTATCCACATTGTTGATAAAGATATTAAAGAGAATAGATCCAAGGATGGAGCCTTGGGAGGCACCATTGGCCATAAAGTGCCATGATGATTCACTTCTGTTGACCACCACTCTCTGACTCCAGCCTCTGATCCAAGTCCCCAGCCATCGGACTGTGATGTAGCCGAGGCCACAGTTGGCCAATTTTTCCAAGAGGAGATTGTAGAACATCAGATCAAAGGCTTTTCTAAAGTCCAGATATATGATGTCAATCTCTTCTTCCTTGGCCAGATGATGTGTCACCTGGTCATAGAAGGAGATAAGATTAGTCAGGCAAGATCTACCCACAAAAAAACATGCTGGCTTTCCCTTAGGGAGTTGCTATCAGCCAGCTTATCAAGAATGGACTCTTTGATGATTTTTTCCTAGAATGTTCCAGGTATTGAGGTCAAGCTGATTGGTCTGTAGTTCCCTGGAACTACTTTCCTCCCTTTCTTGCAGATGGCCATCACATTGGCCTTCTTACAATCTTCAGGTACTTCACCTGAGTGCCAGGAGTTTTTGAAAATCTTTGCCAGTAACTGGACTATGACTCCTGCCAACTCCTTAAGTACTCTGAGGTGCAATCTGTCAGGACCTGCTGATTTGAAGTTGTCCAGCCTTTCAAGGTGTTCCTTTACAAGGTCTACACCAATGCTAGGTATAAATTCACCCTCACCCTGGCCATCCTACATCATCCCAGGCAGGGCAGTCCCTTTGGGTTGATGAAAAATCAATGCAAAGTACTGGTTATGCAGGTTAGCCTTTTCCTGGGTGTCAGTTGGCCCATTTGGTTTAGCAGGGGTCCAATTTTAACCTTTGATTTTCTTCTGACTCCCCACATATCTAAAAAAGGACTTTTTTATTGTCATTGATACGTGTAACCAGGTGGCGTTTGATTATAGCCTTGGCTTTCTTGGTTTGCTCTCTACTGGTATGGACCAGTGCACAGTAATCCCACTTTGTGTTGATTCATACCTTCCATCCTTTATAAGCATCTCTTTTTTGGTGTATAAGGTCCATGATTTCCCGCTGAGCCAAGGGAGTAGCTATGCCCTTTTGGTATCTTTCTTCTGAGATGGGATGGACATCTCTTGTGCTTTCAGGATTGCTCCCTTAAGAAGCAACCAATCCTCTTTCACTCCTCTCCCTGTCATGTCATGGACCCTTAGGGCCTCAACAATAAGACCCCTGAGCTAATCAAAGTCAGCTTTCCTAAAGTCAAGGACTTCTGCATTGCTGACTTACTTGCCAGCTTTGCAATATATAGTAAAAGTGATCAGCTTATTGTCACTGTCTCCCAGCTTTTCTTCAATTTTTAGGTTGCTGGCTAGCTCATCCCCTTTAGCCAGTACCAGGTCCAGCAGTGCTTTACCTCTAGTTGGGCCATAGACTTCTTGGGCCAGGTAGAGCTCATCCACACAGGTGAGGAAGCTTTGCGACCATTCAGATTTGGCTGAGTATTCTTCCCATGAGATGTCCGGGTAATTGAAGTCTCCCATGACAACCATGCAGTGAGAGTGTGTAGCCTCAGCCTGTTCCCTGCATACTGGCTTTGGCATTTCCAGGGGAGAGGGAATCTAGCTGTAGCTAGGAGCCTGCAGCCAGGTTCCCATAACAGTGTCCAGGTTTTCTGCCAGTGCTTGATGTTTACAGAATGGGAGTGGGGAAAGGCAGTGGAGGGAGCTCATTCTTGGGTCTCCCCGGGCAGTGCTGAAGAGTTGGGTGGGTGAATTGGAGGTCCCACTTCAGGGGGGCTCCAATATCCCCACCCCACCTTCTTGGGGGGGCTGGAAACCCTCCAAACTTGACTCCCTCTCCTTCCTCCCCCCCTCTGATTCTGAAAAAAACAGGTTGGCAGATCCACAGATGCAAGTTACAAAAGGTGGTACATTTTAAAATGTCTTTATCTGATACCTCATGCAACAAGGGTTCAGAATTTCAACCAATAAGCCATTTTTAAGTTGTTTTCAGCCATGCACTTGTGTTTGGTCACAGCTAACTGCTTTTTGTGGTCAGATCAGGCAAAAAATGTCACTTTTTCTGTACCCTCAGTAGAAAGACTTGTATCTTATTTAGGTGTTGCTCCAGTCTTACAAATTTGGGTTATGCAAATGATGCCCTCAAAACTACTTTGAAGGCAGTGAATTAGAATAATATGGTAAATCTACAAGTGTGAGGGCATTTGGTAGAAGGGATTGGAAAAAAATAAGGTTTTAAAAAAACACTGAAACCTCATTAGAAGAGAAGAGAAAACTGCTGAAGGATTATTCAGATTTAGGAGCTAAAGGAAATCCATCCCTGTGATGAAGAACTGAATGAAGATTTAGTCAAATAAATAAATATTGCAACATCAATTTTCATATTTTATATTACACATTATTCAAATTCTACTGAGACCAGTTAAAGAAAAGTGACAGAGGAAACAGGTCTTCACTTAAAAGAAACAAAAGTTTAAAAATTCTCGGCTGAATATTTTCATTAAGTTCCAGGAAGTTTACAAGTCTAACTTTTGGCAAACAATCTCCATCACACTAATGTTTTATCAATTAAGCTGTGTCTTCTGGGAGCCTGGAAATTGTTTCTAATGATGTGAAGCAGTAATGTCTATTCACACACAAAAAGGACAACTTCTGCCCTTTGCTAATGCCAGTGATGTCTCTGTTTTGGTTAAAGAACAACAAAATAAGAAAAAAAAACACATGGATATGTCTATATGAGTGGGAACATATGTTTCCTTGGGGACAAACAGCAGTGGCACAATATGTGCTGCTACTACTTGTCCCCTGGGGAACCCCCATGTATACATACTCTGGCATGTGACACATTGCCCCGGGTCAGATAGGAGAGGCTGGAACTAGCATGAGGGCTGGCCTCAGCAGACCTTACCTGGGTTCTGGGTGCCTCAGGGGGTTCAGCCAAGACAATCCTGGAGAGTATGGGTCCAGCTGGCCAGGCTCTGTTTTTTTGGGCAGTGTGAGCTGCTACCACATGTGCCAGCCATGTTTGTTTAGGCACAGGGTTTTTGACATTGGGATTTCCTGGTGTCTACCCCTCCCCCTTCTCCTGGCATACAGCAAATTAGCTGACCAGGGAATGACTGCATATGCAGTGCGTGGGGTATGCAGCACTGCATACCGGATGCGTACATTCAGTTGGATGAGCCCTATGAGTTATTTTAATAAATCTGAAAAAAAAACAGACTTTACACAGTTTCTATGAATTTTAATTGCCGTTATATGACACAACATCTGAGTCATAGTTATTTATATAACAGAAGTCCAAAATAGTTTCTGTTGTAGTTCGAACGTTTCTATACATTTCTTTAAAAATTTATATTGCAAATAAACACAGGCATGACACTTAAATTTAACTAGACAATAATCTGTCCTTTACACAGGGATTCAAACACTATGTGAAGCACAAGCAATGTAATGTTTAATAAAGTAAGAGTAGTAGAAAAAGCTCTGAGAATTACCAAGAGTCTTACATGGCCTTTTGCCAGTTGAAATACAAAAGTCAAGTGTAGCTCCAAGAAGTTACTACTAGAAATGGCTAGTTCTTTCAGTGAAGCAAGCTGATACTCTGATACATTTTTTTAGTTAGGCCTGTTCTAAGGTTGGATGGGTGGATCCCTGACCATGGGCACCCAGCTGCTGAATCAGGAGTTTTAGGAGTAAAATGTGACTTTTGTTTGCTTCCTTACATAATCGCTGGACTGGAGGTCTTTTTATGACTGTAATGCAAACAACTCACAATTGATGATCCCATCATAATAGTAACACTAAATGAAGCTTTTTTCAGTTGTGCAAGAGAAGGCCAGATCTGAATGAGAAGAGAAAACAAACAATTAAATATGATCCTCCTACAAATGCACAGAAGTATATGAACACAAAGCAGTTAATTACTGTCATATATACTAGAGGTATCTACATGTACAATTAATGTGCATAATAAACTGAGCCACCACACACATCTGAATGTGCATCCATAGGGAGAAGTTTTGTCTAGGGATGCTCCTGCCCCACTCTGTCCACGTGCAGCAGCCAAAGGCAAGTCCAGGCTCTCCTGGGTGCAAGCCTCAGGCTGGCAGGGGGCATGGGGTATGGTCCTGATTTCTCTGGGGTTGGGGAGAGCTATCTGTTCTCAGTGGGATGCTGTCTGGTAGCCACATGGCCATTGGGACCCATCCTGATCTCCACAGAGAAGGGAGGCATTGCCTGATAGCTGGGAAAGACCTCCCTGTCCCCTGTGGCCTCATGTTGTCTAAACTGACTGGGAGCAATTTGGTCCCAGTCAGCACCTACACCTGCACTTCAGTGCATTAGTTTAACACGATGATTTCTAGTACATGTATCTAAAGGTATTCAAAATGGTGCATTAGCTTAGACTAAACTACTGTGCAGTAATTGCTGTGCAATGTCAGATGGTGACACTTTACTATGCATTAGTATAATGTGCAGTAAAGTGTCTTGTGTAGACACACACACTGTGTACCTGTACCGCACATTACTGCAGGGCTTCAGTCTTCAAAGCCATCGATTTAGAATTTTTCATAATATGCATTTACTTATTAGATAGCAAACAAACAAAAATATGTTACTTATTTGTGAGTCATATGCTTGCATGAGGTCACATTGAAAGAAGGAGCACTTTGGCAGTCAAATAGTTCCTAGTTTGAACTTTGCCTTTTATGTTAACTTGCTGCATAAGGATAATGGACAATCATTTCTCTGCCTCTATCTTTTCTATTTCTCAAATTGTGATAAAATCAATTACCTAATCTACCTTATAAGGATATTTGAATATCTGTCCCATACATTTCTAAAGGAGAGAACAAAGAATAAGTTTGCAATGAAAAAATCAATGAATACAATGGAGAAAATAAATTAAGAATGAACTCTCCCTAGCCTAAGCAAAGCTCCAGCTGTTCTCCTGTATTCAAACAAACCCTATATTCAGAAGTCGATAATGGGCTCACTTATGTGCTTACAGGGCCTGTCTACACATGGCTGTATGGTGCCTTTGTTACTGCACCATCATTGAGTATTTCCTTTTGGCAGTACTAAAAGATGGCACAGTAGTATCCGGTATTGAGCCATGCCAATTGCACATGGTTATTTGTGGCCCCTACATCACCATAGCAACTATAATGGGGGAGCACATAGCCATGGTGACATAGCAGTGGCATCATGTTTTGCAAACAGACACTACGGCACCATAGCATCTTGTGTAGATGTGCCCATAGGGGATGAGAGAATCATATCTACACTTTAGTCAGGTGGATCAGAGTTGGTCACCAGCTGCACTTTAGGTCACTCACTGAATCAAATACAAATCTGTCCTTACCCATTTATCTGCAGACCAACTGCTTATTTACTTAGTGAAACTTCCCAAAATACAATTGATCTTTGGATGAAATAAGGTTTGGGAAATTAAAAGCATAGGTAAATATTATAAGGAAAGAAAAGGCCAGAAGCGGTAAAACCTAGGGTTGTGAAACAACTTAAGCTATTCAGATTGCTATTTTCCAGAAATAGCAACCATTCCAAAAGATGTCACCAGAACAAACTAAACCTTTCAGTCATATCACTTAAGGTTTACAGTATTTATAACAACTCAAAACACTGGCAAAAAAGTGTAGCCAGTAGATTTGATCAGAAACACAAATTGATTAATTTTTACTCCTTTCAAGCTCATTAGTTTATGGTTTTCATAGTATCATAGTATTGAGGGTCAGAAGGCGCCTAAAGCAGGTCATCTAGTCTGACCCCCCACCAATGGCAGGAACAAGTGCCAGGGTCACAGAACCCCAGCCAAGTATCTATCTAATCTACTCTTGAAGATGCCCAAGATAGGAGCAAGAACAACTTCCCTAGGAAGCTGGTCCCACGTCCTAGCCACCCTAACTGTGCAGTAGTGCCTCCTAATGTCCAACCTAAACCTGCTCTCCAGTAACTTGGGACCATTGGTCCTAGTTACCCCTGGTGGTGCCCAGGAAAAAGGAGCCTGCCCTATTTCCTGCTGATCACCCCTCAGCAGCTTCTAGGCAGCCACCAGGTCCCCCTTCAGCCTCCGTTTACTGACGCTGAACAGGTTCACGTCCCTCACACACTCCTCGTAAGGCCTATCCTGCTGCCCGCATATCAATCTAGCGGCCCTCCTCTGGACCCTCTCGAGGCCGTCCACATCCCTTTTGAAGTGCAGCGCCCAGAACTGGACACAGTACTCCATCTGCGGCCCGACCAACACTGCATAAAGGGGGAGAATCACCACCTTGGACCGGCTTGAAATGCATCGTTGGATGCACTCTAGGGTTCGGTTGGCCTTCCCAACCACCGTCTGACATGGGTGGCTCATGTTCATCTTGGCATCAACAATGACGCCAAGATCCTGTTCCACCTCCGTGCTAGCAGGAGGGGAGCTTCCCATCCATTATGTGTGCTGGGGGCTATTTCTCCCCAGATGCATCACCCTGCACTTGTCCACGTTAAATCCCATCCTGTTCCTGTCTGCCCACTTGTGCAGTCGGCCCAGATCCCGCTGCAGCCTCTCCCTCTCCTCTGGTGTCCCCACCTCAGCCCACAGCTTGGTGTCATCAGCAAACTTGGATAGCTTTCTTTCGACCACCTCGTCCAAGTCAGCGACTAAGATGTTGAACAGTGCAGGCCCAAGGACCGAGCCCTGGGGGACCCCGCTGCTCACATCTCTCCAGGTCGAGTACGACCCATCCACCACCACTCTCTGG
>JAGPOW010003642.1:20979046-21023863 GCA_030014935.1 Caiman crocodilus
CCCGGTGCTCTTTCCTGCCAAGGCAGGGGGTCGGACTAGATGATCTGCCCAGGTCCCTTCCGACTCTAGACACTATGATACTATGATACTATGAATAGCAGCCTTCAACTACCTGAAGTGGGTTTCAAAAGAGGATGGAGCTGTACTGCTCTCAGTGGTGGCAGATGACAGAACAAGGAGCAATGTTCTAAAGCTGCAGCAAGGGAAGTTTAGGTTAGATATCAGGAAGAATGTTCTCACTAGGAGGGTAGTAAAACACTGGAACAGGTTACCCACAGAGGTGTCGGACTCCTCATCCTTGGATGTTTTTAAGACCTGGCTAGACAAAGCCTTTGCTGAGATGATCTAGTTGGGGGCTAGTCCTGCTTTGAGCAGGGGGTTGGAGTAGATGACCTCCTGAGGTCCTTTGCAGTCCTAATTTTCTTTGATTCTATGATTCTATAAATGACTGCAGTAACAACTGTGCAGCCATGGCCATGTATAGACATGCCCACAATGTCTATAATTCATATTGTTTTATGCAGCATATTGTTTTAGAAGAAAGAATTTGCATTGTACATTTTCATCCACACAACATGCTTTTTTTAAAAGTTGCATCTCTGATATTTTTGTAGGAAACAAGGAAACATCAAGTAAAAATCCACCAAGTCTTCATTAAATATCGCAGCAGCTTTTAGAGAATTAGGGTGCAAAAGGGAAGACAAAAACATAAAAACTTTTTTTCCACTCAAAATTTGTGCATTTTTGTATCAGAGGAATCTTGGAATTTTGTTTTGTTTTTGTTTTGACTTTGGCCTTGGAAGTAATTTCTTTATTCAGAAATGCATATTCCTTTGTTGGAAATTAAGACGAGTACTGGACCATATATAGTGCATTTCAACCAACCAGTCAAAAAAGCACTTATATTTCTAGACACTCTTCTTGCAGGAATTAGGAACATTGATGGACCCCCAGCCATTTGCTGACAAGGCCTGGAACTGCTTTGCTTGTACGATCTGATGACAGCAAAGCCAGAAATTTTGTGATAGGTCATTATGAAGCCTCCAGGAATTCTCTTCAGACTTATGAACAGTTCTGCCTAACTATATTACTAACCAAGAAAAGTCAACAAGGTAGGAATAAACTCACAGTGTGGTGTGTGGCCACAGTACAAACTCATATGTAGATTCAATATCCTGACACAAGTAATGCTTTCAACGTTTTTTCTCTGCAGCCACAAGGGCTACAGGTGTACTTATACTAGATGAAAGCAGAGATTCATGACAAATATTATGAGGTTGAATGGTAGCTAATTTCATCAGTGACCTCAGCAGTCATGTGTCCATTGCCTCCAGCTATACTGTAACTTCTTAGAAAAACAAAAACAAAAGAACCAACAACAACAACCCACAAACAATTCATTCGACTGGTTTTATGTTTCCAAAAGATTAAGCAGAAGTTTCAAGATTTTTCATTCTGGCCAATAATTACTTAGGGCAGTAAATGTCTCTTAGGACAGTTGAAGATGTAATTGCCCAAAAGCTACATCCACCTAAGGATTTAGACATTGGAATGCCTATGTTTTAAGTGACTGGCTTCCAGAATGGAATGTGGAGCCTTCACCTATCAAGGCTTCATCTTCAAGACTAAGGGACACTCAAGAGTCTCAGAATGGGATCAAAATAACTAGCTCACCAAGCAGGGGACTATAGAAGTTAGTCAATAGAACATACTGAAAACAGTTTTATGCAGAAATTCTGGTTTTCTCTGATTAAAAATATCCCCAATTTTCAGATTAAAAATGTTATCCAAAGTCCACATTTTTCTGTGATTAAAATGAAACATTACTGTTAGTGTGTGTATATGTATACACACACACACACACACACACACATATAAAATGGTGTTTCATTTTGATCATGGGACTATGTGGATTTTGGGTTCCTTTTTTCAATCCAAAAATTGATGATTTTTTTTTATCAGAGAAAACCAAGACCCCTGGTGATATGTCTTAAATCAGGGCCTCAGGTGCGTCAGTCAGAGCTGCCCAAAGGTATGTATGGCAGGGGCCGCATCTACACAAGATGCTGACTGTGCAGTCATTACTGTGCAGTCATTTAGTACTTGTACCAATACATACTAAATGACTGCACGGTAACTCAAGTTGCTGCGCAGTAGTGCTGATTAATATTTTTTTGTGACATTGACTGCGCAGTAACCCAAGTCTACTGCATAGTCAGTCTCATTTAGATGTGACCAGGGTGAATTTCAAAACCAAGAACCCTCTCCTGGATATATGCAATTAGCTATTGCTTTCAAAAGAGAACAGGAAACCCTCTTTATACTTACCTTAAACAGTCACAGGGTAAAATGAAAGAGTAAAGAAAACCTTTGGAGTAAGAAGCTGGGTCTTTCCCCTCTAGCTGTCCAGGTGATAGGTACTCAGGTAAGTGTCTTGCAGCTTCTTCCTTATCCAAATTCTGCATAGGCTCTCCAGTCTGTTACTAGGGAAGCATTTTTATTTCCATGAACCTGGAATTAAATTTAAATAAAGTTTGAGAATTTGAAATGCTTTTTTTCTGTGCAAACATTCTTCCTCATCCTCTGTAGCCACAACACATATTTTTGCCAGGTAAACCTCCTACTTTAAGCTGAATAATAGAGATTCTTAATCACACATGAGTTTTCTGAATTAAATCTTTAAACTTCGTCTAACTTTTGTAGTGGTGTTTAAATAGCTCATGTCATTCTGAATAGGTTAATTAGCAATTACTGATTAATAAGGATCATTACTGTGTCAGTTGCAACTAATTTACTGATATCTATATTAGAATGTTTTTAAAAGTATTTTTTATACAGTCTAAGAAATAGCTTTATATAATTACTTAAAAATGTGGTTTTAATTTTCTGGTTATCATCACATACTTAATTATATTTTTTTCCAAAATGATAAAATCATGATAGTGTATTAATGCTTATCAACCAGTTAAAAGTATGGGGTTTTTTTGCAGCAGGCTGAAGAAGATGCAAAAGTTTACAGTATATTATAAACTGCAGTCTATACATTGTTTTTGTCCATTTTGAGGATCACTCAATAGCTTTTAATAATACATGAGACTTTTCACTTTATGGGCCAAGTAGGCACAAGTTGTCTCAGGATAGTTATGCCTCAAGCTTGGATAGAAAATATCTGAAATGTTAATGTGGGGTGATGTGTTTTGCTGAAAACCCTAAGATGAACAGTGAGAGAGCTATTCTAGTACCTGCTGCTGGATAATTTACTATTTTTTTTCTTTTTTATGCTATTGATATCACTCTTCAAATTATCTTTAGAGAGAAAGTACAGATGCTTCTGGAAACCCCAAAACAGCATGTGTCACAGTCCCTATGAGGACATTCATTTGTAACTTTATAATCAAGTTAATAATTATCTATTCAAGATGCACAAGCAGCACATAATATGGCATCTTTTTAAACACAAGCAAATACGGAAACAGATTAATAGCTGCAAATCTAACAGAATCAGAAAACTTGTAGCTGTGGAACTGGCTGATATAGACTTGTCTTTCCAACAATCCTAGCCTACTCTGGCTCCTATTAAACTAAATAATAGCCCCCAGACTGCAAATAATTCCTTAGGGTTCTTTTCCTGGCCCAGTTCCTGAAAGAAAAGCAAGAATACATTGAGTTCATAGTTGACCCCAGAATCTATTCCCTCTGTCCCTCCTTCCTAGGACATAGTACAAAGGGGCAAGTCAATTGGAACAGTGTCACTCAAACTATTAAAGACAAATTACATGGGAGAACAATAAGAGTGGACAGAAGATACTCTCCATTGTGGAGGCAAGCAGGTAGAAAATGGTAGATGCTGATACCTAACAGAGACACTTTATGGATACAATCAGAAGACAAAAAACATATTTAGGGAATATCCAGCTGCTTTCTGGAACATGTGGCTATCTAGACATTCTGACCTAACTGAACTCATTAACAAAATTCATTGATCTCAGTAGGGCCAGGGTTGCAGCTCCAAACCTGAGACTTAAAACCATGTTTAGGCCTTAAAAATAAGCAGCATGGTTCTCTGCAGTGCTTTGGCTAACATATCATTTTGAAGTGAAATAATTAAGGAAGTACCTCATGACAACATCTGGGACTGGAATCATAGTAAAGGGTTGAAGAAAGGAAAAAAGGAAGAAAGAAAATGTGTTAGAATTTTTAATTGTGCCACTTAAATATGAAATTGAAAGTGTTAATTTGTAGTGCAGTATTTAATAATTTATCTGTGTGATTTCCGTGCTTGTGGGTTTTTTAAAGATTATTTTTTAGAAGGGGTAATTTTAATGAAATTAAATGTTTATTATTGATGATAGACTTCCATCTGGAGTCAGGATTCAGTTTCACATTGATGCAAATCTCTTTAACAAATCAGCTATGTTCCAAATCCAAGTTAACCAACACCTCCATTACTGACTTCACTTGTGTCATGTGTGCCTATTCAATTGAAGAGCTCCAGGTTTCTTTTGATTGCTGTGTAAATCTTTGGAAATGCTTCAATTTGCTTTCAACTTCACAAAAAACAGGATCCTTTACCAACTCACCCCAAACCAACCATCTGCTCCTCCACATATTATAAGAGGACTGGTCTTGAAGGATGTTAAACATTTCCCTTACCTGGGTAGCCACCTTTCCCAAAAGGAAAACAGAAATGACAATATTCAAGATTGGATACAATCTGCTATCCTGGAGGTATGCAACACCCTCCAAGATGTGCTGAGGCACACCGTGCTCCACATGCATGACCCCCGGTGGTGGTGGTTGGGTTCTGTGCCCTGGGATTCCACAAGAGCATTGGGGCCCTAGATGGGAACCACATCCCCATCATCTTCTTGCCTCATAGTCACTGCTCGTACCACAGCTGGAGGGGCTTTCACTCCATTGTGCTCCAGGCCATTGTTGATGACCACGGTGCCTTCACCAGTGTGAGTCCAGCTAGGCAGGTAGAGCCCATGATGCCCATGTCTTCCTCAACTCCACCTGCGAGCCCTGGTGCAAAGTGGACACTTCATGCTGGGGGTGTTAGAAGTGCCAGTGAAGGCACGGGGACAGTGCCTGTGCTACTGTATACAGCATGGGTAAAGCCTGGGTCCTGGGACACTAGTATTGTGTTCAGTTGCTATATAAAGAGTATGAACTTACAGGAACTCCCCAACTGATTATTGTGGTCGGTGACAGTGATTCACTGTGCCCATAAGGCCTTGATCTTTATGCAGTGCTGTCATGGCTACTGGTCATACCCACACTCTCGCATACAGTCTGACAGCCCCTCATAGACATGGGTGTTGGAGCTCCCACCCTACGCAAACTGTCCATGCACCTCCACCTCACCCCACAGTGCCACAAGATCACAGTGCCACAAGTTTGTCTCCTCCTACAACCAGTTGGAAACCCGAGTGGCAGTGTTTGGCTCCCATGCTGGCTCTCCAGGCCTCCACACAGATGTTTCTGTGTTGCTGGGCATGGGCAACTGCCTGCAGTGCCCCGAACAAGGGTACAGAGTGGGACTAGGAGCCAAATGGTGAGATAATGTCCTGTAGCACCTGCAGGGTCCAGGCAAACTGCTAGGGGCTGGCTGTAGGCAGCTGGTGCTTGTCCCAGTAGCCAGAAGCCAGCTTCTGCTGGGCCCAGGTGCTGTCAGGTCTGGCAGGAGCTTTCAGCAGCCTGCAGGGCTGGATGGCATGGGCCTGACAGCTGTGCTGTACTGAGGTGCCAGGCAGTTGCACCACAGTGCAGGGAGGCTGGCACCAGTAATCCATGGCCTGTGTAGGGGCAGCAGAAGCCAAGAGCCTCCCCACCCCGCCAGCTCATTGCTGTTGTGTCCCAGGTTTACTGGGACCAGAAGTACTTGCAAGTAAATTTGCTATGAGTAAATGCTATGTTACTCATGAGTAGCAAATGCTATGTACTCATGAGTACATTATTGTATGTAAGCATGTGCACATATAGATACACAAGCTTACTGCACAATGAACTATGCTACTGCTCACAAAGCCTCTCATGTAGATGTACCCAGTTAAACTCTGAAGAAAATTGAATATTTTCCATGCCTTAGAAGCCATCTCCCACACAAGGTTACAATCAAGAAAGAAATCCAGAAGTGCCTCAAATATGCAAGTGCAACCTTTGGACACCTTAGGACATGTGTGTAGGAGATTGCAACATCTGATCCAAAACCAAGCTTGCGCTTTATTAAGCAGTTTTGATCCCCACATTACAGTATAGAGTTGAGACATGAAAAATGTACAAGAGACACTTTAAGTCATTGGAGAAATACCATGAATGCTGCTTAAAGAAGGTCCTTCAAATCCAGTGGAAAGATAGATGCACCAAGATTAGTATCCTCTCATAAGCAAACACCATGAACATGAAGGTGATGATCTTCTGACATCAACTTCACTAGACTAGCTACATCATCTGGATGTCCAACTCCAAATTTCCAAAGCAAGTTTTAGTCTCCTAGCTCAGTCAAGGAATATGCTGAAGAGAGGGGCAGAGAAAGCACTTTAACGAGATCCTCAAGATCAACTTAAGAAATGCAACACGGACTTCAGCTCCTTGGAGACTATTGCCCAGGACTGCCCCAAATGAAGGAAGAGTCTGCTGCAAGGGTCTCGGTACTTTGATACCTTATGGATGACAATAGGAGATGGAAAAGTGTGAGCAGCAGAAACACCGTGTCACAGACCAAATCAAGAATCTGAAGCCACCAAATGGAAACGTGCTGGAGTTGCAACAGTCTATTGATCTCACATCAGCCTTGTCAACTATCTTCAGACCCACAGATAAAATAATCATGGAAGACAATCATCCTTGACTGAGGACTGCTGAATAATATAACTGGATGTTTTCATTACCCTTGCAAATATATATATATTGTGTGTG
This sequence comes from Caiman crocodilus, assembly GCA_030014935.1. Classification (NCBI taxonomy): domain Eukaryota; kingdom Metazoa; phylum Chordata; order Crocodylia; family Alligatoridae; genus Caiman; species Caiman crocodilus. The sequence continues at coordinate 20,985,968 of JAGPOW010003642.1, forward strand.
TGTACACACACACACACACATATATATTGTGTATACACACACACACATACACGTAATCACATTACATTCTTGGTCTCGGTGACATTTTGTGGCATTGTTTTTCACAGGTTAGTTCGTTTAGTTGGATTTTTATGTTATGTATTGACTTTTATCATTATGTTTTAATTTTATTGGACATCCCTTTGCTCTTGTAGTACAAGAAGGTAAACAGAATCATTGATTCACCCTCTCCAGGCCATTTATTATTTTATATCTCTATCATCTCCTTTCCTGTTCCACTCACTGAAAGATGAGAGAAATCACATTTTTTTTTAAAGAAACATCTTTAGTACATTTTGATTATCTATTTTAACAGTGTCAGAATCTGTACTGCCCTGGCAAATTATGTTACAACTTGGCATGGCAACAAAATGATTAAATCATTTTAAACTATGGTTACTGCACAAAATGCTCCAGTGGCACCAATATGGTTCATAACCAGTTGTTTCATTCAGGCCACCTATGTGAGAGATCTATGTGCTTCTTATTGCAGTTCAGAAGATCACTCTTCCTAACGTCTTACATTTAAAACGAACATCATATTAGCTAACTGATGCTCTTAACTTGCTGTGAAACAAGACAATAAAGCATTGACTTTTCTAGATTATTTTGTTAAACCTGGGATTGTCCACAGCAGCCCTTAATATTTTCAAATGGGAATCATAAAGTCTAATTTGGTTCTGCTGTTGTTCTTTTTGAAACTGATGTGAAAGATCTGCCCATCTCAAGTGTAATCGATACCTCTATTTCATACTATATCACCATCACATTTTTAAACTCAAAGGCATTTTACCTGCTCACATTCAAGACCTTCATTTTTTTCAAACCATCTGACATCACTCTCACCTAAACCAGTGAAATGCTGTATTTCTATATTAGCTCTAAAAAACACCAAACTAAGGATCTGACTTACCTTGGCAGGTAGATGACAACATTTTTTCTTTAAAATACCTGGGTTCATGCTTACATGCTAACTTTCATGTGTCACTGAAGAGATTTTGAAGCTCCATAGAAGCACAAATCACCACTTTCCATCTATGTAAAACAGTCTTTAGTTCAGAGACATTGGTGGAAATTATATTAATAGACCTCTGGTTGTATTTGACTGAATATGTCTCCATAGCTGAAAAACTTATCCTAAAAATGATTTTATAATGAAAAAGACCATGCTGTTCTCGCCACTGAAAGCAACACTTAGTTGTTCATGTAATATACTAACTTTATGCATGTCTGCTGCTATTATTCAACCTTTGCATATACCCTTAATGATCCAGGCAGTGTACAAGAAGTAAGGATTTTCTGTGATATCTTTTATTGGACCAACTGTAGAGTTGGGAGAGCTATTGGACAAGCTTTCAGGCACCAAGTGATCTGAGAAAGATCACTTGGTGACTGTTGCTCAAAAGCTTGTCTAACAGATCTCCAGCTATACAGTTGGTCCACTAAAAGACACCACAGAAAACACTTGCCTCTTGTGTGTATGTAGACTTTTGTGTATACATGTGCATGTCTGGTGAAGGGAGGGGAGCATTATCTGACCTCTCTTTCTTACCCTTCCTAACCAACAGTGCTAGTGCTGATTACACTTGCATCCTTTAATCCAGTTCAAATGGATCCATAATGCTAAGTACATACATATGCAGATGTTAGGGGGAGTGTTAAGTCAATATAAAATGACCACTTGATACCAGGTAAGTCAGGAGAGAGGAGCTAGTGGGAAAGTTGAGGGGTAGCAAGCAGGATGGGAGGGAATCAGGAGTCCACTGGGGCACAGGGTGGTGGGGCAGCCATGACCCATGAGAGGCAAGGGGGAAGGCAGTACTCAGAAGGGTCTGGGGAGTCAAGTGCAATGCAAGGGTGGGGTAGAGGGGAAGGCAGGGGAGCAACCAGGGGATGGAGGAACATCTGCAGCCCACGGAGTGTTGCTGGGATCCGTGAGGGTCTGGCAGGATCGGGCGGGGGGATGGGGTCTGTGGAGGGGGGTGGGGGGACAGGGGCTTTTAGCTCTTGACTTCCCTGGCAAATCTATACTCCCATCCCCCCTTCCCACCTCTTCCCCCAGGACTTACTTGCTCTGCTTCAGCATAGGTGGTATCTGGGGTGGCCTGCAGAACTGAAGTTGCGTAGCCTGGCTTGGCTGGGGGGTGCCAGGGGCCAGGAGGCAAAAAACAGCTTGGTGCAGGGTGTGAGGGGGGTGAAAAGCTCATCCCCAGGACTGGGACTGGCAGCTGGGTTTTCCCAGCCCTGGAGCTGCACAGGAAAAGTGTACACAAGTTCTACACATTGGTTTGAAGTACATAAAATACATTTCATACTACAATGATCCAGGTTTTGTCTTAAACCAAATCCAGATTCTGCATTTTTTGAGCAGTTAGTGTGCATGGAACTTCTGTATAGTTACAGGTTTAGATTGTTTTCTGGTTACCAAAACTTGGTCTCTAAGTATAAGGTCAGCACCAGGATGAGCTAAGTTTAAATTGGGCAGTCATTTTGAACCCAATTAGCCTCCCCTCCCCGAATATCTGTACTTAGCTATGAGTTTTTTATATTATAGTGGTACTTAGAAGTTTCAATTGAGACCTTTTATCAATGTGCTAGGCATAGTACATATGAAAAGGAAGGACAGTTTTTGGACAAAATTCTGTACTACAGAAAAAGTGGGTGCATCTATATATGCACTTTAATGCACATAAGCCTATTTTAATGTGCATTAAAGTATCATTAAGGGAACTTTTACATATGCTTGGAGGGTGGAGGGGGCACTTTATTTAGAGCAGCTCTGGGAGCCACTCTAATTAAAGTTCTGCAGAGTGACCGTACATGGGCATGGAGACTACTCCAATGTACTGTAATTAAGCATATCAGAGCAGCCACTGCGCTCATGTACAGTCACCCAAAAAAAACATATACAGGATTTTATGGATAATGTTTCCGGATTACTCCCCTATTAAATATCTTCAGGTAAATTGAAATATTACTATTTCAATCATTACTAAAATATTAGATCTCCAGCATCATGTTAATCTGTTGCATGTGAATTCTATATGGGTACTACCTTAAAAAACTCCAATGAAACTGAGCATTTCAACTTCAGATTTACAGAGTTGATGCTTGTGCCTCTGCATTACATTTTTAATATGCCCTGAAGTACAAAAGAACCAAGCAAATCTTGTTTAGTGGGAAACACAAAGAGATTTAATCATCTCAGGCTTATATCATAGTGTTATACATACAGAATCAAATTTTAAACTCCTGCTAGTCTTATCTCAAGAGAAGGGGGTTTATGCTACAGGATAGCCAAATCATGCTAAGAACATACTTTTTTTTCCCCCCATTGCTGACACTTTTTTGATTGAACTGATTTAAGAGAATTTGCTGTTTTTTGTTTCCATATGGCAAACTTCAATGGACAGATTTATTCTTACTTCAGAATCAAGCCCAGTCAGTACTACTGCTACAGATCCAAGGCCTAGCCCTCCACTGCTTTGAACTTCTAGTCAGTCACATATGGTAGCCTGTTAGTTTCATTTTGCACAGGTATAAATGACTCTGCTATGTTCAAGGCAGTAATGAATCAGACTTTCAATATGCAGTCCCTTTCTGACTGAACCATGACTTTCCATACCCTGCCATTTACCATTTAGGGAGTCCAGTTTTTAGTCAAAAGCAAGTCATTCTGAGTTACGTTCATAGAAATCCATACACATTCTACACTCAAATCAAGACAACAAGGTAGTTGTGGGTTAGATCTTTTGGGTAAACTAGGTATCTATGAGATGTGAGGCACCAGCTGGGTGTTGCTTTCCCCAGTGGGAAATAGTTCAGTTTACTCTTCCATCTATCAAAGAAAGGCATTAAAGCAACCTTATACTTTCAAATTTTTCTCCCCACTTTTATTGTATTCTTTCTCTAGTGAATGTTCATCTCCCTCAAGGACCATCAGCAGGCAGGAGACTGCAATTTTATCTAAAAAAAAAAAAATCAATGAAAAGTGTGTGTGGGTGTGTGTGTTGGGGTGCGGGGGATGAAATAAAAAAGCATCTCCTGGCTAACATTGATCTCCTGGTACATGTAACAACCTGGGACATCCCTTTCAATTAGCTCAAAAGGAATTTGTAACGACTCAAGTGACTGAACAGATAGTACTGTTTCTGGATTTTACATTAAACTAGTGTCTGCTGAGAAAGGACCTTGAAAACTTACTCAATGCTATTGGGAATATCCATGCAGAGATCAGTCTGAGTCCCCTCGATGTACTGTAATACTAAGTACAACATTTTGCATGACTAAGTCCACAATGGACTGTGATTCTCCTACCTGTATAAAGGCACATTTAGTGGGGATTGAAAAGTGAAATTAAATCATGGATAGAGAAAAGGCAAAGAAGCAGTGTAGTAGGCCCTTAGCTTTTAGTAGGGCCAAACTTAATAGTCATGATGTGTGAACAGATAAAGAACACAGCTTGACTTCCAGATCTCACAGAGTTTGCTATGCAGCAGTTTGGGGGCAGGGAGGCATCATTTTTTTTTTTATTTGTAAATTTGAAGATTTGATCTAGAATAACTGAGATAGAAATACAGCATTCATTTACTAATCACTTTTCAGTATTCACTAGTTCAAAAATCTATAGCTAAATAGGGGTTTATTTTTAATGAAATGGTAGGAATCATCATCCATTCTTTCTTCAGTGAATGCTGAAAAGAATGCTGTCTCCTAATTAATCAATTATACAAATCAACTACTTCAACAACAACACCTCAGTGGAAGGAATGGTGGTGATGGCTTGAAAATGGTGTTTAAAGGTTTGCTTTGGGGAAATTGGCTTATAATATATATAGTATATATTATATGCATTACAATGGTTCAGGATGGGCAACAGGGGTTAATTTATTTCTAAAGACCTAGTGGTCACACAGTCACATAGCTTCACACAACCTTTGATGCAGACAGGGTATTTAACCCAGACACAACAAGGCCAACAAATATACACATAGCCTGAGAAATTCGTGCCATGTACCACATTGTTCCATAACATGAGATAAGGTGATACCAGCTTGCAAGGCCAAAAGGGGGGCCCAGTCATTCCTGTTTTGGGAGAGGTGTGCATGTGATGGACTTGGTATGTGCTGATGAAACAGAATGTATGTATGATAACCACAGAGGCCAATCTGAAACAGACAAGGATGAAGAGTCATCAGGAGTCATCTGGTGAGGAAAACAATACAAAAGAGGGGATTTTAGAACAACAACGTTCTAAACAACCCCATCCCTGAGAGGAGTCCCCAAAAGGGGTCCCTGAGAGGGGAACCTGACGCAACATGGGCAGAGGGCATACTACCATCCCATCTCATCCACTGCACTGAGTGGGAGTGGGGAGGGGGGATCCTTGGCATCCCATCTTCAGGCTGTTGATATACTAACAAGTGACACCTAAGAGAGAGCCGGTGCCCTGGCCAAATGTATCTTGACTTTGATGACAGCCGTAGGATTGGTAGATATATAGAACTGGTTGATTGTTTGTATTGTTTCTTTTCTATTATTACTTTGTATCAATAAATTTGCCTATTATTGAACAAAACGATTGTGGTCAATCTGAGGGTTAGGTCTCCATAGAACAAGGCATATGGGTCCTAAATCCAATGCCAACAGGTAAGTGGCTTATCTCTCCTTGGACTATAGTTTGACTCCAATCTGACACTTATCCAATGCATTAGTAAAAACCAAATGATACAGAGAGGAGGGGTAATAATCAAATATATTTAACAACAGCAACCTACAACAACATAACCAACAAAGCTAATCAATCACCAAAATATTCAACAGAGCAATGCAGTGTGATAGATAGATAGATATAGGGTTGTTAACTCTGGAAAAGAGAATACCGAGGGGGAGTTTAATAACAGTTTTCAAATACCTGAAGGACAATTTTAGAAAGGATGGAGATAGAGTTTTTTTCAGTGACTGTAGGAGACAGGACCAGGAGTAATGGGCTCAAGCTGCAGCAAAGGAAATTTAGGTTGGAGATTAGGAAGACCTTTCTGTTTAAGAGAGTTGTCTAGTACTGTGATTGAGATAAGCTGTGGAATCTGCATCCCTGGAAATTTTCAAGACTAGGTTAGACAGACAGTTGACTGGGGTAGTTTAGTCAAGGTAGATGACTTGAGGAAGGTGCTGGACTAGGTGACCTCATGAGGTCCCTACCTGCCCCACTTCCCTATAATCCTATTAACTGTGGTAGATGTAGCTGGGCAAGGGTCTTTACAGTACAAGGCAGAAATATGTGAACCAGTTTTGCATGGGTTAGCTCCAGAACTGGAAGTAATATAGCCACATTATCAAGAGACTGTCCCAGGAGCTATACTGAAAACCAACATATACTGTCTCAGGTGCAGTTCAGTGTAACCAAGCTATACCACTTCAGGTGCTGGAGCTACTGCATGCAGAGTTAGCTTGGGTGTGGTGCTGTTTAGTACTGCATAGACATATTGTAAGAATTTCCTGATCCCAAATGATTCAAAGATTTCCACATAGCAACTATAAGCAAAAGAAATACTGCTAGAAGGACTAAAGACTTAGTTGACTTCCAGCAGTCATAGTTCATGGAGTAATAACTACCTCTATTCTCTGATGTACTTCATGCCAACTCTTTGTTCTATGTAGTGGAGGATTAGGTTTATTATTATTGTGCAAGTCATTTCCTTGTGCATCATTTATTCACTGTAGCCTTCCGTCTGACCTGCACAACAAATAATTGCCTTTCAGCATATGGGAAATGACATTCCATTAAAGAATCTAGAGTATATATCCTTCCCTGGAGGTTGAGCAACATTCTGTGAACCAATATAAAAATCTTGGATCAAAGCCAACCAATACCCCAATACACAGTTCATTCTTTTCACCAAAGTCAACACAGGTCTTTTTTGAATCTCATTTTAACTGTGTTCTAATTTAATGTGATTTATTATAAACTAGTAATTGTAATAGCTATGGGAGCAACATAGAAAATAGAAATTGGTCTCATTAATATTAGTTAAAACAAGAGAATTTTGTTCCTATTGTTTGTGATTGGCACGTACATATAAGATCCATTTTCATTTTCACTGTATAGAGCACTATGGGAATGTTTCATGCAGCTGCTACTTTTAAAAGACAATTAGAAAACTGTCTATTGACAAAGAAGGCAATCTTGTTCATGCTTTTGAAGTGCAGTGACATTTAAGTGCACATTCAATGGATTAAACCGTGCAAACTTGACTCATACAAGTACCCAGCAACATAATTAGGGGTAGCAAATCTAGCCCAAAGAAACTGAAGGTGGAGCAGGGACTTAAATCAAAACAGTCTGCAGCTGCAGCAAGATTGTTCCTTTCTGTTGCAATCTACAATCCAGCTATTTTTCACTATAATATAAATAGTGGTAGACAAAAGCCAAGTCAACAATCTGTAAATGTGTCATGTGGATTTTTCCCCCCTCTGATCAAGTCAACTGATTATCTTAAAAAATAACATGATAGAACATATTGAAACTAATCTCAAGACAAGCCAGAAATGAAATAGTCTCCTACTTTTCTGGGCACTAGTAAGTGTAAGATAAATTCTTGCATAGCTATAAATTGTGCTCATTTTGTTTGCCTGATATATGAAAAAAAATGTTTTCTGTACAAAGGAAACTTTCTTTTTGTCTGAGTTTTGGTTGGTTTTAATAATAAGCTTGTCTAACTATAGGAACAATGCTAAGCAGTATTTTGTCTGTCAGTCATGTGGGTGAAGTATACATAGCATGATTATTACTATGACTCAAGTCTGATTTCTGTGACAGATGTAACCCTCATTTTCTCTAATGCAACAAATTTGATAGCTGCAGCATCATTCCTTATCTACTCCTTTACCAGCAGTATCCCTTCCCTTCACCTATATCTTTTGACACCATGAGAGAGGATGGTATTTAGGGTTGTGCGAAATTTCACCAGGTGTTTTGTTTTGACGCTGGTTCAACTTGATTCGAGCTCGAAACAGAGAAATCAAAATGAAACAAAGGTGTTTGAAACAGCCTTGAAACAAAATGAGGGAACTCAAAATGTTTTGAAAGTTTCAAAAGGTTTCGAGTTTCGAAACTGGGCTTGCTTGCAGAGAAACAGAAACTAAAGAGAGGGAGGGGGAAAGCGGGGGCGGGGGAGGACTGCTCTGATATTGACTGTGTAGCAGTGACTCTGATCCTTCTTTGAGGTCCTGTCCAATCCCAATGCTCTGGGTCAGGGATGGAAAAACCACATGTAAATCATTGTTTGAACTGCTCTTTCTCTGTGTCTTGGGGTCAGTTACTGAGCTGTCTTCCAGCAGCTCAACAGCATCAGCAAAAGGATATCACTTCCTACTTGCTAGCCTGTTACTAGCAAGTAGGGTCCAATACCTTTTGCTTTCCTAATACCCTTTTTTTATTATGTCATTCCTTTCAATTTGTCCCCTCAAAAATTCTCTTTTTGTTTTTGTTAGTCTATTTTGATTATTTACCAAAAGAAAAGAAATCTGTGATTTCTCTCACAATGTGTATTCCAAACACTGCAGAAAAGCACAGCATATATTGCATATTATAATATAGCATTTATTCAGAAACACATACATACATACATTTACATATTTTATTTAATACATAAATACATAAAAACATATATATGTAACATAAGTACATAAATATATACAATTATCTACATATATTACATAAATACAGAATACATTACAGAAGAACTCACAGATTTTCCAGCACACCAAAAACATTATGAAACACACTATGAAGCATGGTGGAAAGGCAGCTGGCAAGCCTTCATGGATGGGTGGAAGATGGGGTAGAGGGAAAACTGAAAGTCTCCAGCCCCCCCCAAACTGAGATGCAGCCTCTTTCCTACAACTAGCAGGCATGAGGCTTCTGGTTCTACTGGCAGCAAGGAGAGGAGAACAGAGCCACTGCCTAAGTCTGCATCCCTTCCAAAAGCCCCGGCCATAACTTTCCCCCGCCCCACACACACAGCATGACAACAAGCAGCACCAGCATAACAGTTGCCTTCACCCCCATTTCATTTCCCATCCTGAGCCTTCCAGTGACAGAGGAAGAGTTGGATCTGAGGTCCATAGCAAGGGAGATTCTGGGGAAGGAGGAGGAATCATCTGAGTTTGTGGTCCACACCCCTCAAGTTTCCCCTAAACTCATAGATTCATACATGTAGGGTCAGAAGGGACCTAAGTAGATCTTCAAGTCCGACCCCCTGCCGGGGCAGGAGAGAATACTGGGCTCATATAACCTCAGCTAGGTAATTGTCAAGCCTCATCTTAAAGACCCCCAAGGTAGGTGCCAACACTGCTTCCCTTGGAAGTTGGTTCCATATCCTAGTCACCATGACTTTGAAATAGTGTCTTCTAATGTCCAGCCTGAACCTACTGTCAAGCAACTTATGGCCATTATTCCTTGTTACTCCAGGAGGTGCTTGGATGAACAGGGCTTCTTCCATTTCCCACTGGTCCCCCCCATGGCCCCCAGGTCCCCTCTCAGCCTTCTTTTGTGAAGGCTGAACATGTTCAGGTCCTGTAGCCTCTCCTCATAGCATCTGCCCTGCTGTCCCTGGATCATGCGAGTGGCCCTCCTCTGGATGCTTTCAATGCTGGTCACATCTCTTCTAAAGCGTGGAGCCCAGAACTGGATGCAGTACTCCAATTGTGGCCTGGAGTGTTGCATAGAGGAGGAGGATCACCTCCTTGGCCCTGCTAGTGATGCATCTATGGACGCATGACAAGGTGCTGTTAGCCTTAGTGACTGTCCTCACATTGGTGGCCCATGTTCATTTGTAGTTGATAATGACTCCAAGATCTCTTTCTGCTACAGTGCTTTCAAGAAGGGAATTCCACAGTCTGTAGGCATGCTGTTGGTTCTTACTGCCTCAATGCAGTACCCTGCACTTGTCAATATTGAATCCCACCCTATTCTCATTCATCCACCCGTTTCCTGTCCAGGTCCAGCTGTATCCTGTCCCTGCATTCTAGCATGCCTACCTCACCCCAAATCTTGATGTTGTCAGCAAATTTGAACAGGGTGCTTTTCACCCCCTCGTCTAAGTCGTTACTAAAGAGATTGAACAGTGCAGGATTGAGGACCGAGCCCTGGGGGACTCCACTGCGCACACCCCTCCAGGTCGAATATGACCTTTCCACCACCTCTCTCTGGGCACGGCCCCTCAGCCAATTTGCAACCCATCTGACTGTGTAGGCATCAGTGCCATAGTCGCCTAGCTTTTTAATGAGAAAGGGATGAGAGACAGTGTCAAAGGCCTTCCAGAAGTCTAGAAAGACTACATTCACTGTGACACCTGCTTCTAATGATTTTCTGACCTGAACATAGAAGGCAATCAGGTTGGTATGACAGGACCTGCCCCTAAGGAACCAATGCTGGTTGCCCCTGAGCATCATCCCCTCTGCTGGGCCTTCCCAGATGTGCTCCTGTATAAACTTCTCAAAGAGCTTCCCCAGGATCAAAGTAAGATTAACAGGCCTATAGTTGTCTGGGTCCTCCCTCCTCCCTTTTTTGAAAATAGAGACCACTTTGGCCTTCTTCCAGTCATCTGCCACCTGGCCAGAGCACCAGAAGTGCTCATAAAGCCATGTCAGGGGCCCCTCAATAACCCCTGCCAGTTCCCTCAGAACCCTGGGGTGGAGAACATCTAGACCTGCTGATCTGAACACATCCAGCTCCTCCAGAAGTTCCCTAACTCAGTCTGCCCTGACCCTAGGCCAGGTGGAGTTTCTCCTGAAATCATCCTGAATCTCAGTAGGGGAGTCCCGGTCCCTGAACAAAATAATGGAGGCAAAGAAATTGTTAAAAAGGTTTGCCTTTTCCTCTAGTGCAACCACCAGATTGCCAAGAGTTTCCCATAGGGATCCCACATTACCCAGTGCTTTCTTCCTACTCCCAATGTATTTTAAAAAAAAGACTTTTTGTTATCCTTGATCCTTGATGCTAGCTGTAATACCATATCTGCCTTAGCTTTCCTAACAGCCCCCCTACAAACCCAAGCGATGGAAATATGCTCCTCTTTGGTGATATCCCCTCCCTTCCACTGGGTATATGCCTCTTTTTTGGTTTCCAGACATTCCTGAATGGCTTTGGTGAGCCAGGGGGCCTTTTGAGCACTCTTGCCCTTTTTTGATTCACATTGGGACTGTCACCCCTTGGGCTCAGAGGATTGTCTTTTTAAAGAATGACCACTCATCTTGGACACCCAATTCCCCTACCCTCCAGCTCCCCAGTGCCTCTCCTACCAATCTCCTTAACTCACTGACATTGGCCGTCTTGAAGTCAAGGGGTACTGCCTTGCTGCAGGCCCTTGACACCCTGTACTGGATGGTGAATTCCAGTAGGCAATGATCACTGCCACCTAGGTGGTCAAGAACCTGGAGTCCCCTCACCAGGTCATTGCCCAGAGCCAAAACCAGGACCAGGAGGACATTCCCCCTGGCTCAACTGAGTCTGCTCCTACTCTTGCTGTGTCTCTGCCTGCTGAGGAGGAGGAAAAGGCAGCATCCACACATGCACTCACACCCACACCCCAGAAGTGGGGGGATAGTGTGGTCTGGGATCATTTTGAGCTGACAGATGATCTAACATACACCATCTGCATGCATTGCTAAGCCAAAACCACCCAAGGCAAGGGAACAAAACACATGACCACCACAGGAATACTGATGCTGATGCATCTCTGTAGGCACCATCCCCTTGCCCTTCGACTTCCTTGCTGCTCCTGGCACCATTGGGAGCATGCCCAAAAAGAAGTCCCCCTCTCACTTCAAAGCCCCTGTCCACCCAAAGCAGAGGCAGGCCATCCTGGAAGAGTGCAGGAAAGGCAGACAGAGAGGGGGAAACAATGCAAAAGCAAATGAGATCACCCAGAGCATTGGTGAGATGCATCTTGTGGATGACCAGTCCTTCTCCTTAGTTGACCAGCCAGGGTTCAGGTGGCTCTTGTGGCCCCATCATACCAAGTGCTTGCATGCACCACCTTCAGCAGGACTGTGGTGCCCTCCCTGTATGAAACATGCAGGGAGTACTTGAGGGTGAACCTGTGCAAGGCAGGTTGTCAGGTGTCCTTACACTTCACCTCAGACATCTGAAGCAGCCAGCATGGAGATCACACTACTTCTCCCTCACAGGGCATTGGTGTGATTAGTCAGGCCATCGGTGGGCTATCCTTCAAGTCAAGGTGATGGGTGAGTCCCATATGGCAATTGAGATCTATCTTTCTCTCTATCCTTGTAAGTGATCACAAGTAATACTAGGTAGGTTCTTATAGCCTATCAGAGTAAAAAGCCCCTTTCATATTGTGAATAGTGATCTATTATGATTGTATTGATTTTTACTGTTTTATATTGAATTTATATGATTTAGGCCTATTCTGTAAAGTAATGTCAAGTAATGCCAAGTTTCCATTTTGTATGTCAGGCCTCCATCTTGTGTCCTCTGCCTGGGTGGAACCTATGTTTTAACTTTGACTCATGTCTAACCAGTCTCATGTAAATTGGTTCCTAAATTAATAGGAATGAATGACAGTGCTTGACATACAATGGTAGCAGGCCTGTACTGAATGATCAGCTCAATGACCGGAACACCTCTATCTCTCCCAGCTCTGCAGGGTTTTCTGTTTTTCTCTCTCTCTCTGCTGACCACTCAGCCCTACTCTTTGTTTTCCCAGCTCTAGCCCTCTGTCCTCCACCTCTGCCTTCTCCCTGATCTCTCTCTGTTCCCACTTGTGTCCCACTGCCTTTGCCTTGCCCCCGATATCTATTTCCATTCCTGCTTGTGTGTCTCTCTCTCTGCCTTCTTCCCAATCCTGTCTCTCTCCATTCCCCATTTGTGACCCATCACCTCTGCCTTCTTTCCCCATTTGTACCTCTTCTCTCTCTTCCTGATCTTCCCTGTCTCCCTGATATTTGTTTACTGCATTGCACTCTGCTGCCTCTGCTTTCTCTCCCTGAGCTTCTCTGTCTCTTCTTCTCTCTCTGTTCCCATTTATGTCTGCCTTCTCTCTCTGATCTTTCCTGCCTCCCTCTCCATTCTCTGACTACCCTGGCACACATACCTCCTTCCTGGTTTCCCCTGCAGCTGCTTCTGGCACCACCATGGCTCCTCCAGGATCCTGCACCATCTCCCTGGCTCCCTGACCTGGATCCCAGCTTCTCCCATGCCTGGAGCCTCTCCCAGCTTCTGGTTTCTTCTGCAGCATTTCCTGGCTCACAGCTTCCCCCACAGCCACTCTCAGCACCCCCATGGCCTTTCCTGGTACCCGAAGCCCCTCTCTGGCTCCTGGCACCCACTGCCATTCCCTTGCAGTCTTTCCCCAGTGTCCAGGATCCCTGATCCATCTCCCAGAACCCAGAGCCCCCATATGGCTCTCAGCACCCAGACCCTCTTCCCTGGCAGCCTCTTCAGTTCCCCGCACCCTCCTTGTTCCCCCTGCAACCTGTCCATTTCTTTGCAGTCTCAGTTTTCCTCTCCTGATAACTTTCAGTTCCTCCACAGCTCTGGCTCCAGTCCCAGCCTCTAGGCTAGCTTCTCCCTGGTATTGCTCCTCTGCTCTGCCAGCTTTTGGCTTTTTTCTTTGATCAATTAGCATTAATTAACCTTAAGTTACTCCAAGTCCCAGTGACCTCAAGTAACCCCAGGGGACACGTCAACCTTAGATAATTCTATTCTCAAGGGACCCCAAGTAACCGTGGGGTACATTGACCTCAAGTAACCCCAGGGGCCACCTGACAGTAAATAACCCCAAGCCCCAGTGACCTCAAGTAACCCCAGGGCCACTTGACCTCAAGTGACCCAAAGCACCAAATTACTCCAGTGCTCCCTAGTGTTAACACACAGCCACAAAATTGTGTGTTTATGTGTTTGTGTATGTGTGTGTGAACTCATAGTGGTGTTTGTGTAGTTTGTGTGTGTGTATATAATTGTGTATCATGCCCTTCTGTCTAACAACACATATTGGAATCCCGAGTGTTGATCTGGTGTGTCAAGTCAAGAGAGACTCAGTGGAACCCCACATACTTGGTGCTTACAAGGCTGGTGGAGCAACAGAAGGTCAGACATGAGATGACCTTTCTCAGGGAGGTTGGGATCAGGGAGGTTGAGATCATACACAAGATGATCTTGCTCAGGGAGGTTGGGATCAGCAGCAACCTGAACAGAGCTGAGTGGGATACCATCTCTCAGATCTTGGTGGTCCTCAAACCCTTCCTTGAGGCCACTGAAAACCTCAGTGCTAGCAATGCCCTCCTAAGGCAGGTACAGAGATGAGCCCAATAGGATGTAGGGTCTGAGACAAAGAAGCATGTGTGGAAGCCCCCTCCCCATCCTACAGCACACTTATGCCATGGAGTGAAAGTGCCAGCACACTGGATGCAGTGCAAGAGGTGTCAGATGAAACTTCTAGCTGGAACAAAGAGACGTCCAACCCACTGGGTGGGAGTACAGGCTAAACATCAAATGCAGCAGCTGCAGCCTTTCCACCCACCTTTGTAGGGTCTTCCAAAGTGCAGGGCCTGGGGCAGTTGTCCTGATTCACCTCCACCTAGGGACAGCCTTGGCCATGTGATCTCTGTATTGAGGGAACTACAGAACCAAATGGAGAAATTTGAGGAGATCAATGCTCCTGGCGGGGGCAACCTGCTATCACCAGATATGCAGGCACTGGTGAAGCATCTGCAGCAGGGTATTAGGAAACAGCTTGATCCCTTGCAGTCCAGTACAATTCATGTGCTGGCCTCCATGTATGCCTGAGGGTGAAGGGGAGCATCAGCATATGTGGCAGAAAAACCCTGGATCAGTGGATGGAGGTGCTGGTGAAGATAATCAGGGGGCAGAAGGGTGGAGGCAGTGCGGGGCATGGAAGTAGAGATCCACTGTTCCATGCCAGCATGCCATCTACCAGCCAGTCTCCTCCTCCACCACAGGTGCTGCCAACAGAGGCCAAGGACATGGTTTCCATGGTGGGGTCCTGAGGTACCAGACCCCACCATCAGGCAAGTAGTGTTCAGGCCTGGTTGTCTATCTTGCCAAGAATGTGGAGCCATTGCTATGTGACCACTTGGCCGACTGGGCAAGCTGCAGCCGGATATGACTGGATTTGGCCATGGTTGGCCAGGAACACCTATCCTGTCCACCAAGGGTGTTCTAAGCCAAGAGGGTGTTCAGCATTGCTAGGGATGTTGTGACACCCCACCACACAACCTTGGATCCTGTTTTGGTGGAGCAGCTGGTGTTCCTGAAGGTGAACCTCCCCCTCCTGGGGTTCTCTAAGCTCTATGTACAGATGAATTGAGTGCCACTCTTCACTCCATCAGCACTTCCTTTTTTTTTTTCTTTTATATCCTTAGGTTTCACAATCATGTAGTGCCACAGGGGTGCTCACTGTATCACCAGCCAGCAGGGGAGCAACATGTCCCTGCTGAGCTCCCATGCCAGAATAAACTTGGAGGTATGGAAACGGTCTGTGGGGAAGGAGGAGGCCCCAGGTCTTGGGCACGACCACTAAAACTGCACCCTGCCAAGCACAGGAGGCCTGGTGGGACTGACAGAGATGTGGCAGCTCTAGGAAATGTCAGGACTGAGGATCTGCCTGGTGAAAGGTGGGTAGGAGGTGTCATAACCTCCAGCCACTACACACATTCACAGTCATGGCTGAAGAAAGCCCAGACCTATCATGTCTTTGACAGGTCTGAGGCTTGCTGGTTACAGTGAAGGTGTGAGGCTCCAGGTGAGCTCAGCTTAGATGCCTGGGATGCCAGCTTTTGGGTTGAAAAACAGCCTTTGAGGGTCAGGCATGAGAGACTGGAGAAAGGTGTTCTTGTCTTTGATATATTTTCAGTGTGAGCTCATTCTGGTGCAGTTATTCCTTGGTGTCTCCTATGTATTTTTCATCAGGGCACTAAGAACCCTGATGGAGATATATATTGTGAAGATATTTCTATCCTGGAGATATCATTGGCAAGTTTTGTATGTCTTGCCATAGGATGGGCTGGATCCATTCAGTATGTTTTGGGCTGTAGGAAGTTAGCTTCTGGTGATGAGGCTAGTGAAGTCCAGTGCTTGTTTGAATTTACAAACCACTTTTCACAGCTAAGCTTATAAACTTCACTTCATCAGCCTCCTATGTATAGAAACTCATGGACTCAATATAGACATGGGAATTCTGGCACACTACAACCTGTTGGACATTTGACTCCCCAGGTACCTCTCTGCTTTTACTTGCTCCATTCCCCTTCCCCACTCCCAGCCTCACCCTCACTCCCTGATGCCTCCATTTGCATTTTCACTGACTGGCTTTCTTGTCTGCATTGTATGACAGACTCTGTCTTCTTTACTATTCCTTCCATCCAGGAAGAGCACACACATCAACTTCAGGTGCTTCCTCAGCCTGAAAAAGGGTTTTCAGCACAAAAGCTTGTTAACATATATTTCTCCAACTATTCAGTTGGTCTACCAAAAGATATAAGTTTAACCAAAAGAACCTTGTCTACCAATGCTATGTCCTTAGCCCAACTTGGCTACAGCCTACACCCCTAGCCTCTGTCCCCCATCAGCTGACCAAAAGGAGGCAGGCCCTGGGCACATCTAAGCCCCAGCTGGGAGAGTTCTCTGGCAGCCGCTGGAGAAAAAGCTCCTTTAGGAAAGGAAAGAAAGGCTCCATCAGTTTGTCTGCCTGAGATGCTAGTACTACTGTGCTGTTTACTGATCTGTTGTTATTTAAAGTGGTGGACAGAGCTGAGGCTGTAGGGGAGGAGGAGTCTTTATTGGGGCACACTACCGTGCCATGTAGAGGCCCCAGTGCCAGTGAGGGCATGTCTTAATACACACACAGTCACACGTCACAAGTTTTGCCTGTCGGTGGTTTGAGGAGCATTCCCCCCTGTGCACACCTATCTCCTTGAAGCTTGGCAGCCTTTGTGGCCTCAGAAGGGCTACCATTCCTGCTGTTTTCATGCCATTGCACCTTAGCACACATACAGTCACACATCATGAATTTTGCTTGTCAGCAGTTTCAGGTGTAGTTTCCCAGAAACCCCTGCCCCTATCTCCTTGAAAGTAGACAGGATTCATAACCTTATCAGGGGCTATTATTCCTGCTGTTTGCATCCCACTGTGCCCTCACACTTATAAGTGACATGAGGTTTGCTCTGAACAGTTTGAAGTGCAGTTTCACATGTGCACCCATCTCCTGGAAACATGACAGTCTTTGTGGCCTCATCAGAGGATACCGTCCATGTTGTTTTCATTCAAATCAGGCAAGATATGACACAGTTATAGTTATTTTAATTATTTCCTTTTATAGTACATGGGCAAAACATCAAAATGAGTCAAAACAGTGAAGCAGTTTTGATGAAACAAAATGGAACAGTGCTTCAAAATGAAACAAAATAATAAAATGAAACCCTGTCCCTTTGAAATGGTGAAATGGAAGTCAAATTGAATTGGTGCTGTTTTGCACAGCCCTAGTGGTAATGTAAAACTTAAGGTGATAATCACAGAATCCTTGAAAGAAAATCCTTTAGTGATAAATAGCAACATGGAGGAGCTGTCTAGTTATATAGTTAGGGATTATTCGTAATGGAGTATAATGGTACCAGTCCACAAGTGTTAACAGGATCTCTGTCATGTAAAAACTCCATAGATCCACAGAAGCTAAGGTCATGTAATTCACATTAACTTATGCACTCCTCTGACTTGTGCCTTAATAGGATAGCATTGTGAATGAGTAAAAAAAGTGAAGATCTATTTGAGGAAAAAAAATAAAATCCCTGTATATCTGTGGGAACCAGAATGTTCTGAAAATGTATCGGACAGATAAAGTGGCAAACCTTAAATGAAACCTCATAGGCATGCCTGAGAACAAGCCTAGAGATTTTTAATAACATTTCAGAATGATTGGTGTCTGTGACATGTTTCAAAGATGCGGTCCAAGCCAGATAAAATATAAGTTTCATAAAAAAAAATCTTTCCAGACCACAGCTATAAGAAGCTTTTCCCATTCTTTGCCTTTTCTCTTATAACAAGAGTTTATGAGCTTCATAGAGACCAAAAAACCCCATTATGAATCATGCTCAAAACTTAGTATGATATACCTTGCATAACAGAATCATGAGCCTCCATTTTTCTTAATTGAACATTTATTAAATTGCTTAGGAAATGGACAGCTTAGAGTCACAATGGAATAAGGAACATTCCACTTTTAAGCCTCCACCTGGTTCCAGCTACAGAAATTCATGCTGATGAAACCTCCAGTGCATAAAGATATAACCAAAGTTGGCAGGCACTCCAGACAATGCCCGCTTACTTTTAGTTCATCCCACCAAAGCTAAAGAATTCCTTTGAGGATGGACTTTTGTGGAGTCTGAAAGAAAAGCTTATGGAGGTTTTTTCCATGCCACTTCATCCCAAATCGCTGCAATATTTAGAGATAGATGGGAGGCAGGAAGCTTGGAGTATATGTAAATCTAGTATGATAGACATTTATACTTAGCTTTACCTCTTTTTCTACTGCAGTGTCTCCCATAATAGGTACATTATGTAAAACATGCATGTCACACTACCTAATTAGTAGTGTGACACCTCTTTAGTACATTAGTGATTATCTCATTAGTACACCCGTTCCCTTGGAAGGGTGGTTTCATTGAAACACCAGCACATCACTTAATGTTGAAGACTTAAACAATCCGGTGAAAACAAACCATGGTTTTGTTGTTTCAAAAGGAAGCAACCTGGAGTTTTAAGAGATCTTTAAAAAGAATCACTTAGCATTACAACAGAGCCTAACACACACAGATGGGTTGGAGGAAAACTATTCATCTTAAAAAGAAGTTGTTTCAGTACCAACCAATTTATACATTAAGGGAGTAGGATGTGTGTGATGAAATATAAAAAATGTAATGTCATTATTACACATTTAGTATGTAGCACATCTACACTATGTATGATAACTTTGAGGAGGACATTTTAAGAGCATTGTTCTTCATACCTAAGAATTCTCTCCCTGAAGGAATATAAGTTAACTTAACTCCAACATTGAGCTTTTCAGGAAAAAAAGTATAGCCATTTAATTCTAAGGAAAAAAAATCAGATAAAAAATAAAAGGATGGAAATGGCAAAATGAAGGTTTTGTTCCTTCTTTCAGATGTTAGACCAATTGAGTGCCTGATCCACAAACCTTTGCATACAATGTGCCATTGCATTAAGATCAGTGGAAAATGCAATATCAATCACTATTGATTGAGTCAATTGTCTTCAATAGGAGCAGAAGCAGGGCCAATAAGTATGTTTTTCCACACAATCTACCAGCATTCATCATTTACTAACATTTTTCTACACTCAAAGGCTTTGCAGGGCTGTGCCAGAAGTGACACAGAAAAGCATGTGACTCTTATAAGCAAAGGGTTGGACAAAGTAAGTGTTTGTATTCAGGATTTTGGTTTATAAATATTGATCGAAAACAAATGCATCTTTATTTGTACATTAATCCACTTAATAGCTCTAAGCAGTGTCTGTTCCTGATGAACATTAAAGTGTAATTAATGTCAGTCTCACCTCAATTTAAGTAATCAATTAGTCTTGGATGATTATCACATTCTCCATAAGGTTTTCCTTTTTTTTTTCTTTTCCCCCTACCAAGGCAGTTGTTCTATAGCCGGCTGGCTGAAGACTGCCAGGACCCTTCTTGATGTGATATTCTGCACACCCATACTTTCTCCTGCCATGAGTTGCTGATAAGGAAGAAAAGAAGAAATGTCTGGGCATGTATCTTCTTGCATAATTGGTCCTCATATCCACCTTAGTATAGTGAGGGATCCACCAACCCCTATACCCTCTCCCATTCCACCTGGTGTTAATTGATAGTCCATATAATATGCCAGAGCCTATCAGAGTCCTTCCTATGCCTCTGACTCAAATAAGTCACCACCGACTTAGTTCTGGTTAGCCTCCACCAGGGATTAGAAAATGAACAGCCTCATGTTAAAACTGCCTCCTGGCTTAGGTGCAGATAGTTATTCTCAGTATCTCTGTATGTCTAAGAGGATTTTTTTCCCCTATTCCCAGGTGGAGAAAACAAAGTTAACTTATCTATGTCCTTCTATTCAGGTCTTTACGGTGCCTCCTTCTCAGTCCTTCTTGCTGAGCTGCCGTGCTAAGGCTTTAGGTTACCTGAAAACTGCTTTTTCTTGGCTTTTTCTCTGTCAGCAATTTCCCTAGAGCTGACTCCCTGAAGAGCCTTTGTTGCATCCTCCTGGATGCTTTCAGCCATTTCCACTCTCACTATATTGGATTCAGGAACTTCCAGATGTGGTTGTTTCTTCCTCCTTCCCTCTGGAAACACCGGGAGAAGAAGGACCCCGTGTGCCTCTGTGTAGCTTCAGTAATGGGATGGCTGCTTGCAAGCACCCTTCCAACCCTGGTTTCTTACTTTCTGCCACCAATGTCTCTTCTCTTACCTTTCATAGAAGTGCTGAATAGGACACTTTATAATGAAATTATGAGGCAATAGTGTGTCCTTGTTGCAAAGAAGGCTAGCAGCATACTGGGTTGCATTAGTAGGAGCATTGCCACCAAGGGGAAGGAAGTGATTCTTCCCCTCTATTTGGCACTGATGAGGTCATATCTTGAATAGTGTTTCCAGATTAGGGCCCCCATTACAGAAAGGATGTGGACAAATTGGAGAGGATCCAGTGGAGGGTAACAAAAATGGTTATGGTGATGGGACACATGACTTCTGAGCAGAGGCTGAAGGAACTTGATTAATTTAGTCTGGAGAAGAGAAGACTTGGGGCGGGGGAGAGGGGAAGGAAGTTAATATCAGTCTTCAACTACCTGAAGAATGGTTTCAGAGAGGATGGAGCTGGACTGTTGAGTGGTGACAGATGAAAGAAGAAGGAGCAACGGTCTTAAGTTGTAGCAAAGGAAGTTTAGTTTAGATAGTGGGGAAATCTTTTTCACTAGGAGTGTAGTAAAGTACTCCAATAGGTTACCCAGGGAAGTTGCGGAAGGGAGGTCACCCAGGGAGGTTGTCGAATCTCCATCCTTGGAGGTTTTTTAAGACCTGCCTAGACAAAGCATTGGCTGGGATGATCTACTTGGGAATGGTTCTGCTTTGAGCAGAGGGTTGAACTAGATGATCTCCTTATGCCTCTTCCAACCCTAATTTTCTATGATTCTATAAAATTCCTAACTATCAATTTAAGTTTTTTATCTATTTGCTTTCCTGAATTAGGATCTCAATCTTAATCCAAAAAATTAAGGACATGAAAAATTGGTCCTATATATGTAAGAGTTACAAAACAGAACAAAACAAAACAAAAATGACCACAATAAAATTAGAAAAAAACCCTATCATGTATTTTTGTCCTTCTCTATAAACAAAAATAGTCTTCAAAAGTACAAAATATTCCTTCTAAAAGAAAAAAAAAGTTATAAAACAGATTCACTGTCAGTGGACTCATTAAAAGGAGAAACGAGTTAGGCAAGAAGCCCAATCCAACTATTGATGATTAAATTAATTCTTCATTTCAGATTTTAAAAAAAAATTAAGATTTTTTGTAATGTTTTTATAAACTCGAATACAGGTTTTGTTTTGTTTTTTTATCATAAGATGCCTATTTTTTTTTTTTATTTTTTTTAGCTGGGTCTACTGTACAAAAAATTACCATACATACTGCAGAGAAGTTCTATGAATTGTGATGAAAAAGAAATTAGAGGTGCAATTAAAAGTAATAAGTCACAGAAAATGAGTAACCATGATAGATATGCATTTATTTAAACTAGACCTTCTTGGAAATGATGCCAGCTCAGCTACTCATTTATTGAGTCACTGGAACATGAAAGTTTTTTTCTTATGAATAGCTTGACTGAAAAGTAAATTCATAATATAGAAGGTAAACCTAAAGTAAAATGTATTTTTTAGGGGAATTACTTTAATAACTTGGGATTAATGGGAACTTTTCCACTGACCTCTGCTTAAGGGCTTCCTAAATATATCTGTAAAAACAACAAATATGACAAGGACAAGCAAAGTTTCCTGTGCTTCTGGCACTGCCCAGAGATACTGAGATGTTATGCAAAACATGACATGTAAAAAACATTTTAGTTTTAAAATACATTTTCATAAACTATTATATTAATTTTGCACTAAGTATTGTTTTGATATAGTTGGGGTGAACTATCAAGAAATATGAGCTACATCAATATTTTTTGTCTATTTTTAGAAAGGGATTTAATATAATGATTTAGGCATCTGATTTTTACTCACAACCAATTATATAACATATTAATGTTCTGCAAATAAAAAAATCCTTTAGAAATGGAAATTCTATAGAAACTTTTTATGTCATGTCTCCTAAACCTATACTTGTCTCACTTTTCTCAGTAGCTCAGGCTACTAGCTCATATTTATCACATTGGCATCTATGAGTATATGGCAATTCTTGTATTTTATACTTTTTACCACAATCTATAGTTAGTCACCACTCATAGTTAATCACTGCATGCATTTAAAACAAAGGAATGTCTGGATCTATTACAAAATGGACTGCAATGATTATTTAGGCAATTTATTTCTATTTTGATTTGGTAGTTTGGTTTTAAAAATCTTATGTCCAAATACAATTTTCCAATGCAATTCTTAGTATAAAAAAACTCAGTATAAGGTTTTTTTTTCCTCTGACAATTATTATTTCCTTGAAATTAACACACATATCAGTAGGATGTACTTCCAAGAAGATTGACTAACATGTATTTATTATCAGATTAGCGGTCTTGTTATCCTGAGCAAACAAAATTCCTTTGCTGATTATGTTTATTTAACACAACAAGGTAATTAACTGGGTTGAGTGGCCACTTTTAGATCAACTCTTCCAAGTATTTTTCCTCAAAAACTGCAAACAGCTTATTAATATACATACATTTTCCCCCTAATTGTCCCCCTAATTGTTCCATTACTAAAAGTTTTTATTTGAATATTTTCCCTATGGGGAGTTTTCTGCTTTGTATGACAAATTCTACTGACATAATAAGTTAGTATAGAAAATACACTTTGTTCCTAGAGAACCATTCTTCTAAGACAGTAGGAGTAATGCAGGGTTGATCCTCCCTACACATTTTATTGAACAATGGGTAATAGATGATACAAAAACTAGGGATAGCCCAGTACATTAAATTTAAAATGCCATAGAAAAGAAATGAATATCTTATTACAAAACTCCAAATATATTTTGTTTCAAAGATCAAACCATAATAGGAAAAAAACATAATATTTTATCTGCAGACTCCATTCCATGATTGAGTTCAATCATACCATTATCATTTTCATATGCAGGAGTGAACATATATATCATGTCTTTCATACTTGGAAATATTAAGGGTCCTTGTGCCAGTATGGCATGATAAGAATTCCCCATCTCTCTCTTTTTAACAAAGCCTACATTTTAAGATATACATACTCTAAGCAATTTACAGTGCATAATAACATTTTTTGTCAATTTTTCCTAAGCGTACACTACATATCTCCAAGTGCCATCTATCTATTTAGAGACCATGACATATTTACCTAGGAGCAAGCAAGGCAAGGTAGGAACTTCATCCTTTCTAACATTTAGCAAAAAATAGTGTAAAAGAATTATCCTCAGGACTTTGCCATTTTTTTAAAGAAACAATGGAAGCAAGACCTGTCATTGTGAACTGCAAATACCTTGTTGTATGGGACACTACTGATGAAGGGTGAGGGTATTACTTCTGTCACACTGACACAAGGATCCTTTCAAAACTGAGACACTGATGATATACTTACATTTAATGTGGCGATTTAGAGATGGTCAGTAGCTAAAATTGTTAAATTTTCCACCCTGTTCCTAAACTGTATTTCTAGGTTTCTTACAAGTCACAACACTGCAAGTTTTCACCAGTTCATCCTTCAAGATGTACCATCATATTTGGTGAGAATTAAGGGTTTTATTTTTTCAATAAGGGAAAAATTGAGCTAAAATTGTTAAATTTTAGCTCAAATAGAATGACTCCCTAAGGGAATGGCAAGAATCGGTCAGAAACATAGCAATGTCAGAAACAAAGGACCAGTTTCAAGGGGATGAAGGTATCTGGAGTACCTGGAAAGTGCACCTTGGTGTTTTGTGTAGTAGGTTCAAACACTGTCCATTCCTGATGATACAGTGAGGACAAATCTCTGCTGGCTGAACACTGAGGAGAATTCATCCTTTTATCTCATGTTGTGAGTACATGAACAATCTCTGTTGGTCATAAATTTGCAATTGTTCAGACAACTGGTACAAAAAACAAAAAGTCTCCATCTAGGACAAGTTATGGTGCCCATGCTAATGATTTTTTGAGCCAGAATGACTTAATCACCACAAAAAAAAAGTTGGGAAGGTAAGTAAAAGAAGACAGCAAATAAAACAGTTCTTGAATTCTAAATAGATCTCTGTTTTACCAAGTTCTATGCCCATTTTACCTTAAATGCAAATCCTATAAATTCTATGTACTTTATGTTTTTCAGCAGCAGTTAGGGTCTATTATTCCTCCTGTCAGAAATCTAAAATTCAAGTCTTCCAAAAAAGGCACACAGACCCCTACCAAAACTCAGAGTCTCCCTGATTTAATACCTTTCATGCTGGGTGCAGCCACACATGCAATTAATTTGAAGCAATAAACTCCAGACCAGTTTGAACTGGAGTAAACTACTCCTAGGTGCAGTTTCTACATGTGCACGTAGGACAGCATCAGTTTGAGCTGGGGTGGAGCAGTTTATGTTAGGACCAAGTGCACGGGGGGTCAGCCCCAGGTTCTGTGACACTGGGCAACAGAGGATCTGGCTAGGGCATGAGGGTGCTGAAAGTACAGAACCATGTAGACAGGCAGCAGGCAGGAGTCTGGCCCTTGGATGGCTGGGCTGATCAGGCATAATTTACATACGTGGTCAGGGTCTATACGTGTATATAATCACAGTTAATTATCCTGTCACAAGATATTATTGTTCCCAGCCTAAAAGTATTGTACATGTAGATAGTGATGCTTTACTCCACAGCTGATTAGCCTACTCTAGAATTAAGCACATGTGTAGATGCAGCCACTGTGTTCCACCCTGTTCCTAAGCTGTATTTCTAGGTTTCTTACAAGTCACAACACTGCAAGTTTTCACCAGTTCATCCTTCAAGAAGTACCATCATATTTGGTGAGAATTAAGGGTTTTATTTTTTCAATAAGGGAAATTAAGATTGTATGTTAAGAACCTTCTAAGTATGAAGGTGGCTAAGCACTAGAATGGATCACCTAGAAAGGTTATGGAATCTTCATTCTTGGATTATTTTTGAGAGAAGTTTGGAGAAATACATGGCTGGGAAAATTTTAGGCTGAGATCATTCTTGAGCAGGGGACTGGGCTAGATGATGTCCTAATATCCCTTCTTAGCCTATTTTTACATGATTCTACAAAACACTTAATGGTTGACCTTGGACAAGTGACTTATTCTTGTGTCTCAGTTCCCATTTGTAGAATTGTCATTATAATACAGTCATTTCTTCACCAGAAATGATTTGAGGATAATTTAGAGACTTGAGCACACAAATACAACAGAAGTGAGGCTAGAGAAGAACCTAGTATAAATTGATCTTATTATTTTTTTTATAAAGAGAGAAATCCTGAGAAGATGGGTACATTTGGGTCTTTATAGTATATGGAATTTTTTACAGTATTTGGGAATGGCACATATTCATGCATGATGATGAGTTTAAAACTGGAAAACAAATCTTGTAAACACATCTTTTGATAATATACAAAGCAGATAATTCACAAAGAAGCACCTGTTTTGCTACAGAGAGACTGTTTCCCATACCTTTTATTTTAGAAGGTAGTAAGAAATAACCTGTGCAATAGAAAAATTGCTCCTAATAATTACTGTTTTTAGAGATAAGACAAATGACTTTGCAATCTATTTTCTTTCCATCGATCACAGGAATGTCCTGTTATATGGGATTCCTTAACTGTCTTGACATTGTGTAAGATGGTTTTGAGGTTACTGTGATATTACCTATTAATTCATGTGACTAGGAAATTGGAGAAGCTGCTGTAATTACATGACACTCTTATAGTCTGTATACCACTGTCTTTTCTACAGCCTGGTTTATAGTGCAACTGAAATACCGAAGAGAAGATAAAATTATGTATGGCTTTTTCATGTTGTCACTCAGTGAAGTTGATCAGCTGTGCTTAAACTTTTGGCAATGTCTATTTATACCCCAATTCTTACCAAGTCACTAAGCCTTGCTTTAGACCCAAATTCTGGCTGTGGCCCCTCATCAACACAGAGCACATCACATTGTACCAAACAATACAGATCATGACACCTGAGTTTTATTACCCTGCTCCTTTATCAAAGATATATATGCCAGCACATGAGCCTTGGCTGTCTAAGTTGGACATATGGAGCGATCTCTATGTGAATGAGTGAATGGACCCTGAGTTTATATCAATTCTAGAAAGACATAAAAGCCTGTGGCAGAACATGTTAACCTCCCTGGATATTTTATCACTGACCTCAGTGTGACTGTTCTTCAACAAAAAAAAACCCTGTAAAAAACAACCTGAAGGCAAAATTACAAAACAAGATATCATTCACAGGCTGGAGTGTGTTAAGTAGGATCTGAACAGAGACTCTGGATTCTTATCTTTTTACCTGGGCTGGCTTTTTATAATCCTTATATCGCTCAATGAGTTAACTTTTATTTTTCATTTTTGATCTCTCCAACCTACATTAGCCTCTCTCAGCAGTACCCTCTCCCCAATCCTTTTCTTCCCTTTTCCTTAGCCTTATTCAAATTACTTCATTCTTTCTGTTTAGTAATCCTGCTCTGCAAGTTTACTCACAGCATCTGATCACATAGGCTGTAGTCTATACAATGTTATGTCTATCTAAACGAGTTACTCTATGAGGTACTGCCTTGTGCTTCTTTCTGCCCAATTGCTTAGAACTCTTGATCCTACAGGCATGAAATGCAACATCAAGTAAAACATAACACTTGTGCCGATGATAATCTATAATGGCTATTCTTGTTCAACATTTAATGTGAAAAAAGGGATCTTACATTAATTTTGACTGAGCAACTCTACTTTTCAGAACCGGAACTAAACAAAAATGCTGTCAAAGAGATGTATCTTCAGAAATGAGACGGTGTAGTAAATTGTTTGATACTGCAATGGACTTTTCCTCACACCTTTACTGGGATAAGAGAGGCTCTGCAAATAAGTTTTTTGGGTTGTTTTTCTTAATGCATTGTCATATATAAATTGAATTTATTTTAGCTGACAGTAAAAGGCTTGTTGCCTAGCTGCTACTGTAGTAACGCTTTAATGACCCAGTAGATATTATGCTGAAAATTGTTTAAAATTTATCAAGTTCCCCTTTTTAAAACAGATTTATTTTGAACGAGTGAACCAGATTCTCCCCTTTTCTACTGGTACCACTTCACTGGCTTCAAAAGAATTCCTACTTCTTTATACTGGTGTAAATAAGGGAAGTTGCCTGAATGAGTTCAGTGAGATAGTTGCAACTATTTTGTAATGATAATGTTACATACTTAACTCTGTTTTTCTGCTCTTTGAATGTTTCAAAGATTGCACTGGACCAGATTTTACAGTTGAATTACTCCCAAATTGCAATATAATATTACCAAGGCCAGAATTTAGCTACTACCTGTACACTATTCTAATTTTAGACTGTAAACTATGAAGGGGCAATACTATTCAGGTCTCTGTTGCATTCTTTTATAGTTCTTACAGTATTACTAAGACCACATCTAGAACATTGTATAGACTTCTGTTCATCTATATTCAAAAAAGCATTAATTTAAACTGAAATATGTACAAAGAAGGACTATTAGGAATACTATGAGAATGAAGAACACAACTCATTAAAAGAACTTGGAAAAGTGAAGGTGAGAGTGGATAAAAAGACCTTTCATAAATAAATTTGGTGGGGCAGAGGGGATATAAGGGAGGGAAAAGAGCTATGTAAGTTAAGCAACAATACTGGCACAAAAGGAAATGGCTGCATATTTCTTATAAAAGATTTAGACTAGAAAATAAAAAGTTTCTAGTATTAGAGGAGTGGCATTTTGGACCAGCTTTCTGAACTAAATAGTAGGGTCAAAGAACCTGAATTACCTCAAGATAGAGCTTGGTAATGTTGGTTTATAGAACGGTATTTAAAACTTCGCTTTTTGGGAATTGGCTTATACACATACACACACACACGGATTAGAATGCTTCAGGATGGGCAGCAGGGGTTAATTTATTTTTAAGAACCAGAGTGTCATATATACCGTTTCACACAGCCTTCGAAGCAGAGAGGCTGTCTAACACAACACAGCCAACAGATATGCACAGAGTCTGGGAAACTGGGGACATATACCACACTGTTCCAGAACATGAGATAAGGTGGCACCAGCTAACAAGGCCCCAGACAGGGGGTGGGGAGAAGACTGAATCCTGGTTTTGGGGGAACAGACTAAATTAGGAGAAGCCCCAGAAAGACCAAATGCATATGTGTGCATGTGATGAGCTATGTGGACAGTATGATGACCAAAGAGAGAGACCAACCAGCAATAGCTACATATGAAGAGTCATCAGGAGGGAAGAAATATAAAAGAAGAAACTTGAGCGTAACAAAGTGTACCACCCCTGGTCCCTCCTTCTACAAGTCCCACCCTGAGTCCTTCTGCATCATCCTCCATCTGGGTCTCTCCTCCCTCCCTGTCCTCTTCCCTGAGAGGGTCCCTTGACAGGGAACCCCATCCCTGACCCCTGGGAAGGCACCATGGACAGAGGGCACACCACCAGCCAATTTCATCCACCTCACTGGAGCGGGGAGGAAGGGGGGGCTTGGTATCCCAACTCCAGACCACTGACATGCTGACAATTGACTCCTAAGAGACAACCTCAGAGTGAAGCCTGCAATCTGGAGAGTTGTATCCTGACTCTGATGACAGATCTAGGATTGGAAGTATATAAAATTGCTTGATTGCTTATATTGTTTCTTTTCTATTATAGCTGTGTATCTGTGTATTAATACATTTGTCTATTATTGAATGGAAATCCAGGGCTAACCAAAAAGTTTATGGAAAACATAGGATAAGGATATTTTTGAATCGGCAATCAGTTCATGTGATGTTTATTCAGACATTTTATCCTCTGTTTTGGGGCTCAAAGGTAATTTGTGTAAGATAGAAGTCTAATACTACCATATTTCAGATATCTGATGGTTACCAGTAGTAGCTCCCCGCCCCCTTGCTAAATTTGAGTTCCAAACTTCCAATAAATAATTAATTGGAATAAATGGAATAATCACACACACACACATAATCATTGGTAGATATAGGGAATCCCCAAACCTGAAACCATTGTGTATGAGGATGGAGCAGGAGAGTTTAATGGAAATCATCGTGCATATTATTCTTTATGTCTTGCAATATACCTTCATTGAGGATGTTGGTGTACAGAAATGTGACACCCATAGTAGACATTCAAAGGTAGACTTACAGACCTTGTCTCCTACAATGACACATTCATTGATTATAAGTAGATATACTTTTCTTTCAGCATCTTAAAATTCAAGAATGATTATTTCTGAGCCCCTGTGTTTTATCTATCACAAAGTCTTTCATTTAATCTAATAAGAATAGGTCTAGTTTTAAACAAATGAGGGCTCTACACATACCACAATGAAATAGCAAATCATACTCTCCTGCATCTTTACATACAGGAACTTGAGGGGTTTTTTGCAACAGTGGTATCAGGAGGAGGCCCCAAGGGAAAACTTTCAGAGTTAGCTACTCAAAGTATGAATGGCAGAATTTATACTTTTTATAGGCAATTAAATCAGGCCAACTTAACTGGATCTGCTATAGTTAATCTATATTCTCAGGGTTGCCTTTATAAATATAAGGGCCAGAAGCTTTAAATAAAGTAATGCATTTTGATATTGTGAGACTCTGTGGGTGTATCCAGACAACCACAGACATTTTTTGTGTACTGGGGACCAGTAGCTGTGGCACAAGGTGAAGGTCACAAGATGTACTGCTGTTACTCATCCTCAGGGAATGCCCATGCCACACATACTCTGGTGACCAACAGGCTATCCTTGGTGGGGTAGAAGAGGCTGGAGCCAGCAACTGTGCTGGCCCCAGCAGCCTTACTTGGGGCTTTGTGGGGGGTCCCAGGGCTGCAGCTGTGGAAGGAAGCCTGGACAGCAGCCCTAGTATGGCTCTGGCTGGCCAGACACTGGTTTTGGGTGGCATGTAGTGTCACATGTTCTTCAAGTCCACCATGTTTTACTTAAATAAATTATTGTGAGTATTTTTCCTTTAAAGGAATTAATTTTCATTATAAAAATGACAATTTAAATAAATAATTTAAAGGAAGTGAACTAGTTTATTATGGGATCAACATATTACTATTGCAAAAAAATGGGAATGACCATTGGATATCTTAATGAATACAAACTAATTTAAAACTATATTTGTGTCTGTAAGTGTGGCTTATTAAATAATAAAAAGCACTTAGAACTTGAAATACAGCATATTTATGCAGAATGTGATTATATTCAGAACAAGAAAACATTTGTAAATATTTTAAATCCTAAGATATTTTACAAATATTTTAAATCCTAAGATTTCACTAAAAATATGGGTACATGCTGTTCTTATTACTTCTATTTATGCTGCATTTTCTTACCATGTTATCCTCTTAACCAAAAATATTTTTGTATCTGGTTATTTAATATTATTTAAGTTTGAATAATCAGGTACACCTAGTTTTAAACAAGGTACCTAGGGTGCATCTATACATGGATTGAAGCACAACTAAATTTAATGTGCGTTAAACTATTTTTGGCAGGTGTCTACATGAGCAGGGAGCACTAAAGTTAGTACCAAGTCTCTGCAGCCCTGCCATGTGCCTCTAGTGGCTTGTTAGACCCAGCATTAAAGTTCATGCCAGGTCACAGTTACATGTGTGTTAATGAGCTTTAACTAATCACACCTAAATTTGATACCTGAATTTGTACTTGCTTTGGCAAGTACTAAATAACTGCCCAGTACCTGCCAATATTGTGCAGTACTGGCTGTGCACAGGTCATTTTCAATCCTACTGCACAGTAGCCAGGAGTTACTGCCCACTAATGCTACAGCACCAGAATGACAATCTACATCACCATAGCTCATTGCGACAGTGATGTAGCATCTTGTGTAGATGCTACAATGTAGACGCATAGGTGCGCATGGATTGACTTAACATGTTTAGTAGAGTTATGCATTGGTCACGTACATTCATGCCTACACCCATGCCTGCGTAAGCATCAGTCCTGGAAAAGCAATAGGAGGGAAAAAATAAGAGGAGGGGGAAACCCTATAGCTGAGTAGTTACGGAACTCCTTTTGAAACCAAGCTACTGCCCCTTAAATTGAATAATCATTGGATAAAATGGATGGAAAGCTACAAACCAAACATACTCCCTCCCAGAGCACCATCCATCTTACTATCTAGCTTCTGCTTGTCTTTCTGACCCTACAAATCTTCTTCTTTTGACTGTCTGGGGGAGGCAACTGTATAATGCCTAATCTGTGGTGTCATGGTTAAGAAACTGAACTAGGAAGTCAAACACATGGTTTCAAACTCCTTCCTGTCTCCCAATTCCTGAGTGAATGTCTGCATAGTCTGTTTCACATAATCGGTGTAGAAACCCCTACACTGCAGGGGAAATAGACTTGCAGAGTGCAATATAAAAGTGCCATACAGAAGTGCCTGAAATGGTACATACGTCGCTAAAAAATCCCTATATAGAAATTCAACTTTAACTTTTTTTACTTTGTTGTTGACTTCATGAATATTTGAATAAGTAAATAAATATAAATGTAACTAATAAATTCAATAGGATGCAACTAGTAGACTTTTTTCAGTTTCTTCACTATATAGAAAAAGGTAAAAGAAAAGATCCTGAAAAAAGTATAGAAATGCCACTTTGGAAAGAGTACTTTTAAACATTAATGGCAAGCATTATATCTGAAAAAAAGTAGAGACTTTGATACAGATTATGCCTGTCTATAATCAGACAAGAAACTCAGAATGATCTAAAAAATTCATGAAAATGAAATGAGTTCAGAGAGAGAACCAATTAAGAAGAATGTTAAAATAAACATCAGAGGCACTTTAAGAGTTTTCTCTCTGGAGATGAAGTGACAGATTTCAGTCTTGTGAGTGACAATTTTCATTTTAAATGCATATGCACTAACAAGTTGAACCAGCTTTCATTTCAGTCAATAGAAGGGCTCCCTCAATGAAAACTGGAGCAGGCAAGAGCTGAACCCAGATCATAACGAGATAAGCCAGGAAGTCACTGGTACTGATATCATTCACACTAAATGTTCAAGAAGTAGCTGCCCATGTTGCACTATGTATCAAGACAGGAAATTAATCAATACATTGCTGAATGTATGCAGCTTGATTTAGGCACCTAGAAGTCACAACCTGCAACTCGTCCACCAGGCATTCTGCAGAATTCAAAAGACTAAAATGGACAGACATTCTTCCTGGAAAGAAGAGCCATTTCAGTGTTTTTTCAGTTATTGAGAGGAAGTGCTCTCAAAGGTTAGATAGATTATTCATGAAATATATTTTAAATAAGACTGTTGACTTATTATGACCTAAGGTTTATTATCAATTCCTCCTTTTCAACCTTAATAGGGCAATATATTCTAGGAAAGAGGATATAAAATTTACGTTCAACTATTAAATGTAACTTTAAGATTATTGGTTCCCACAAAACACCATTTTCTTGATAAATTAAAAGGCATGATGAAATCATAAATAAGAATATATGCTTTTTTAAAGTTTGATATTTAGCATTGTTAATTTACCGCAACTGGGGCACCAAATGAAATATGGATTAATTGTGTTACACACTGGATGAATATGGTTGAATGGTTATACGATCCTGCAAGGCAGATTCATGCTGGACATAAGGAAGAATTTATTTACTGTCCAAGCCCCCAAGGTCTGGAACAGCCTGCCATTGGAGGTGGTTCAAGCACCTACTTTGAAAACCTTCAAGATAAATTGGTTGCTTATTTTGCTGGGATCCTATGACCCCAACTGACTTCCTGCCCCTGTGGCAGGGGGCTGGACTTGATGATCTTCCAAGGTCCTTTCCAGCCCTATTGTCTATGACATCTATGATATCTCTTAATACATTATGAGAGCTAGTCTTTCTCCTAGCAATCTTAGAATTTAAAGAGGCAGACATGGTGTAACTCATTTCCAGTCACAGTGTTTGTGCAATGTCAGGACCAAAAGTCTTAATTTCCTATTCTAGAGCTCTATACACTAAATTAGGTCAGGCTGGTCATTTTATGCCCAATCTAACCTCCCTGAACATCTGTACAGATCAGCATTTACATTGACCTAACTCTAGATAGGTCAATCTAAGTGCAACATCTGAACATGGTCTTTTTGGCTGTCATGGATTACATCAACAGATGATCAAAGACAACGTTTTGTCCACTTAGTTGGAAAAAGTTGTTTTTGATCATCTGCCTGCATAATGTGTGACAGCCAAAATGGGTACATGCAGATGTTACACTTAGATCAACCTAACTAGACTTAGGTCAAACAAAGCGCTGATCCATACAGATGTTTGTGAAGATTAGATCAAGCAAAAAATAGTTAGCTCAATCTAACTTAGTCCACATGAGGTGGTGTGCTAAATCAGATTAGAACAAGTTATCCCAATGTAATGAAATTTCAGGTCCACCATGTGTGGGGGGCCCCTTCTTTCTCCTCCTGGCTCAGTGACTGGTGCCTTCTGGGTCAGAGGGGACGGACCTGGGGTCCTGCCATGGCCAACTGCCAAGCCGGGAGTTTCCAGGGGAGGGGCGGAAGGGGTCCCTCACGTGCTTGGTGGCATACCCAGAAGTCAACCTACTTCTGGTCCACTTTTGAGTCCATTGCTGAGCAATTGCCCCCCCCCCCCCGCTCCTGTGGGATGCTCCATCTATCCCAGCATTGCAGGATTTACAAGCTGTACCCAGTATCTCGAGGCATGTAGAAAAAATATTTAAACCTGTGCCTATGGTCAAATTGCTGATTCTCTGATTCAGCATTGAATCTTCAGTTTTGGATTCACCTGAATCCAAACAGGACAGTGATCCAAAACAACAAATCAAATCACTGTCCCTGATTTAGGCTGAATCCAAATCAAATATGGTCCATTTTGCCCACTCTTAGCAAACATGCGCATTTCATGGACCCAATCTATGGTCATGTGGCTTAAAGCAAGCCACACATAGAAAGTGCACACATAGAAAGTGTCCCCTGTATCTGAGAGTATAATCAAATCCTGTTTCAGCTTGTCTAGAGCAATCTGAACCATGAAGAAAGTGACCCTTATTTTTTGAGAAGGCAAAAATTTGGTAGCAAACTCAGTGGGAGAAAGACAACAATGGAAGTGATCACTGAAAGAGCTGTGTTCCTTACTCCTTCTATAAGAATGTTCCTTTGCTCTTACTTGCATACCACAGTCATAACACTCCTACCTGATGGAATAGGAGAGAAGTGTGTTTCCTTAGGAATGACCATATTTACCACATTTTCTTGCAAACAACACACCCCTGTATATAGTATGCATCTTCTTTTTGAAGGGGTCCCTGAAGAAAAAAAAGTATCTTTGTGGTAAATGAGTAGCAGGTAGGTTGCTGATCCTGCTCCTGAGGCTGCTGCCAGATTCACAAGCTAGATGGGGCTTGTGGACTGACTCAGCACACTGTGTCAGGGGATGCCTTCTTGCTTGGACTTTGCATGTTGACTCTAGGGTCACATGCAAGGTCAAATACACTGACTCTGAGGTGCTTGCTGGATCAGATCCCCTTGCTGGTTATGGAGTTGAACTGTGGGTCTGACTCCACACACCTAGCTCAGAGCCATTTTCCAGGTGCAGGAACCCTGTACACAAGACCCAGCCCATGTGCCAGCCTGATCTGGGAGGCAGGCACATGCCCTCTGGCTGGCCCACAGGTCTGGAAATATGGCAGTAGGGAAATAGTGGCAATATTCATTTCCATGGCTCTCATAGCCACAGCTATTAACACAGCACTGCTCCCTCACTG
This sequence comes from Caiman crocodilus, assembly GCA_030014935.1. Lineage (NCBI taxonomy): Eukaryota > Metazoa > Chordata > Crocodylia > Alligatoridae > Caiman > Caiman crocodilus. The sequence goes on from JAGPOW010003642.1 coordinate 21,021,241, forward strand.
CCAGATTTACAAACCCATAAGGATCTATTTTCCTCACATACTGAACACCTCAATTTTTACCAACTGGCTTTGCAAGGGCGTGGAAGTGTAGATAATATATGAGAAAATATGGTACATTGAATCCATTTGTTTTTCAAGGTGACAGGTACTTTACAGATGAATATTATAATTATAGTCCATCTGATTTGCAAAAATGCTGAAATAAAATGAAAGTTCATGAGTGACACTGATAAATTTCCATCACATAGTATGTATTGGAAACATTTGTTTTTCTTCCTAGTTAGCTGACACAGTATTAAAATGATCCCCATAATACAATGAACATTTATCTAAACTTTTGTCTTTGGTTACATAAGCTTTGACTAGAGGGTGCATTTAACTTTGTTATTACATATTTTCAATAAATGCAACCTCATTTATTGAGTACCATTTCCTAAATAAGAGTATTAGCAAGTCACAGTCCATTACCCCTCCATTTAGTTTATAGAAAACATGAGAACCTGGGGTAAAATCCTGAACAATAGGCCACTGATTCAAAACAAGAGTCAGACAGTTTACTTAGGTCCAAAACAGTAATCATATTTTGTTTTTCAAAGGACTCAGAGCTAAATTTACTCTGACAAATTAGAGTTAGTCTGACAAAAAACTCTGGTAGTGAGATGTATGGGTATGTCCAATCTTTCCTGAACCATTCCTCTGAATTGTCAATTTTGGTTACATGTATAATTGGAATATATAGGAAACATACCATTACACTATTACAGACTACTGCAGTTTTACTTTTGTGATTCTCACACAGCCAGTCTTCTACTGAAACTTTTGTGGGGGAAATCATAAGCACCCAAGCTCTCTCTCTCTCTCCCCTCTCTCTCTCTCGCTCTCTCTTTTTGGAATGGAGTCCTAACTGTATGAAAATTATCCCTCTAAATGAGCCAGAACAAACCCAACTCATCAAATATAATTTTGATAATGAACATCACCATTTTACATTCCAATACCTCCCAAAATGGTGGCAATTTATTAATGTCAGATTAAAGGGCTCCATTCATTATTCCCTTTCAGTAAAGAGGCAGTTAATGAGTGATGCATGCACATGGACAAGCTTCTAATTAGTGTTCCTATATGTGTTGAAAGCTTGGTGCTGGGATACTGAGTGCTTGCCAGGAGACTATTGACTTTTTTCCTTTTTTGCAGAACATGCCTATTTATACAGCTTATTGGTAATGAGATGCTAATTGAGTCTGCCATATCTAAATAAAAAACCCTTGTGTTTATTGCTGAATTCTCTAAATGTAGCTCAGTTTCAGAGTATTCTCTCCTGACTCATTTTCTTCAGCATTCTCTATTGCTCTGATTGAAAAATAAATTTGGAATACAAGAAGCAGGAAGTCTACAAGCCAATTTGTTTTTGTTGTGTTTGTTATTTGCTATTTCTAACACTAATTTAGACGAATACCTCCTGAAGTTATGCCTGGGCATTTCTTGTATTTCTTTCTTAAGCCAGTGGCAGACCTCACTCAAATATCTGGTGTATGCTTTAAGCACCCAAGGAACGTTAAAAGACATGGTTCTGTGTCCTAAAGAGTTTTCAGTATAATTTTACATGCATTGCAAATAATGTAGTTAAAAAAAAATCACCAAGAAAGCATAGAAGGAGGCAGAATATGGGTTAGAAAATAAAGTCATATACTCAGTTTAGGGATGTGTTTTAGTGGTTTGCATAGGTGTTAAAGAGTTAATTAAGGCATTTATGGAGATAGGAGTTAATTAAGGTGTTTAAGATTTAGTAAATCTAAATCTGTGGATTCCACATACCTTTCCCTCCTTCACTGCATGACCTTCATGTAACCTTTCTTCTGTCTGTAAATGGAAGTGTATGCTATGTTGATTTCTACAAGCTCTTTTCTGTGAGTATTTTATATTTTGAATTTAATACTTCTTTTCTGAGTATTTCCTCTTGGGAAAAGTTGTATGCTTCTGATTCTTTCATATTTTACTCTTATTAAAATAGGAGTCAGAACGTCCAGGATCTTTACTGTGTTATTTGTGTATTTATTTTAATTTAGTTTTATGTTCTGTCAGTTATGATTAACAACGAGCACATTCAGAAATTATCTGGCTTTCTTACTCACAGTGCATGTTGTTTTCTTAAGAAAGTGTTGTTTTCTTTGCATGGCATCTAAAATTAGACCGTAAACCTAGCAATGCCTCATTCATCAACGTTCTGTATGTTTGGTTTTGGTTAACATTTGCTGTTATGTGTACCTATGTGTGTCTGTATATTCCTTATATTTTTCTCCATGATGGAGTGTGATCTCAAATATAGCTCATAGTGCATCTACGTGGGCAATTAATGTGCATGGATATACTCTAGGGCTTATTGCTCTGGGGTTTATTTATGATCAGCACATGGAGCCTGGTCAGAGCAGCCCAAGCTGGCATAAGACTCAGGGGGTCAGCCTGTCATCTGAGGGCTGCTCCAGCCAGGCTCCATGTGCAGAAGAGGGGTTGGTTGGGGTGCAATGGTATCATAGTATCATAGTATCATAGTAGTTAGAGTCGGAAGGGACCTGGGCAGATCATCTAGTCCAACCCCCTGCCTTGGCAGGAAAGAGCACCGGGG
>JAGPOW010003642.1:21023963-21046536 GCA_030014935.1 Caiman crocodilus
TCTGCACTTATCTATGTTAAACTCCATCCTATTCTCATCTGCCCACCACTGTAACCTGTCAAGGTCAGCCTGGAGCCTACCACTCCCTTCTAATGTGCCTACATCCCCCCACAACTTTGTGTCGTCAGCAAACTTGAACAGGGTGCTATCCACCCCCTCATCCAAGTCGCTGATGAAGATGTTGAAGAGTGCGGGCCCGAGGACCGAGCCCTGCGGAACCCCACTGCCCACGTCCTTCCAGGTCGAGAAGGACCCATCCACTACCACCCTCAACTGGTGTAGCCCCTGTGCTGAAGCACCCTCATACCTCAGCCAGCCCCTCAACTGCACATGCTTTGCAGCAGTCTCCAGAGCAGACTGCCAGTCTGGTGCTACTCTGACCTGGCTCAATGTGCTGTGGAGGGTCTGACTGGATGACAAGGGTGCTGCGGTGTGGAGCTTGTCGGCACGCTGCCCTAAGCTGAAGCACCCTCGTGCCCCAACCAGTCCCAACACTATCTGCACATAAGCTACAGTGCATGAAACAATGTTGCCGCAGGTTACTACTTGTGTTTAGCCAGACGACCTTGCTGTAGCATTTATTAATATATTGTGAACTAATAGGATTGCATATATAGAAATGATATTTTACTGTGGAGTTAGTCATCTCCACAGAAAACCTCTCATGTAGATATGCCCAGCATGTGTTAAACTATTCTAGGCAACACATCCCTTACTCCAAATGAGGTAAATTAGGAAGAATATTTCTCAGTGTATAGATGGACTAGTCATCATCAGAGACAGTCCAAGCAAGACTGACATCCCTTCCAATCAATCCCCTTCTGCTGATTGCTTCTCACATGGTTATTCAACTCTATCTGGTTTCTTTGCATTTGTTTAATTCTTGGTTGCTGCAACCTACAGATCTATTTATTTCAGTAACTCCTTCACTCGTGAACAGTTTATATTATTGAACAATCAGCCCAAGTTGTTCTATTGTAAAGAAACAGATACACTCCTCTGGAGACAAAAAGAGGACAAAAGAAGGGAAAACATCTGGGAAATATGGCTCTGCAGTGTTAAAAGAAGATTGTGAGGGACTATGGAGATGTTTAAAACTGCAGCAAGTGTCCCTATGTAGCAGGCCATGGCAGATGTATCCTTTCCTCACCTCATGCCAGTTCAGAAGACAGAATACATGATTATTTTTGTATTTGCTAGAATAGGAACTGGAGCTGAGGCTTCTGCTTACCTGCAAGTGAGTGCCCAACACACTAAGCTAGACAGACAGACTCTCTCCTTCCTTCTAGGTCTCTGGCCTGACTAACTTAGAATTGTGGTTACTGTACTCCCTGAGGGAAGGTGGTATTGATTTTAATGTTTATACAGAAATTAACCCAGGTTTCCTCCATCTGGGGCGAGTCTTCTGACCATTGAGAGAGCAGAGAGCTAACCCACTAAATGAGCCCTTCAGAGTCCCTTTTAAATTGATCTTAATAAAATTTAGGCATAAGATAGATCCTTATCTGTCATGCTGTTTGAATACTGAAAAGTTTCTGAGCATGATCCAAAGCAGATTGTTAAGTTTAAATGCTGAAAACTGGGCATTTGGAAATGTCATATTCCTCCAGCAATAAGCAGTGACTAACTGGGGATTTTGAAGACTGAGATTTTGGACCCACACTTAGGGGTCCTTTTATAGATCTATCCCCTAATTGCCCAGTGATTCAAATGCAAACATTTTGTAATTGAGATCTAGGCACCTGTATGGCAGCTGCTTAAAACACTGAAGTGCAGGAGAGGTCTGCCTGAAAACGTCAGGACAGACTGTAATTATTCACCCACAGACACATTAGTAGGATGGCTAACCCCCAAATGTCATTGGGTTCTTAGTGACTAATGCTTTTCTGTCTCTGGCTGAAGGCAAATATATACATATCCCTCCACAGTTGCTTCAGTACTGACTTAGAGTTGATTCAAAGATCTACATGCTGAATTGGCAATATCAATTTCTCAACAATGCATGTACCATTAGGTCTGCTTAAATTAAGCCGAATGTATTGAAGGCATTTGTAATGGAAATTTCAGTCCTCTCTTAGCTACTGAAATGCCACCAACTAATTTGGGTGTGTAGGGAGATTAGAGCAAATTTTAAATGACCACCTGATCTAAGGTAAGTCAAGATGCGGGCCTAGTGGGGGCACTTGCAGGGATTGGAAGGGTAAATGGAGTTTGCAGGGGAGAGTTGCTGGTGTCTGGGAGAGTTGGGAAAGACTGGGAGGCTAGCAGGGGCCGCAAAGTTCCACACCTCCAGAACAACCTCCCTGGCAGTGGGCTTTCCCATGCCAAAGACATGGTTGACATAGCATAGGCTGGTGCGTGTGGCCAGCTAGAGCAGGGTGATGATCAGCTGGGTGTCTGTGAAGAGGGGCTGTGGAGGGGTCTCTGCAGAGGGGCTGTGGAGAGGGTACTGTGTTCTGCTGCTCCAGGCAGAGCTGCTCCAGGAGGTCCTGGAAGGTGTCCTGGTTTATACAGAGCACCTCCAGCCACTGCACATCATCCCAGGTGTTGTGGATGATGTGCAGCTACCAGCCCTGGTTGGTCAGGTGGGACCAGAAGTGGCAGGGATGGAGGCCCAGGAGGGCATGGACAGACCCAGCGGCTGCATCCAGGAGTACATCATTGGCACCCCTGCTAGGGTTCAACCAGCAGGATGGGATTTAGGCAGCAACTGCACTGTTGTGGAGGTCTTAGGACAGTGTGTTGAGGCCAGCCAGGTAGGTGCTGTGCATAGGGGAGCCTGCAGGGACCAGACTGCTTTGGGCCAGATGGCAATCACTGCAACAGGCCAATAGGGCCAGCATGATGGACACTAGGAGCCTGAGGCACTGGGCATCACTGGGAAATCCCATCTGCTGGCCCCAATCCCGGGGCAGCACTTTTCCTGCCCCCTAGCACCAACCTATTTTTAACCCTTTACCCATAGCCCCAACTTCTAGTGAACAACTGTCCCCTGTACAAACCAGCCAGCCCCACCCCTCTCCAAACCTCCTCATCCTGCAAGCTGCTCCCAGTACCAGTTTTACTGGTATTTGGCATTGCTGAGAGCTGGGGAAGTATGACAGATCAGGGGATGGGCAGGCAGGATGGAGGGTTTGGTCTGTTGAGGGGGAAATGTTTATCTGGGGGTTAGAAGGGCTAAAAATAGCCACTGTTCCTGGGGGAAGAGAGCCTCCCTCATCCCACTAACTCACCCTCCCCCCATGGAGTCCCCTGCCCCTCCACACACCTCAACTTACTTAAATCAGGCTTCTGGGACCAGCAAACACCATTAAAACTGGAGCAGGAGCAATTTGTGGGATCAGGGGCAGTTCAGCGGCATCAGCTTGCCTCTCCAATCTTCCCACCTCCCTTGCAGGCAGCCTGCCTCGCTCACCTGGTTCCTAGGCCGAGCAATGATTGACTTCTGGAAGCATCTGCTGCTGTGGCTCTGAAGTCACTCTGCACCTTCTCCTGCAGGACATCCTGTCTCCTGGGCTGCCACCAAGCTCATGGCGCTCAGGATCAGGGGGTGCAGGGCTCCTGGACAACTGGGATAAGGAACTGCTGACTCCAGGGAGGCACACTTGGGTCATCCCCTTCACCCCTCCTAATGATGCTCCTCCCCAAGCATGTCTTTGTTGTGAGTATCCTGGGTGCAGCACAAGGAGCTTTTTGTGCAGATTGAGTGGTGTGTGTTCCACTACACCCTGCTACTGCTATTTGCTACCTACACACCTGTCATGGGATCCTGGGCTTCAACAGTGTGATGGGGAAAACCACGCTGCCCTAGCATCTCTACTTTCAGGAGGGATACCCATGGCTGCATTAAATGTACCTACCTCCAGCAGCTGAGGAGAATATCACTGCTGGAGTTGAAACTTTCCTTGGTGTGTGAGAGGTCTGTGCTTGCCTAACTGTGGGGGCACAAGCTGTTCAATAAAGTTTTGCAATGTCTCGGACCTTTCCTGCGTGCTGTAGGGTGGGGATCCTGAGGGCCAGGGGAGGACAGTCTGGTCAGGTGGGGAGGGGGCTGGGACCATGGCTAGAGCAGGGCCAGAGCCATTGGCCAGGGCAGGGAGCACTCTCCCCCCAGTACAGGGCTTACCACATAGGTGGGGCTGGTAGGACCTGTGTTTCAGGTCAGTCCTACTGATGGTGACAGTCTGCTGCTCCCAGCAGTGTACTTGGTTGGAGGGGCATGGCATATGGCTGCATGGGTTAGGGCCCACTCCAGGGAGCAGCTGGTGCTGCTGGTGGCCAGTTGTGACATGGTCGGCCGGGCCATATGGCTGGAGTTGAGGCTGTAGAGCTGGTGTGGCTGGCACAGGCCCAAGCTCTCAGAGCTGCTGCAGGTGGTGACCTCAGCAGGAAAGGTTTCTGATGGCCCATGGGGCCCTCCCTTGGTCATGCATCACTGCAGGTCATAGCGGAGGCTCAGTCAGGCTGCCTGTGCTGCAGTACACAGCAGAGCTGTTGGCTGGGTCTCAGGGTATAAGGATGGGGTTCAGTTCATGCATAAAGGGAACAGACTTGTGGGCAGTCCCGAACTGATGGTTGTGGTCCAACATAGTGAACCACTATGCCTGCAAGTTCTGCCCTTTAGGCAGCAATGACCAGTCATGCCTAAGCTCCCACATATAACCTGGCAGCTCCTCATAAAAGTGCAGATTGGAGCACCCAACCCATACAAACTGCCTCAGCACCTCAACTTCAACCTCCACAACATCCCCAGTATCCTCCTGGGCCCAGTTGGGGTCCTGGTAGGCCACATGTGGCATCTGGGAGGATGCCATTATTGTTCAGGTGATGGCTCTTTGGGCCTCTGCATGGCTGTCCTGGTGTTGCTGGGCCTGGGCAGCTGCCTGCAGGGCCCAGCACAGGGGAACAGCACAGGACTGGCAGCAGCACAGTGAGGTGGCTCCAGGCAGCACCTGCATGGTCTAGGCAGGAGATGGCTGCAGCTGGGCCTAGGTGCTAGCAGGCCTGGCAGGTACCTGGAACACCCTGTGGGGCAGCTGGAGAGCACAGCCTTGGCAGCTGCATGGCACTGCAAAACAGTGCTGGGGTGCAGGCAGGGTGGGTGACCTGGTCTGTGGCCTTTTCAAGGGGCCAGAATGGCCTGGTGTGGCCACAGACTACCTGCATGTGCCCCAGTGCTCACAGTGCCTGCAGGTTTTTAAGGGCATAGGGCTGGGGCTACCATTGAGCTGACTCAGCCCTGGGCCAGGAAAGGCTTCCAGTCCTGAAGCCCTGGGGCTAAGTTGAGGTTGCCCCCCTAGTGGCAAAGCTAACTCAGATGAAATTTGCTCCTGGTCAGCATCTGCACATGTGTTACTGTGCACAGCAGTAACTACTCATGAGTAAGTTTGCTGTTTGCATTTGCAGGTGGCAAATATACTCATGAGTGGAACAGTTTACTGCACAATAAGCATGCGCGCATAAGATACACACACTTACTGCACAGTAAACTGCTCTACTATACAGTAAAACATCTCATGTCGATGCACCCACTGGATCCAATCTAAGTTAAAACTTCCTCTGAAGTAGTGTTAAATTAGGTTGGGTCAGCCTTTTTTAGACAGATATAACCTTTCTGGACCTTCTGTACAGTTTGCACTTAGATTTACCTAACTAGGGATCTAAACATAAGGTTCACACCTGGGTGAACTAAGTTAGATTGGGTTTCCATTTTTAATGCAATCTAATCTCCTCTAGCCTCCTAAATGTCTGTACCTAGCCTTTAGGTAGCACTATAATTGCTTATATAACAAGCATGGCTGGACAGAGTCAAGAGTAGTCGACATACCAATTCAGTGTCTTCAGAAGCCCACAAAGCAGGTTTTGTCAGCTAGGCACATAGATTAAAGTCTTTCTAAGGCCAAACAGAGAAAACAGTTCAACGGTTTTTTCCTAATTTTTCTGTTCTGAGTCAAGCTTCACAGTAGGGTTTATTCAGCTACTGCTATTTCTGGATTTGGTTCTGCTGGGAATTCAAATAGCTTTCTTCATCCTATTCCTTAGTGGAGAACAAAATAATGAAATGAAATGAAATGAAATACAAGACTTTTTATAACCTGTTCTCAGGTCTAATTTCACTGAAACAGGGCAGTATTTTAGGACTATACCCCTTCTTTCACATCCAGAAAGCATATGACTCCTTTAAATAAGGTGCATGGAAAAAGTTCTTCTAAGTCATTTCCACTCTCTCCTAAGCACCTGTGTAGAAATGACAAGCAGCTCTGTCCCCTACAGTGGAAAGACAGTTTATTGTCTCTCTACTAATCATAAAACTGATATAGATTCCACTGTAAGAGTGCTTCAGGAAATTGTGAGAACGCAGTGATATTTTTTCAAGTCTTAAAATATTTGCCATTCTTCTTAAACCCAAGTTCCCTGGAGCTAAGCAACTGTATGAAAAATCTCAGGCTTCTAGTCTATATATAGAATATTCTCAAAATATACACACATATACATTATACACACACACACATCAACTTGTTTTTTTCTCTCTCTTTTGTATAGAGAAATATGAAAATGTATCCAATGCAATCTAAAGGCTCAAAATCCATAAATGAAATAAAAAGGTTTCTATTTTTAAAAATATTTTGTAAAGGTGGGGCATGAAGGATGGCAATATCTGGGGTTAATAATACTGCACCTCACTGAAGAACTCTATGTTGTGCAAAGTTACCCATACCAAAATTGTTAAATGTAATAGGACCATAACACAAGGTTTCTGAGAATCTCATTACTATTGTATAAAGTATTACAGAATCACAAACTCTAGGATAAATAACAGTTTTGTTCTTTTTAATATTTCAGTTCAAATTGCTTCCTGAGAAGATGAGGCACCTTTATTGTATTTTGTTTTACTCTGAACAAGTAGGGACAACATGTAATGAAGACAAAAAGGCCTTCTAGCCAAGCTCACTTGTCCATGTCTGTTTAGCTGTCATGCTTGCTTGCTCTGTCCCATACTATATAACATAGCTCAAGTCTTTCTTAGTTACTGCGCCCAGTAAGTCAAATTCTCAAGTACACTATGTGGCTGCAAGCTTGATACTGTTTGAACTAGAGGACAAATGGCACTAAGGGTGGAATAATGGCACTGAGGGCCAGTGCCATTATTAGTCCTCCCTCAGCATTGTGCAGACATGACCTGTGTGGAGCTACTCACTGAGTTTGAGGTCTTAGTTTCCAGGGACAGTTAGTTTGAGATTGAGAAACACGTATTGTTCTAATGGTAGAAATTGGTCATAGTCCATGCTTACCTCTGTTGGAGTATAATTTTATTTTTTTTAATTTTTCTTTGTGCAAGGGTTAGGTACAAATGTCAGGATGAATCTTGTAAGGCTGAGCAGATTTCTAATAAAAAAATGGATCACTCCTCATTTTTCTTGTCATCTCCTGTGTGCTGAACTCCTAAGACTAGCCTCATTAAATTTTTATGCTAAAGTAAACAGAGTCTGCAGATTCTTCATGTAGGAAATTGTTAAAATCAGAAAACATGACAATCATGGTCATTCCTGTTTAATCAATATTTTTCTAGCCCTATCTGTTAGCTTTTTGATTTTGTATTTTTCTAATTATGTGTTTATTCTCTTCTTTTTCTTATTTGATACTGAAAGGTGGGGGCATGAACAAGGAAGCAGCCCTGGATGCTCCCTTTGGGAAAGAGACTAACACCAGTCACAGTGGTATCACTACCGCTGGTATCACAGCAGCTCCCCAAGGTATGTGCTACACCTTTGTGATATTGTAATGTCAGCTTTGAGATTTTCTTTCTGAACTTTTGAATGGGCTATCATTTTGCCTGGTTAAATAATAACAGAAGATTCAGAATTTAAGATGGATTTTATAATTAGCAAGCATGACTGAAATCTCACACTTCTAAATATCTGGGAAGTCTCATAAGGGGAGAAGTATTGTTTTCTCCATAGAGCCTTATGATAGAAATCCCTTTCACTATGAATCTCTCTTTTGTGAGTAGAACTGTATCTAACTCAGTTTTCCAAACATGTATAGCACTGAAAATGAACTTCAGGATTTGGGGTGAATACATGGGAGTAGGGAGGAAATTAAGGAACAGTGACAGGCTGGTTTGTTCCTTCCCTTTCTATATAGAACTTATTTTTAAACCTTTTGAGCATTTTTACACATGCAAATGCCACAACACCAGGTGGGTTTTTTTGCAGTTGTGTAAGCAGCAAAATGTTCTTGTCAGTTCTGAGAAAATGGCGGTGGCACACTTTTGAACTAACACACATAAAAGGTGATTTAGTTCAAAAGTGCACCACCGCCATTTTCTGCATGCTGACTCACATTTTGCCATTTATACATAGATTTAATAGATTTCATAGACAGGGCTGGAAGGACTTCGGAAGATCAACAAGTCCAGACCCCTGCCCCAGAGGCAGGAAGGCAGCAGGGATCACAGTATCCCAACAAGATAAACATCCAGATGTCTCTTGAACACGTTCGGAGTAGTTTCTTGAAGCACCTCCAGTGGCAATCTATTCCAAACCTTGGGGGCTCAAACAGTAAAGAAGTTCTTCCTTATGACCAGCCTGAAACGGTCATGGAGGAGATTGTAACCGTTTGACTTTGTCATCCCTTGGCGTTCTCTGGTGAACAGACATTCCCCCAGATCCTGGTAAGCACTCCTAATAAACTTATAGGTGGCCACCAGATCATCCCTGAGCAGAAGAGTCTCATGGCTCTCAGCCTATCATCATAATATCTGTTTTCCAAAACTCTGGTCATGCACATGGGTCTCCTCTGCAGCCTCTCAAGCATCTCCACATCCTTTTTGAATTGGGGAGCCCAAAACTGGATGTAGTACTCCAGCTGCGGCCCCACCAAGGCTGAGTACAATGGGAGAATGATGTCTTGGGATTTGCTTGAGAAGCATCTGTGGATGCAAGCCAGCATTTTGCTTGCTTTACTAACATCAATATCACATTGAAGGATCATGTTCATCTTGTAGTCAATCATGACCCCGAAGTCCCTTTTGTCCATAGTGCTAACCAGCGTAGCGCTGCCGAACCTATAAGGATGCTGCAGGGTTTTTTACCAAGTTGTAGAACCGTGCATTCTCTGGTGTTAAACACCATCAGGTTCTGATCTTCCCACTTCCTGAGCCTGTCAAGATCAGCCTGGATCACCCTCCTGTCCTCAGGTGTGGATGCTTTACCCCAGAGTTTGGTGTCATCGGTGAACTTGGCCAGTCCACTTCTGATACCAATGTCCATATCACTAATGAAGATGTTAAATAGGATAGGCACAAGGACAGAGCCTTGGGGGACCCCACTGGTCACAGGGCACCATGAAGATTGACTTCCATCAACCACCATCCTGTGGGTCCTACCACAGAGTCAATTCCCCAGCCAGCAGATTGTGGTGAGGCTGAGGACACAGTTAGCCAGTTTTGCTAAGAAGTGAACATGGGATACCAGATCAAAGGCTTTTTTAAAGTCAAGATATATGGTATCAACCTCTTTTCCCTTTTGCAGGTGAGTAGGTCACCTGGTTGTAGAAGGAAATAAGATTAGTCAAGCAAGACCTACCCACAAAAAAACATGCTGGCTATCTCTCAGGATGTTGCCATTGGGCAGTCTGTTAAGAATGGCCTCTTTGATAATCTTTCTAAGACCCTCCCCAGGATAGAGGTCAGGCTGATGGGCCTATAGTTAACTAGATCCACTTTCCTCCCTTTCTTGAAGATAGGCACCACATTGGCCTTCTTCCAGTCTTTGGGCACTTTGCCTGAGTACCTGAAGTTCTCGAAGATCCATGCCAGGGGCTAAACTATGATACTATCCACCTCCTTGAGTACCCTGTGGTGTAAACTGTCAGAGCCAGCTGACTTGAAGGTGTCCAGCCTCTCAAGGTGCTCCTTCACGAGGTCAGCATTGATTGGGGGTAAGGAATCTCCCTCACCATGGCCTCCCTGGCCCATAATGGGCAGGGGTGTCCCATGGGACTGGTGAAAGACCGACGTGAAGTACCCATTTAGCAAGTTGGCTTTTTCCTGGGCATCAGTTGTCCCATCTGGTTTAGCAGGGGTCCAATGTAGTCCTTGCTTTTCCTTTGGCTCCCCACATAGCTAAAAAAGGATGTTTTATTGTCCTTGATACTTGTCACTAATTGGAGTTCCATCACAGCCTTGGCTTTCTTGGTTCACTCCCTGCAGGTCTGGACCAGTGCAGAATATTCCTCCTTGGAGGTGGATCCAATCTTCCATCATTTGTAGGTCTTTCTTTTTAGATGCAGGAGGTCTGCTAGATCCCTGGAGAGCCAAAGGGGCTGCTGTACCCTTTTGCTGCCTTTCCTCTGAGATGGGATAGACTTTGCTTGTGTATCCAGGATTGCTCCCTTAAGGAGCAACCGCTCTTCCCGAACTCCCCTCCCCTTTGGGTCGTGGTTTCTTAGGGTCTGACTGACAAGCTTACTGAGCTTGTCAAAGTCAGCTTTCCTGAAGTCAAGGACTTCTGTATTGCTGACTAATTTGTCAGCTTTAGGGCAGATGGTGAAGGTAATCAGCTCATGGTCATTGTCACCCAGCTTCCCTTCAATCGTTAGGTCACTGATAAGACCATCCCCCATTGCCAGTACCAGGTTGAGCAGTGCTTTACCTCTTGTCGTCCTGTAGACTTCTTGTGTCAGGTAGAGCTCATCCACACATGTGAGAAAGCTTTGTGATGGTTCAGATTTCGCTGAGCACTCTTCCCATATGATGTCTGGGTAGTTGAAATTTATACCTGTGTCCCAGTCATTGGTGGAGTCCCACCAGGTCTCCATTATCCCTATGACATCATAATTATTTGTGGTAAGCAGGAGTACAAGTTCCTTCTGTTTATTCCCCAAACTCCTAGAATTTGTGTACAGGCATGCAAGTCCCTTTGGGGGCCCTTGCCTTGCCCAGAGCTCACTCCAGGGTTGAGGCAGGGGTGGGGGTCCCCTAAGTTCCTTGGTGCTTTGCAAAGATTGCTCAGTGGGCCAGAAGTAGCGATAGTTCCCCCATTACCTGGCAGGCTTAGTTTAAAGCCTGGTGGAGCAGGTCAGGCAGTCTGGCTAAGAAGAGCCTCCTCCCTAGCAGAGAGAGGTGGAGGCCATCCCTTCCCAGCACCTCACTGCCTCTCTCGCCAAAGAGAAGACCGTGGTCATGGAAGCCAAAGCCTTCCCAATGACACCAGTGCCGCAGTCTTTGGTTCACTACCTCAATCCTCCTCTCCCTCCTCAGCCTGTAGCCTATAACTGCATGCAGCACAATTCAGAATATCTCTGGTGTGTCACAGGATGAAAAGTTATGTGTATAAATGCCGTTTAAGTCTGAGGATAAAACAATTATTGCAGTGTCCTTATTTACTGGAAACAGTATGCGATATAATTTGGGGAAGCAGGCAGGAGACCCCAGAAGTAATGAAAACTTAGGATCTTTGCATTGATGGTCTTATATTTCCAAGGCTCTTCTATTGTGTGTAAACCTTTTTATTCCCTCTCTATCCCAACATAATGATTTGGGGAGTATTCCACGTGGACCACTGCACCCTCAATATTGATGGTAGATGTTGAAAAGAAGTCCCTTCACATATTATATATTGTTTAGATGATTTTTTTCTCCTTATTTTTTTTGTGTGTTCGTTTTCTTTTTGGTTCCCTACACTAACTGTGATGACATATATAATACTGGTGGAAAAGAAATTAAACTACATATCAGATCTGAACAGCAAACAACATGAATCAACAGAGGGGTGGCAAAATCACAACCAGGCAACAGGTTTCTATCACTAAAGAACTCAAGGTCAACAAATATAGTGAGGTGTAGGGGGAGTTGGAAAATTTAAGAGATAAATTAAAGAGCCTCCACATGGCTATAAAAGCACTGAGAAATAATTTACTCATCAAGAGGGACTGCCTGACCACTGGAAGAAATGCAAGCAATTGCTGGGATGGAAAATACTATAGAGACAATGAAAAAGAGCAAAAACTCCAGATGTACAGGCATGACTGAAAATATGACCAAAACCCCCATGTGCATCAATAGGAGTATAATACTAGCTCACTATAACCTGCTCCATTCTATTTCATCCAGTGACAGATTAATATATTTTGCTCCATTAAAAGAGGAACCCAAACGTAGAGGTCATGTGTCTGCCTGCTGGAAACATATTTTCTCACCAGCAGGTTACCCCTTGGGGGTCCTCCACGATTTATTGCCTCCCTTATATTTTCACTGTTACCTTAGCCTTCCAGCCATGCCTATAGCTGTTCGTGGGATCTATCAACAGTGTTAAATTCTGTGTTTTATTCTAAGGAAAGAATGAAACAGGAGCTAGAGTAGCAAAGTGACCATTGGGAGTAACTGTTTGTGGCTTTCACCTACCTGAGAAGCTGCACTTCTGCTCAAGGGAGGAAACAGGAGAGCCACCCTTTGAAGAAATAATTTCATTTGGACATAGGGCTAGTGAGGATGAAAGTATTTGTTTGAGAATTCCAACACGATGGAGAGGGACATGGACAAAAGTGTCTTTCCTATGTTGGAAGAGCTAAAAGCCACAAGGAAGCCATATCTGAAGGGAGGCTCAGGGCAAATCAGATTTATGAAGTGCTTTATTCCAAAGGAAATTTAATGAGGCACAAGGATCTGTTTATTTTTCAATATTAACACAATAAACTTCCACTCTTCCTATAGGAGCGCTTCTGTGCCTCTCCCCTCCCTTCAGCGTACAGTGGAAACATATTTAACAACAGTATTTGCAGGTACAAAATTAAAGTTGAGCTTTTGGTGACTTTGAAACACTGTTGCATGTAAATTGGATTAGCTCAAAACTTTGCAGAAGATGAAGATGTCCATGATCACAATCCTGGCATGAATTCTCAAGCATAGGATGTTCTGCTTTATTGCTTACATAGGTGGTGGACAAAAGAAGTGACTATTGGAACAGGGTAGAGAAAAAAACTTGGTATGTGAGGAGGAAAAAATACTTACCATACCCAGGTATCTCTGGGTTTCTTAGTCTTCTCTAATCATCCCCTCCCAAGGGCAGTCCACAGTGGAGAAAGCAACTGACCAAGGCCAGACAGATTTTAGATCAAGGAGAGTGCTAGAGAAGAAGAGTGAACAAGATGGAGCATTATGTTCACAGAAGGGAAGATGGTAGAGAGGAAAAGGGCCAGTGCTGAACTCTTCTTACTCCCTATTCCTCATTTTTTCCCCTTATGAAAGAGTATAGGCCCAGCCTACTTTTTCCTTTTTTCCTCCCATATCCAGAGATGCCATCTGAGCTCTAATCCGTTTCTGTTAAGGAGGAATAGCTACTGTGAGCCCTTTGAAGTAGGGAGGCAGGCAGGTGACAGGAGGAGCATAGGGCCCCAGAATGAAGGAATAGCTACATAGTGATGGAGTATTACTGACTGAAGAAGATACAATATAAGCTTTCCTTTATTGAAGGAGCCATGTGAGAAAGGGTCTCCCTTTCTTCTAATACTTATTGAATATCTTCATTATTACCTTAGAAGATGGAATTGAGTGCATTTACTAAATTTATACAAAGGACCAAATCTAGCCCAAATACGAACTTTCCCTCCATCTTCTGAGCATAAAGCCTTTAACAGGCTTCAAAAATAATTTGATCAAAAAACAAACAAACAAACAAACAACCTCCAAAGGAAGTATTCAAGCAGGTTTCTAAGACAAAAAGTCATGTTTACTGCCGGGATATAATATCAGCACTCGGGAATTCTACTTCTCAGCTGTTTGTCCCACATTCAGCAACGTGTGTTCCTATAAGTTCTGTACAGTTGGTTAAAAAAAAAAGGGGGGGGGGCGGAGGAAGTTGAAAAATGTTTTAAAAATTCCCTTTTTAGATAAACAATTCAAATTTGAAAATTTTCAGCCAGCTCTAGTATTGCAGAAACCAATTTAAATTAATATTCACTGGTACTTTTTCCTTTCTTTGTTGATTCCTAGTCACCAGGTTTCTATTAACAGTACCAATCTCATAAAATAAGCCTTAAATGGTCTTCTAGCATTTTCTCACTTAACATTTGAAACTCCTTAAATTAGTACATTAAACTTATAACATGTCTGTGAAGCAGGTAAGAAAATATTATTAGCCCAGTTCACAGATGACAACATTAAAACTGATTAATGTTAGTCTAAAATGTTCCAGAGTGGGAGCCAAAGCCTGAGACTGAAAAGTGATTTTTACAAGGTCACAAAGAGGAAGTCTGTGTTAAAATTAAGGGGCCTATTATCAGAAGTGTCTGAGCAACTTAAACCCTTTTCTTATTTTTAAATGAATTTGCCAGTTGGGGCTGTATTTTTTTTTTTTTAAAGACTTAGGCACTGTCTCCCATACCACCTAAGAGAGGAATTCCCCACAGTGAGTTAAGTGTTGCTTATGTAGTGTATAGAGAAAGAAAGGCACTTAAGAAAGGGATATAAATAGCCAGCATTTTGGGAAGGGAACTACTGAAACTAACCAGTAAGACAGAGGTATTGCCCCTCCCCAGGACTTAGGCACCTTACTCAGGGCTGCAGGGAATCAACCCTAAGTAAGGTGCTTTTTCCCCCTGGATTTTAGCAAAGTTCTTACAAAAAACAAAGAGAAGCTCCTTTCTTTTTAAAAAAGTAGCAGCCTAGGTACCACCACACTGTGCCATCTGAAAGTTTAATAATGAGGGCATTCACCCACAATGAGAGAAACCTAGGTTCAACTCTCTCCTTGGTGGGTGCATTTACCTGAGACATTTATTGTGCAGTCAATTACTTAGCTGCTCAGTAAATGTCTCAGCATCTACACATGGACCCATATTAGGCTGGAGTAATTACTTTTCTCTGTAGCAGGATAGTACTTGTAAATGCAAGTGTGGAGGGGGGGCATCTTCCATCTAGCCCCATGCTGAAGCAACTGTGTGTCCCAGCCAGCCCCTCCACAGCACATCAAGCTGGGGGCAGCAGCCCTTGGCTGGCAGACTGGTATCCCAGACCTTCTGCCAGCTGGGGATTTTCTGACCCAGTTCAATTTGCTGTGCTCCCAGGTGCACATTCAAATGGAAATAAACTCCAGAGTTTATTGTTCCCAGGTACATGTTCAAATGGCAGACCCAGAAGCAATAAATCAGAGTTCATGCTTCACATCAAATGCATGTGTAGACACACCCTGTATGGGAGGATTTAAACCCAGATCTTTTCATCCCACATGTGTGCTCTAGTCTAGACTATAGACTAAACTCAAACTGTTCTGTAGAAGCTGATCTACTTCCCATATTGAAATAACCATTGGACCCAACATGGGAGGCAATGGGCATGGCTATGTAGTTTAATGGTTAGGGAACGAACTTGGGATGGTGAAGTTCTCTACTATACTTCATACATACTCTAAAGTAGTGAAATACTCAGTGGACCCTAGGGAAAAGAATCCAGGAGTACCCCTACCCTGTGAGTACCCTAATAGCTAGGCATATATAAAAGCCAGGTACACTCTTACCTCTATTTCTGGTTTGATGAATATTTAACTAATCCACACAAAATGGCACCACTTCCAGAGAAGGAGGTGTAAGTGCTTCTTAACCTCATCCCATAAACTCCAAGTCTTAGTGACTGCTAACCAATATGATTCCACATTTCTTTAGGAAGAAAACTACATAATGGGTGCATCTAATTAGCTCATCAGTAAAGTCTCAGTGTCTATATGTGTAACTATATTAGGCCACAGTAAGCTAATTAACTTCACTGTAAGTTAGTACTTTTAAACACAATGATATCCTGTGTTGGTTTATTTAGTGAGCCAAAACACATGTGTAGGTGCTGACAAGGCTGGCTGGAGCATAAGGGTGCTTCAGTGTGGGGGCTGCCTGCTGGGTAATCCAGCACTGAAGCACCCTCATGACCCAGTCAGCCTTTTTGCAGCATGTTGAGCCAAGTCAGAGCAGCCACAGGCTGGCCGACTGACCCTCCATGCCCTCCTGCCAGCTGGGGCTGCTCTGACCTGGCTCAATGTGCGGGGGTCCCAGGTGCACATGTAAACAGTGCCTAATAAACTGGGGCACAAACTGCACCAGAGTTGATTCAGGTGTGTTAATGTCACATGCAGATGTGCCCAGTGTAAACACAAAAACAAATTGAATACTGCTGTGGTTTTTTTAATCAAAGTTTCTTAGTGAGCAATGTGAATCCATCAGGGTGTACTGATTTGCTCCCAAGTGGAAGAGAACCTACTTTTCTACAACCTGACAGTACTGAAGTAACAGAGGTATCAGACAAATGGGTGGGGGAGAAGGGTCATTTCCTTCAGTTCTGTTAGCTGTGACCTGAGAATGCCTTACCATATGTTGACTGTCAGGTGCACAGGTAAAGCAGTGCCTAGTCTGGATCCAGCAGAAATGTGGCTGATGTTTAGCTGAGTCAAGACTAAGGCATTTCTGGTGGAGCCTCGGGGAATGCTGTAGAAACTTCACATCATTTTTGTTCTAGTATTTTCTACAAGAGAAGAATTAATAGGATGATCGGTGGAATGGAGACGGTGAGGTGACTGAGCACTACAGCACAAAGTAGTCTTCAGGTGGTGCTTCACCAGTTCATGAGCTACAGTGCCACACAAAACCTATGGAACTTTAGAAATTAGACACGGTTGTTTGCAGTAGCAGAACCCAGGCACCACTGCTTAGGAGGTCTCTTCCAGACCTATGTTCCTTTGCTTGTGAGCTGTCGGTGACTTGCGGGCTTTAAGATTGTATCAAATATATTCTTCTTAATAAAAAAAAGCTGTTTAAGAAGTGTTTGCAGACCAAATCAAACACCATAATATATTTAATCTGACAGGTATATTTTTAATAACCCTGGGCTCCTCAACAGAGTGAAAATTTTCACAGTAAGAGAAGCTTTTCAGCACCCTTGAAGACAGGTGCTTAGGTGCTCAAAGACAGATGTTTAACAGTAGGGGACTGCTGGCAGAATAATAGAGGCAGAGAAGTAGATTACTTTGATTTCTCAAACCATCTCCTACACAGAGTCAAATAGGCTGCATTCCCTCTCAGATGTGCCTTTCTGAACACAGTTTCTGATCTGCCTCCCATGTAAAAGACATTGTTTAAAGAGAAAGTGGTTCTTTCAACTTTTAACACCAAATGACTAACAAGCAGTCTATCAGATACATCCGTCAGCAAGCTCTCCAAGCCTGAAATTACAGGCTGACAGCTGAGAATCAATAGTTTTAGCTTTTAAAGTGCCTTTTTCTATTTTATACAAAAGCAGCATGAGGTTTTTATCAGTGGTGACCCTTAAAATAATTCACCAGTCACGTTAGCTAACCAAGTAACTTTAGCTCAGTGTTTGCAACATTCTCGGCATTTTCTATAATAAATACATGGAAGCTAATAGATCATGATGTGAGATCAAAAGTCAGAGATAAAAAAGAGGACCACTCCTACTCTCCTACAGAAACAAGGAATTTTAGTAGGACAGGGTTTTGCCTAAAAATAAATGGCTGAATCTCTCTCCTGAGTCTGCAAGGCTCAGTGTGGAAGGTGAAAACCAGGGACATGGGGGAACAAAGGATCCTTTAAGACACCATTCTGCTTTCAGGATACAGGGCTGTTCCAGATGCCAGTGAGTCCTGCAATATACCATGGAGAAGTGATACACATTATGTTCTTACTGACCCCCTAACCACAGGTGAAGCTCGTTGCGTGGTTTCAGCATTGCTTAAAATGGCCCAATTAAGTGCCTGCATCAATACATTTTTCCCCTAGTCTTTTTTTGGCTGCTTGCAGTCATATGGCATATAGGGGCAGAAAGGATGCATATCCTACCTTCTGCTTCGGTACAGAGCTTGTGTCTTGCACTGAAACATGTAGAGATGGCTATGAAGCCTATTCATTTCTCTGTACTTGGGAGGTGCTAGTTAATATAGGGATATTAAGTTTTGCTATATCTTTGATCCTGCAAGAAGATTACAACAGGCATGTGTGTTGGAGTTGCCTGAATATTGCATATTTTGAAAGACACTGGTAAGTCAAGCTGAGACACAATATCTTCTTTTTATTTGAAGTATAACTCAAAATAAAATCAGTAAATAGACTTTGCAACCTACCCCACTATGATTTCATTTTACAAATTTAAATATATGGTACACATTTTCATACTGGCTGTTGTTGTTCAGTGGTAGAAGACTTGTCTATCACTTGGCAGACCAGAGTTCAATTCCCAGATGCACCCTGTAACTCCAGCCATTGACGTACTAACCATCCAGACTTTGTCTGGCCTTTGGATATTGTCTCAACAGTCTAAAGTGGGCAAGGGAGAGAAAGGTCTGGTTATCATCTGTGCTTCCATACTCCTGCCTAAGCATTTATGCTGATGGTCCTGGTGACCTCTCACACATACACCATGATCCAGAAGGACCAAAGGTTGCCCACTACTACCCATTCTCATGAAGAACAGCCATCCCTACTTATTTCTGAGAAGTTTTAAAGACAGTAGATATTGAATAAGGCAAAGAGAGAAAAGAAATATCATTGAATTTTAGGGGAATCTACTTCCACACTTAAGTGCTTGTATAGCAATCAGCCTTAAAACTTCAGCAGTATTATCTTAAACAAATTTCTTAGTTCTTGCAGTGTTATCTAAGCTTTCCTGTATTTACCGTCAGTACTACAGAGAACATCTGCAAATAACAGAGATAATTATTTAGTTACTGAACGTATGCACACACGTTTTACGGGTAACCACTTTCTATGCAGTACAGGTCCATGTTCTAATACAGGGATTGGCAACCTTTGATTAATTGGGGTCATCCCTTGTAGCCCAGGCAGCACCATAGGTTAGCCAACCCCCGCTGTACCTCACTTTCTGTGCTTTGAACAAGGGATAAACTCTGCTGCCCCCCCCCCCCCCCCACACACACAATGAAGCCTCCTCTAAAAGATATAGTGAGAGCCAATTTAGAGTCACTAATTTGGTAAACAGAGGTTTCAGTGTTGAGGGACAGAGCAGCCTCCTGCAGGGAGTTGGGATTGTACACAGTTTACAGAGCTTTACATAAGCAGCCAGCTTCAATGGGGTTAGCTGGCCTTTAGTAAAATACAGAACTCAGAATATGGGGTGAAAGAGATGGGCCAGATCCTTTCTCTTCAAATACTGGATCCAGCCCAGGTGCCCTTGGATCATATATGTCTAAGTTGCTGTACAACTGGAATCAGACACATTTATAACACCTTTCTATCACTAAAAACCTTTCCCAAGAAGAGAGTAGTACAGGTATTCACTCTGCAGCTGCCCTTCCTCCCCTGCTCCCCAGGCCTGGGTAATCCTTTTCTAAACTGGTGTGGAGGGAGGCGGTTACTTCACGCCCCCCATTCTGGAGGAAGGAGTGGAGCGTGCATGGGGTGGGCAGAGAGGATTCCCCAGACTTCTCCAAACTGGGGAGACCTTGGTGAGGAATCTTTCTTCACTGCTCCACTCCTTCCCATAAACCCAACTGGGAGAGGAATGGAATAGCAGAACAATACCCCGCTGCTTGTTCCCCAGACAAGGAACTTCCTAGTTTGGGAAAGAGGAAGGAAAACAGTGTGGCTTCTCTTCTCCTTTTTGGACCAATAGGAGAGGGGAAACCAGTGTATAGGTGTTCATTTTGCAAAGGGAAAATGATCTTCCAGGTGTCAGCCTGGTGGACCTTTCTCCTGGAGGAGACATGTTTCCTTTGGGAGAAATTCAGTGAATACTTTATGCTCCTAGTTTCTGACAGAACGGCAGAACTTCTGGTAGAAATGCAACATCTGTATGTGCCTAAGACTTCACAACAGAAGCCCTAAATTAGGGCCCTGTTGAACAGGACACTTTGCAAACGTTTTATTTAGATCACAGTAAGCATTACTGTGTTATATTAAATATAAGAACGTGTTCTAGCAATTGCACAGTAATGCTTACTATGATCTCAACTCACTCTGACAGGACTGGTGCTGGCTGCGTTCTTCCTCCAGGACACTGACCCCAGCACTCAATGCCACAGCTCACACATCCACCATGAGGATATACCACTCCCACATCCAGAGTTTGTGCTGTCCCTGCTGCTTGTCCAGTACTTCCCAGCCTGGGAGCATCTGCATGCTTGGCATGCTGGCAAGAGTTGGATCTTTGCTGCCTGGTGGTAGGTGGGAAAAGAGGCACAGGGAACCAAACCCCGAAGCCACTGCTGCTGGATCTGCAGAGCAAGCTAGGTCTCTGTTCCTGGGAGTCTTGAACCAGCTCTGATACAATGCGAGGACTGGGACTGACAATCAGCTTATTGTCAGTCTCACTCCCAGCACTGCATTTCACCTGACTCTTGAACCAACTCCAGGGCAATGCACTTTGCTGGTGTTTAGAAATGCATTTTAAGAACATTTAGGTAAGCATTTCTAAGGGGCTGAACTACTGTTCATTGATCTTTGTTACTGAAATCTGTTTATAGGAAACTTATTTCATAGCAAAATCACTAAGGTATGTTCTTCCATCATCCAGTGATGCATCGAAAGAGCAAAACTAATTAAATACCCGGTTCAAACAATAAAGTTCAGCACTGAATCATTAAAGCATGCTGAGAAAAAAATCAACATAGCATGAAATTTGATAAGTACACAAGAAAATCACCAAAAAACATAATTTGATCATTTAATTATAAATACAAGCAAACAAACAAATGAACCAGGAAGAAGACTGAATTTACTGTTATTGTATATTAATTAATTGAAAATAAAAGTAATCTGCATTTACAATGTACTGAATGATATAAGGAAACTTCTACCCTATATTCAATTTTTATGTTCCGTAGTTGGCATCTCCCTTGACTTTAATTGCACATCATACCAACCATTCTTTTGCCCTCCCAGAGCTCTACAAATTGTTTTCAATTTATTTACTCCATCAGTCAGGGTGACTGATGTTTTGTTTGTTCAGGCCACAGGTGTACGTGACCAACAACAGCAAACTAGAGTCAGCAAAGCTGGAAAAAACAAACTTCTTAGGACGACAGAAAAAACTTTAAAGGATAAAGCAGTTTTCATATATATAGTTAAGAGAGAACTGCTGGTCAAAATATTATTTAGCATGTATCCATATGTTATACCTTGAAGAATGAGTTTTGCTTACTTGAAGAACATCTTTATTAGCCCAAGGTCTGAGCTTCTGTGTCTTTATCTTTCATCCTCTGTTTAATTTTCCTGCAGGCTCACATTTAATTTAGCACCCTCTCCCCTTAATATTAAAAGGGAGACCCACGCTTACATATTCCATAACTAATAGTAAGTAAATAATAAATACCAGTTAATATAAATAGAATAGAAGTAAATATATTTAAACATACACATTTACTGTGACCTTCAATAGTCTATAATGTACGATCATATTATCTGCTGTAAAGTCTTTAAACATACACTAGTCTACTGACTTCACTGGAGTCATGGGCTATACAAAGCAGACTAAAGCCTTGTCCTGAAAAACTTGACACTTGTGAGTGGTTCAATTTGGGGCATACAAACTAGTGGGGATATTTGTTTCTCCAGGGACAAGTAGTAGTGGCATACCTTATTCAGCTGCTACTTGTCCTCAAGGACCATCTGGTCCATGCATGCTCTGGCATGCAGCAGGTTACCCTGGGTAGGGTAGGGAAGACTGATGTCAGTAACTGTGCTGGCTCAAGCAGCCTTACCTAGGATCCTGACAGCCTCCTGGGACTTCAGCCATTGAAAGAAGCCTGGCCAGTAGCTGAAGCAAGGCTCCAGACAGCCAGGCTCTGGTTTGGGGCTGAGTGCACTGCCAACATGTAAGCTTCCCTGCTTCTTTTCTGCATGGATTTTTTTGACCCCAGGATCCCCTGTGCTGCAAGGTAGCAGTGTGGACAATGCCTGTACATGCAGCATGTGGTGCCACAGATGGGTCTATGGCTCCACGTACTGCACATCTGTGGTCATCTGGGCAAGGCTACTGAGTTTGTATTTCAGAAACAGTCTGCTACTGTAGGAAAAATTCTGAAAGGAAATAATCTCTATTTGAGAAAACACACTGGTAGATCATCATGTAGATTAATAAAGCGATAATTTAATACAAATAAGGCTTCTTTAAATTATCTAAAAGGATGGAACTTACTATTATTGACTGTATTATTGTAACATTTATGAGTTGTAGTCATGGCCCAGACTAGGCATTCTGCGGCCTGAACCAAAAATATGTTAAATTAAAAAAAAGGGGGGGTATAGAGCAATATGCCAAAATGCTTATGTAATTGACACTGCTAGAGGATCTCAACAGTGTTCTTATTGCTGTCACTTTAAATTTTGACTGTCACCAGTACATTGGTGACTCTAAAGAATTTTGCATTATTTTCTCCAATCAGGACAAATAATGTTGAATTTGGAGAGGAAGCATAAACCAGTTCCTGATGAATATGTCACCTACTGGGTGGGGAAAAAAGGCTAAACCATTTATTTTTCTGCTGAGCTTTCATATTCATATCCTTTGGGTGTGCACTATATATATATATATAAGATATATATATAAACACTATATATA
>JAGPOW010003642.1:21046636-21064954 GCA_030014935.1 Caiman crocodilus
CTGTCATTAACTATAAACACAGAAGATAATTATTCCAAAACTAGGGATTGTGACTTGTAAATCTAAATGGGAACACAAGTCACACAGAACACTTAATTCCTCCAGCCCTGAAATTAACCTGTGTACCCTTAATGAACAGGGACATGGGGCTTTCTGCAGTCAGCTCTGAGAACTATGCTAATTAAAGTGCCTGGAGCATCATGTGTATCCATGTCCCTGCATTGCAAAATGGTGGTGGGGTGCCTTGAACTAAAGGTCATCAAATGAACTTTAGTAAAGTGCCCCACCCCCATTTTTCAGTGTAGGGGACACTGATACATGTGACCCTGGTTTCTGTTGTCTGTTGAAGTGCAGTAATTGCCATGCTTCAGCAGACTCAATTAATCAAGTCTGCTCCAACATGCTGCAATTAGCCTCCCTGCATGTGTATAGGAGCTCTCGGTTTCTCTGTGGTGGCTAACCCTACACCTACAATTACCGCTCAGTAAGTGAAAGCTAAACTAAGGCTGTGTGTAGACAAAATGAGGGGCATCTGAGCATGACATTTTAAAGCAGGCTAAACGCGTTTGTACTGCTTTAATGGTGTCAGTGTTTACATGCCTTGGCAGCATGTTGCACATTAATTCCAGGAGAAATTCCTCTTCTGGGGAGTTTTAGTTTGCTGTCCCTACAGTGTCAGAGCAAAGCACCAGGCTCTGTGCAGCTCAGGGGCTCTGCAGGAACCCCTGTAGGCAGCCTGGCTTCACCCCCCCCACTCCCGGAGCCTGCCTGCCTGCCTGACCTGTGCAGGGGCCCAGTGCTTCCCTCTGCAGCTGTGGTGTCCCCCCCCAGGACCACCCGAGCTGGGTGCCTGCGGGTGGGTGCCACCAGTGGGGGGGCCGCCACTGCCATGGAGGAAAGCACCAGCCCTCCCCCGCCCCGCACAGCCCAGGGATCACTCCACCCAATGGCAGATTACCTTCCCCTCCCTGCTGCCAGAGAGGAAAGTATGTTTAAAAACCCACTGCTTCAATTTAGGGCCCCCATTTTGACTACACATGCCCTAAGATAACGCAATTGTATGGGATAGCATAGAACTAACTGACTGTAAGTAGATTTATGATTTAAAACAGTTTTAAAAACCACTGACTCATGTTCCAGGTCCAAGAAATAGGATTTAGGGTTAGTATTGAAAAACTGAATTTTAGCTACCCCCCACACCCAGTGGAACCCATAGCTCTGGGCTGGGCACCTAGAGTCACTATGAAATTCATGGGGCAAGTTAGACTTCTGCGTATGAAACTGACAAAAGCCAGACCACTGAGCAGGGAACCATTTGAGTTAGTTACTAGGAAATGTCAAGATAAAATTAAGAATCACTCCTATCAGGGAACTATCAGCAGAAAAGGACAATTTTCTCACCATTTTACAGTTGTTCTAATAAAAGGTATCATTTTGGAACCAAGAGGTCTAGTTTTTTTTTTATATCAGGGAACTAGGCATTTTACTTAATTTCACTTAGGAGTCACAATCCTTAACACCCCCTTGTGTTTAAGTGAGCACAGTCCTTTATAAAACAGAGCAAAACCAGGTGGAGGCACTTCTGCCTTTTATGCTTAAATGGCCAATGGTTAGAGCAGTGGGACCCAACCTTTTAGAATCATAGAAAATTAGGGCTGGAAGGTACCTCAGGAGGTCATCTAATCCAACCCAAGCTCAAAACATGACCATCCCCAAGTAGATCGTTCTAACCGGGGCATTGTCAAGCCAGGCCTTAAATACCTCCAAGAATGGAGATTCCATAACTTCTCTAGATAACCTGCTCCAGTGCTTCCCCACCCTCCTAGTGAGAAAGTTGTTCCTAATATTCAACCTAAAACTCCCTTGCTGCAACTTGAGACTATTGCTTCTAGTTCTGTGATCTGTCATCACCGAGAACAGTCTAGCTCCACCTTCTTTTGAAGCTCCCTTCAGGTAGTTAAAACCTGCTATCAAATCTCCACTCAGTCTTCTCTTCTGCAAATTAAATCAGCTCAGTTCCCTCAGTCTCTGCTCAGAAGTCATGTGCCCAAGCCAAGTAACCATTTCCATTGCCCTCAGCTGGATTCTCTCCAACTCCTTCAGAGCCTTGCTACCTCCTCCTGTAGCT
The DNA here is from genome assembly GCA_030014935.1 of Caiman crocodilus. NCBI lineage: Eukaryota > Metazoa > Chordata > Crocodylia > Alligatoridae > Caiman > Caiman crocodilus. Next base: position 21,048,765 of record JAGPOW010003642.1, read on the forward strand.
CCCTTTCCTTCACCTTGTGGGCCACCACCAGAAGGCTCCACTCACACTGCAGGTACTCCTTCACTTGGCTGACACAGGAAATCACAGCCTAAATAGCACCAAAACAGGACCCGCGTGGCAACCTCAACAGTGTACAGTCAGGCAGGTGAACCACAAATCCCCACAGCTTACCTGAGTGCCATGTGAATTATTTTTTTTTACAAGATCTGCTGCTCCTCTTTCTGCTCCCTGTCATAGAATAATTGAAAATGAGAGTTTGAAGGGATCTCAAGAAGTCATCTAGTCTAACTCCCTGCTCAAAGCAGAACCTTCCACAACTATATCACTCCAGCCAAGCTGTCCTGTCCTGTCCTCCCTGCCTGATCTGATACTCTGCTTTCTGATCCCTGCTCTGTTGGCACTTTGGCTGCCTATTCCCTCCCCAGTCTGCCATGTGCCACAGGCATAGACTGACTGCTTACATCACTCACGTAGTGCCCCAGCTGCAAATTGGTCACCCTTGGGTTAATGCATGCCTGTGGGTGGCCTTATTCCATTCATAACTGTGCCTTTGTGGAGTAAAGACTTAAGCAGAGAACTCCCACTCCCTAAAAAAGAGCTCATACCTCCAAGTTAGACCATATTCTGGGGGTAGATTCTCTAACTCTCTCTTCTGGTAAATCTGTAATTAAATCTTCCTTTAACCAGAGATACTGAGACTAGATTCACTCATGTGTAGCACTTGGTTTACAGTCCATTCTCCAGAAAACAGAGTGGAAGAGCTCTGAATACTGCATAGGTCTTATGGGGTATCTGGGCTCAAATACTGCTCCGAGTCAGGTAGTCTGGGGATTAGAACCTGTAGAGCACATCCAGACATGCAGACACATGTGCTTGCAGCAACTTAAATAAGAGCAGCACAAATGTGTGCCAGGGATTTTTGCCTCAGTGTGTGTGCCTGGACATCACTTTGTTGTGGAGCAAGTTGTGCCACTTGGGGCAAACTGACCCTGCCCAGCTTTACCTGGATCTGAGGCAGTATAAAAACTTGTCCTGGTGAGCAGGTCATGGCTACTAGATCTCAAGAGCTTCTGGGGCACAGCCAATTGGTATCTGGGGACACTACTCCTTCTTTGAAATGCACCATAATCCATGTTCTTCCACAATTAAAACTAAAGACCACTATATATATAGAGAGAGAGAAACAGACAGAGAGACAGATCAGCTGGACAATGTTTTAAAGCATTTTTAAAGCATTTACAATGTTAAAGCAATTTGGAAACATACCAATGTCTCTATCATCATAATACAATACGTTCCAAATATTGATATGTTAGAATACCTGCCCCTGCAGCCACAACACCTGCCAGCTGGTCTCATCCTGTCTGGCAGTTGGGCACATTGGGTGTGTGATGGGGAGATGTGGGGTTTGGAGGAAGGTGGGAAGGGGTGTAGGGGGGATGTGGTAGGTATGTGGTTGGTTGTCCACAGCACATGGACTCCTCCCACAGGATCACAGTGCTGGGCTGCAGATAACACTCTGAGCAGAGCTGGTGCTGCCAGAAGGGACACAGTCCTACATTGAGCCAAGCTGGACCCATAACAAGCTCCACAGGTGGCAGCAGATCTGAGGTGGCCAGAGCCACATTACGTCACAGGGGGCTTTGGCCACCAAAGGCCCTGAGCTCCTGGTAGCTGCCACTGCTGCTGAGAACCCATGCCCCCTTGATCAGCCCCCTCACCCCTATGACTTCTGACCTGAACCCCCCATGCCCACACATCCCCCCTCCACAGTCCTCCCATACATCCACAGCCCACTCCACACACACAAACTACTCCTCCTAGTCCCTACCAGGGGCAATACCTGGGTCACACTGCTTTGCACCACTCCCACTTGCCCTGCACTAGGACAGCAAGGGGCAAAATAGAGATGCTCTGGCCAAATATAAGAGTTTCTCTGGAGGTACAAGCCCTGGCTTGCCCAGGACATGATTTCCCACTTTTCTCTGGAGTGCCACTTTTCTCTGGCATGTTTTTTGTTTGTTTGTTTGATACTTAGAAACCCAGGTATCAAGTTTTGAGCCTGAGATGCAAACATGCAATGTGGGGTGTGGGGAACATTTTTTCATGCTCTGTGTGCCTCTTGAGGCATCTCAAGCTGGTTTGAGATGCCACAAGAGGCACATGCATACTCATCTGGATGCACCGATAATATTTGCTCCAAGGAGAATCATTTTGTTCAAGACTGAACAGCACAAAATCAACTCATACGTAAGAGAGGAAGAGACATGGCTTTCTTTTTGACATCTGTTCACCACAACAGGCCCCAACCTGGCCCCTTCCAGGTCAATGTTTTCAATGCTAACAATAAGATGATCACACATTGGCAATCTCTAGCTACAACACAGATCATTAAACCTATTTTTTTTATACACAACCCAGGTTTGATTATCTCCCAACTGAGCATTCTAACCATTGATCTACTGAGTGTAAAGACAATACCTCCTCCTTGATATATTTGGCAAGGTCTAATTCAGGAGGTGGGTTCAGAGAATACCCCCTGGTTTAGGACCTGTATATGAGCATTGCCTAGTTTATGAATCCTGCCAGATTTAGCTGCAGAGGAACTTGGTACCAACATAACTTGAATGACTGTGTTTATGACCTGTGGCAGAAATTTAAGATGTAATGTCAATAATTGAGGCATCTATGCAGTTTAGGCATCTCAAGGACTAGACAACAACTAAGTCAGATTTGGGGGATCTACATCTGAAAGCAAAGTACCTAAATCACTGCAATACTATTTAGCCCATCCACAGCACCATCTAAATGTGGCCCAGAAAGTAGATCACCCACCTAGGGACAGATATTCAAAAAGGCTGAGCCTGAATTGATTCAATCTTTGCTGTTTAATCTAACTTGGCTAGGCTAAATCAGCTTGTAACCACATACAGACTTCGCCCTCTGGACTGAGAAAATGCAGTCACGTGCCTGCAGTGGCTCAGGCTAGTAGCCAGGGGGTGCTAGAGCAGCCCTCCCTTCCCTTCCAGAGTGCTGAGCTGACAGGAGCATAGCTAGGCCCCAGCAGGATGCTCTGATTAGGGAGGGGTTCCCTGCCCCCCATCACCAGCCCAGCAGGGAATTTACAGTGTGTATCACCCCATTAAGAAAAGAGGGACATTACCAGCTACCTGTTCTTTCTTCCTTTGTCCTGTCTGCCACAGCATGGACCATAGCCAGTATGTGGTCTGCTAGCTATTGCTGAGGCATAACTATGTAAGGCAGAGGGGACAGGGAGGAGAGTAGGGGAACAGGGGGAATCCAGGCAGATGCCTTCAGTCTCTGCCAGAGCTGCAGTCAGGAAGCAGAGGGAAGGGACTATCTCTGCATCAGAGAGAGAAAAAGAGCATGCTGGGATGCTGGGAGAGTTTGACTTTATTTAAACCAGCAATAGGTCTGAGACAGGGGTTGCATAAACTGGTTTGACCCAAATCAGTTAAGTCTGATACTACTACATTCAATCAGGTTTATTTCAAACTGGTTTCAGCTAATTTCAAACTGGTTTATATACACTGAACATCTGTTCTGTTACACGTGTAAACCAATTTCCAATCATTTACACAGTTTGTGTATAATGTCTGTCCCTAGCCCCAGAGCAATACAGTATGTAACAGGCCACAACTACCTGACACACTACATTTCTGATATAGACAAATACTTGAGTTTTATTTTCAATACCAAATTAGATGTTTAGGTACTATGTCACTTTGAAAATAGTACCTAAGCAATTTCCCACCCCCCAGTGCAACTAGGACCTGTCTAAATTTGGTATGAAAAATTATATGGACCTTGTATTTCAGTTCAGGTCCATTTTTAAAAACCATAAGGTTGGTTAACTTGGCCATGTTACATGGGTTTTTTTTTGTTTTTCTTTTGTTCTGTTTTGTAATCTTATATCATGTGGTGCTGCAAGACTGGCAAAACTGGCCCCGTTTCATCATCATATTTCCCATCCATGACTTCTAGCTGAAGCTCCTGTTAAATATTTTAGCTTTACTAACCAAGTGTATTATCTCCTTCAAACACTTTTATACAGCCTACAAAAGTCTGTTGTTTTTTTTTCCAGCTGTCTGTTCTACCCATGCAAGCTGTGTTCTCTTAGGTCCTTCGCTGTATCACCTAGGTCAGAAAGGTATTTTTATATGTTGTTCTATTTTTATTTGATGCCTATGTTTTAAATTTTATTTTGAGCCAAATCCATCATTATATACAATATATGCAAAATAAACATTTAATTTAATAACAAGTGCATCACACATTTTGTTTAGGACACAGAGTTGATATCCTCTTGTACTTCCAGCAGTGAGAAAAAAATTACCTTTAAGCAGGTATCAAAGCCACACGCAGAGCAACCTTGGGAACCTAGAAATGTTGCCGTTTTATAGCTATTATTTCAAAGTTCACAAGCTTACTTGTAAATCATCCTCCTTTCCAAAGAAGTAGAAGACTTCAGCCTTTATCATCATCATGTGCTATTTTCCCTGTTGGTTCCTACAGTACATTGTTTGCAACTGCAGCCCCCACTTTTATTTATTAATTTATTTTGTTTAGCTGTTCCACATTTAGCTTTCATTTTTAGGTGATTCAGCTGGCAGTTAATTTGTTCCTTAATTTTCTGCCATTCTTGAATGGTTTTGTAATGAATAGTCTGGTGCTCTATAAATGGTCATTAACACTTTGACACCGTTTTTGAGAAAGGTATCATTAGTTCCAGTCACAATGAATAACATCTAAAATTTTGGAACTGCAGAGCTCTCACAGTTTGCTCCCAACTGAGGAGCAGAAGAGCATGTTACAGGTAACGTTGAACATGAGGTTCCCTGCCATTTAACTGCCAGACATGTCACTGTTTGGAAGTCGAGGTGTAAGGCATATTAGTAACGGACTACCGGAACTTGTGAACTCCATCCAGGATTCAAATCCAATCTGGGTTGATTGTAAAAAAAATTGATTTATGGATGCTCAGAGGTATATTACAGATTAATAATATTGATAGGAAAACTGAAGAGCCAATCTTAAAAATTGCTGCAGGTACTATATAGCAACATTGATTTGTAAAAGGATTATAAGGATTATTTTTCCTATTGTAGGTTTCCATTTAAATAAATTGTCCTTTCTTTCCTCAATTTTTGCATTAAACATTAAATAAAAATTGTATGTATTTTAAAAAATAGTGTTCAGACCAAATGCTCTCTTATCTCAAATGAAAAGAGGTTGCAGTTGTGTCGGTGGTTTCATTCTAAAAAATGCATATTTCTAGCCACCTGAAAGTAAAATGTGTCAGTGAAAATCTCAAGCACTTATAAAAAGGCTCTTATTTCTGTTTTGTATGCAATTGGTTGGCAAACTCCAAGATCGATAGAAAGCACTAATTATTTGTTATTATTATTGTACAGTGCCTAAGGGTATTTGAGCTCAATCCAGATAGAAACACATAACACCAATCTTTTAAAGTATTTCAACACATTTAGAGGGGAAGAGTGTTCTGCATTTAAAGTACTAAGTGGGGATTCAGACTTTTTTTCAGTTTACATCTCTCTTCTAAAGAACTCCTGTGTGACATGGGGCAAATCAGTCAATTTCCCTCCTTCTTTGTTCCTAGTTTGTACTGCTCAACTCTGGCAGTGGTGTTGGCCATGTAAATATTAGAGCTGCTCAGGATGTTTCTGTATAACAGTTTCTTGGAAGAAAAAAATATGTTTAACCAAATGAAAAATGTTAGAAGAAAGTCTGCTTTCCATGGAAAGCCTTGATTTTTTTTTTAACAAAAATCTTAAATTATTTCAAAAGGAACAACAGGGTATAATTCTTCTGAGCCTGTGTGTCCCTCTTCGCTCAACCAGGTGCCTGCTCCTCCTTGCTTCAGTTTACCCAGCAGAGCTGCTTATTCAATAGCTGATCTAAACACAACTGTTCTCATCCAAAGATAAAGTTCTAGACTGCTGCTCTCCCCTCTTAAAGTAATCAAGGTTGTGCCCCCCGAAATACCTGTACTCTAGTCTCATTCTGTAAAAATCAATTATGTCATAAAATTCCATTCGTGAAATTATTAATTTATATCCTAAAACTGGGGGGAAAGGGGGCTAACCACAATGCTCATAGTGGAAACCTGTTGCAAGAAGTGTACCCCTCTAGTGGTTAAAATCCTCTAGTGGTTAAATATATCTCTAGCAAAAAGAAGGACTTCATGCAGTATGTCAACTATCTTTTATCACCACATGCGCTGACATGGCTAAAGCTTAAAACAAAACTGATCTACACAAATTCTCATAAATTCTCATAATTCAGATAAGCATTGACTTTCTGAATTCCTTTGTGTCAGACAGTTGACACATTTTGTGTCAAGTTTTTAAAAAAATATCAGATGTAATGGGATTTTTGTCTCTTCTCTTTAGAACAGTGTTATTTAACAAATCTTCTTTAACATTTTTGTAATGTCGTTTCTGTGTGATTTTCCACTGAAAAGGGAATGTGCTGAGTTGAGAAAAAAAATCTCCTCATAAAACAACTTCTTCTTTATTTGTACAGGTGCTCATCACAACTACTTTTCATTTGTATTAGTGACATGCAGAGATTAGACCTCAAGTATGAGACACGGAAACCAATTGCCAGAGCTTCTAAGAAAAGTTGGGCCTGTGATTAATGATCCCTTGCACATGAGTGCTTGTTTTGTTCAGATTCATGGTATATCAAAAAATTTAATACAGAATTAGAAAGAAAACTGTTTGCTTTCCAGAGAGCTTTGGGAGATGGGGCAACGTTCAAAAATATCCCTGCATGATTGCATTCGCAGCTACAGTAACCATTATTTCTGGGTTATTTGTTAAACCAATGAAATATCACAAGATCATTACTCCAGTCCTATGAACCTAAACTTGTTTCTTGTATAAGTGTAATTTCTTTGATAATCATATCATATTTTTCTTTTTTTCCCTGTTCTTATCTTTTAATAAGAAAATGGAAACAGATTTTTCAAACTTTACAGGTCCACCCCTGGACTGTGTCTAAATAGTACACAAATATTACAGAAAATAACAGTTCAGTTCAAACGTCGCGATAGCCTTTTGTAAACATAAGTATGTATGCAGAATTCTCCCGAGTTCAATGACAATAAGGCACTTGTCAAAGGAATGCACAGTCCTTTTATTTGTGACTGATCCACTGAACAAACAATACTATATTACAATGCACATTATAAGGTGAGTCAGTATGAGGTGGACATGTTTACTTTTATTCTCCACGATGTATTATTCAGCCATCTTTATTTTCTTTTTTCCTGTACTTGTAGTTATGGTATGTATTATGGGGATATTTGCTCACTGCATAACTAGGTGAAAAATGTCAATATTCATTTAAATGGATTTCAGAAATATTGAACAGTAAAAAAAACCCAAGGTTTTAAGCGTGAGATCATTGCACGTCAATGTACTGCATAAAAAAATATGTTTAATAGTGAAATAAATCATACTATTTTTCCCTTTCCATTTGTAAAACAAATAGAGAATGTGGCTTTTAAGGCAAGTGTACACAGAAATGAAAGGAAAAAAAGCTTCCTGACTGAATATGGAGAGAATATTCATATGCAGCATTCATTTTAAGTCCCATGGGATTAATATTTTCTATGAGGGAAATTTACAAACACAATTACTGAAATAATTTTGAGGAGTTTTTTTAATAGAAAAAGAGCCAGAAAGATACCTACAAACAATGTGTTTGATGGTGCAGTCGGTTATGGCTTAAGAACAAAAACAGTTGAATTTGCACAGTGCTCATTCTAATTTGGAAACCAACAAAATGAACCATCAAGGATAATCAGGATTACCTTTAGCAAGACACGTTTTAATTGCCTTAAACTCATAGCTCATATTTAAGGACTACCCAGAATAAAAGATTCTATCTCAGTTTTGGGGCTTGGACGTAGCTCTCTCTGTCCCCCAGGTAAGTGCCTCAGCCACTAGCCTTAGAGTATAAATAAGTAAATATCAACTGGGCCATAAGATGCTCACTCTATATCCCAACTGTTTACAGTGCATATCTGCAATATAAGACACCCATGATGCAGTATAAGACACTCATGTTTAAGTCCTGTGACTGAAAAAGTGGGGGATCTGAACCCTGTTATGCTAAATCCAATGTTAGCACCCTAGCCACTACACTCCTCTGGTTGGACTAGATCACTCTCTTACTCACCAGAAATTCTATCCAGGACCTAAAAAAAATGCTAAGTTTCCACAAAAACAGTTGGTTTAAAAAGCTGACACTTTCCAAGGAAAGAATGTCTAACAAATTCCCTGCCAGCTTTGTATCAGAGCCAGAACTGCTCAAGAGATTAAGAACGTGAAGGTTTGAGGCATAATATACTGCACTTTTAGATTCTTATGGTACTGAAAAGGAATTAGCCAAGACCTTCTGAATGCTATTGTTCTCCCAAGTTGAATAATGAATTATCCTCTTTCTTTGCTTTATTGCAGACGTATGTAAAGAACTGTCTTATGTCTAGCTTATTCTTCATTGGATTATTTTTCATTTTTTCCTTCCTGCATAGGTGCTCTCAAGAGTCTCTCATGGTTAAAACTAAATGAGCTCATTCTTCATGTTCCTCTACCACCTTTTATCATTTTTATGACAAAAATTTAGTCCAACTGTAATGGCCAGATTAGTAAGAGTCTAACTGGTGTTATTTCTTTCACAACTTTTGAATTATCACTCTTCTTTCAATATTCTTTTTATGATTATAGCATATAACCAATATAAAACATTGATTTAGAATATTATATAAGGACATATTTGTTAAAGTCCTATTTAATTTAAAGTGACTTAAGTATATGTTTACAATTAAGTGAGAGCTCAAGAATTCCTAATCAGGCTCTCAATATTTCATATTGATTGTTTAATAAATCAGGATGAGATTAAGGGTTGTCTCACATGTTTAATTCAACACTTATTAAGTTCACTTAAAAAGCAAGAAGATCCACATTCAAACGTCTTAGCACATTTTTAAGTGCCCACATGGTGTTACAAAGCTGTTATCTTTCAGGCCAGAGCTATCTCCGATGGGCAAATCCACGTGTGAATTAATACACTTTTGCCACTGCACATTAAATTTAGTACCTCTAATACGATGTACTACATCGGGATGAGCAAAATGGCAGATCAGGCTGGCAGCCAGACTTCATCTCCCATCAGCCCCTGTCCACATGACTAGGGCCAGTCTCCATAGAGACCCCAGCTGCAGCTGTGCTGTGATAGAAAGGTGGGGCTCCCACAGAGACCAGCCCCAGCTACACTGGCAGGGCAGTGCAGGGGGCTGCTCCAGAGCCTCCAGAACGTTGCGGCAGGGGCAGCTTGGTTTGGGCCAGGGCAAAGCCATGATCCACTGCCTGCATGCTCCTGTCTGGAGCATAAAGACTGCAGATCACAGCTCTGCCCCAGCTCCTTGTAGTGGTGACGGTGTGATCCCAAGCTGGGGCAGAGCCGTAACATGCTGCCTACATGCCCCTGCTCAGAACATGCAGGTTGAACATGATGGTTCTGCCCTGGCCCTGGACCAAGCTGCCACTGCCGCAAAATCCCAGTGGCTATGGAGCAGCCCCCTACTTTGCCCTGCCCTGCTGCACACCCTGACAGTACAGCTGGGACCAATCTCCATAGCAACCTCAGCCTTGCAATCACAGCACAGATGCAGCTGGGGTCTCCATGGAGACTGGCCCCAGCCAAGTGGGCAGGGTCTGCTGGGAAATGGAGTAAACTACAGGCTGGATCCAGCTCATGGGCTGGACTTGGCCCACACCTGTACTACATAAATGTGCATTAGCACTGTTTTTGTGATTTTTTTTTATATGCAGTAGAATAGGCTACTGTGCATTAAGGTGCACGATCAAATATACCCAACATGTATTAACTTTAATAAATTGCTATATCTTGCAGCTGTTGCAAGTGAATAACAAAATCACAGAAAGTTAGGGTTGGAAGGGACCTCGGGAGGTCATCTAGTCCAAACCCCTGCTCAAAGCAGGACCATCCCCAGCTAAATCATCTGATCCAAAGCTTTGTCTATTCAGGTTTTGAAAGCCTTCAAGGATGGAGCTACTACCACCTCTCTGGGTAGCCTGTTCCAATGTTTTACTACCCTCCTAGTGAGAACATTCTTTCTAATATGAAACCTATACCACCCTTGCTGTAACTTGAGACCATTGCTCCTTCTTCTGCCATCTGCCGCCACTGATCATCTGTCTAGCTCCATCCTCTTTTGAACCCTCTTTCAGGTAGTTGAAGGCTGCTATTAAATCCCCTCTCAGTCTCCTCTTCTCCAGACTAAATAATACCTGTTCCATCAATCTTTCCTAAAAAGACCTGTCTTCCCCACCCCTCTTGGTATTTTTGTCTCCCTCCGCTGGACTCTCTCCAATTTTTCCACATCCTTTCTGTAGTGGGGGTCCAACATTGCACACAGTATTCCAGGTGTGGCCTCACCAGTGCTGAATAGAGAAGAGAACTCACTTCCCTTGACCTGCTGGCAATAATGCAGCAAGGGCCAGTATGCCATTAGCCTTCTTGGCAGCAAGAGCACATTTCTGGCTCATATTCAGTTTATTTTCTACTGTTACCCCAAGGTCTTTTTCTGCAGAACTTTTGCCCAGCCAGTCAGTCCCCAGCCTGTCCTGGTGCATAAAATTGTTCCATCCTAAGTGCAGGACTTTGTACTTGTCCTTGATGAACCTCATGATATTCCTTTTGCCTAATCCTCCAGTTTCTCTAGGTCTCACCCTACCCTCCAATGAATCTACTCCTTCCCCCAGCTTGGTGTCATCTGCAAACTTACTGAGGGCCACCCTATGCCATCTTCTAGATCATTGTTGAAGATACTGAAAAAAACTGTTCTGAGAACCACCTCCTTGTATCCACAGAGCCAATCATGTCCTCATAGAAGGAAATCAGTTTAGTCAGGCATGACTTGCACTTGGTGAATCCATGCTGACTTCCTAATCACCTTCTTGGCCTTCAGGTTCTTAGAAATGAATTTCTTGAGGACATGCTCCATGATTTTTCCAGGGACTAAAGTGAGGCTGACTAGTCTGTAGTTCCCTGGATCCTCCTTTTTCCCTTTCTTAAATAGGTGCACTATGTGTGCCCTTTTCCCATCATCCAGGATCTCTCTCAATTTCCATGAGATTTCAAAGATGATGGCCAATGGCTCCGCAATATCATCAGCCAACTCCCTCAGCACCCTCAGATGCATCCCATCTGGCCCCATGGACTTGTACACATCCAGCTTTTCTAGGTAAACCCCTAACATATTCTTTTACCACTGAGGGCTGCTGCTACCCATTGCAGTAGTCTGGGAACTGACATTGCACACTTCAGCCTTTTCTGCATCCTGTCACAAGACTGCTTCCCCCTATTCAGTAAGGGACCCACACTTCCCCTGATCCTCCTCTTGCCACCAACATACCTATAGAAACCCTTCATATTATCCTTTATATCCCTTGCTATCTTCAACTCCAATTGAACTTTGTCCTACCTGACTTCATCCCTGCCTGCCCAAGCAATTCTTTTATATATTCCCCTAGTTATTTGTCCAAGTTTCCACTTCTTATAAGTTTTCTTTTTTGTGACTTAGTTTCCTAAAGAACGCTTCCTTAATGCATACTAACCTTAATACATCACAGTATTCCAATGATTTGCAAATGAACATGTGATAAGCTCCTAAAAAAGACATACATGACAATGTCAAAATCCTGCTGAAAGCCTGTTGGAATTATACCTTTCAACATTTCTTCCTGTATCCACTGGCTTTATTCCAGTCCTTTTTTTCTGAGTCTACTTTGAGACCAAGTAAGTGAAGCTCTGATAACTTCTCATACAGCTGTGAACATTTTATCCGTATGCAACATTAAGGCTGCTCTGGGGTAGTGAATGCCCATTTGTAAACAATATAGTAATCCATTATCAAAACTAGAAGAAACAGCACCACAGTCACAAAATTCAAAGTAATCTGTCTTTATTACTGTCCACCAAGGACTGTTTTTTGGCAGCAATTACTATGAAAACCAGGCCAAAAACTCTTTGGCGTGAATTAATAATTCAGTTGTAAGTATGAAAGATACTAAAATTCTTAAGATCCAGTCCCTTATTCTCTAAATTAGCAATTTATCGAAGTTAATTATTTTTTTATTTGATACTTTATGCAGTTTAACATATGCTAGAAAAATGTATTAGTACAAGACTTACTTTCCTACTGTTAACAAAGGACTCTGCCTTCAAATAGATCAACCTCCATACATGATCCTGTCTTCAAGCTTTGTCCCATTGCAAGGGTACTGGGGAACATGGAGAAAGTGCAAAACATCTTTTTGTACCTTACTGCTCCTGCAAAGGAGAAACCAGAATACTACATACAATGGGATAAAATTGTCCCACACTACGTACAGGGGGTTAAAGCTGTTACATAGAGGGGCAGTGGTGACTTTCAGCTGCCACTGCCGCTGCAGTCATGATTGTATGGCTAAGGCAACATCTGGTGTTTTTTCACCACTTCCTCTCCAAGTTGGCATGTTAAAATTTGAGTTGGATGATTCACCCTTGTTACCCTTGTTACCCTAGTTATCCTTGTTTTCTCCAATTATGGCTTGTTGTTCAATGCAACTCCAACCTGTGCCCGGGTTGTTCCTGTGGGCCATAACTTAACATTAAAAAAAAAAAAAGATTGAAATATAGAATTCTGACTGTGTAATATTTCATTAAAAGAACTTGTGAAATCTGTGCCCATTCATTAACAGATGTGCCTGTTTTAGTTCCATGTGTTTTCAGAAAGTTTCAAACATGGTTAGAGAGGCTGATGCCTTTATTTCCCTTGGTACATAAAATTACAAGCACAAATAGACTTCAATAGAACATAATGTGTTTCCAAATATTATGGTGAAAGGTGAGATTTAGATGCCCAAGATAAATAAACCAAAAGGACTTGGCTGTTCCCATAAGGTGAGTTCATTTCTCACACAGTAGCTCCTGTAACCTAGAAGTTATTTCCCCCAAATGCTGAATGCTCATTAGAAGAAATCTTATAAACAATAACAGCTTGGGAGAAGAGCAGAAGAGATGTATGGAAGTGTGAATTGAATAGGAGTATGCACATAAGAAATCACAGTTAAGTTAGGTCTGCCCAGCTTGGGACCAGCAGGGTGCCACCTATTGCATGGGTTGCAGGACACCAGGCCACATGCCACAAAGGCTGCATGCACCCCACCACATATTTCCCTCCCCAGCTCCCACCATGCATGTAGCTTGGGTCCCTCAGCATGCACACAACCCAGCTCCTCCCACTGCATGCACTGTGTAGGCAGAGCAGCCAGCATAACCCCCTCCCCACCACCATAGACAGCTCCTCCGTTGCATGCCCTGTGTGAAAGGTGGGCAGCCCAGTGCCTCTCACTGCCATGCATGCAGCAGTGATGCCACTTTGCTCTACCAGGTTGCCACACCATCCCTTCAGAAGCAGGGGAGGGAGCAGAGGCAGGAAGTTAAAACTGAAGAAGGAACAGGGAACCCAGAAACACTACAGCAGGCAGTGGCAGGCAGATGGTAGCCTACAGGTTAACCCTGTGTGGGCTGCATGTGGCCCTCAGGACACCAGATGAACAGCCCTGAAGTAAGCTGTGTGCATCAGTGAAAATAGGAAACAGAGGAGTAATATTTTGTAGTATTCTCTAGGATGAAAATAAAATCATGTTATATTCAACTTTATCTTGTCGGCTGGTTACAGGTAAAGTCTATCAATACCACATTTTACCAATGTAAAGATGACATTAAGGGTGCTGGCAAATGTTCTGGTCCCTGCTCCAACTCATAGTGTTTTACATAAGGCAACATGAGTTACCCAAGAGATGTTTGCCGGTTGGGTTTGGGGGAGGGGGATGGAGAGAGGGACAGAAGTTGAGCCTTCCTGCAGGTGAGCAGTGAATGCCACCCTTCTCCCCAGCCCCACTCCTGCCCCCTCCCAGCTTCAGGGCTGTCAGCAGGAAGGAAGAGGGAAGAAGGGAGGAAGAAGCCACCATCAGTGAGCTGCCTTGGTCTTGTTGGGACCCTGGGGCTGATTTATCTTCTAACTTTGTGATCACGTTACTCCTTTGGGACTAAGTGACATTCTTGCAGCCTTGGCAATCCTAAAGGAGTGGCATGCTTGCAGTGAGAAGCAGCCACCAGCTCCTAGTTCCAAACAAAACCAAGGTAGGTGGATCTGGGCTGAAAGCAGGTGCCTCTGCTTTGAGGACTCTGTGACACATGCTGAATTCCAGGAATCCTCTTCAAGGAGGCTGGAAGGGAACGGCTGCATGTGTGGTTGTGAGTGAGCTCTTTCACAGACTGCCAGCTTTCCTGGCCTGAACTGGACAAGAGGTGTGGATTAGAGGCTCCCTGGCTCAGGAGGCCTGACTAGGCTCCCCCAAGTACCCCAGTTGGGAGTTGTGGGGGATGAAAGGCAGGGGGGGCTTTGATCCACCCCGTCTCTCCCCCTATCAGCTCAGACCAGGCAAAGTACATGAGGCAACTCACTGCTTCTAGCATTTTCCTCCCTCCTTCTCCCTTGCTTCCTGCTGACAGCCCTGGAGAAAGGGCTGGACTACATCAACCCAGCCATGAACACACAACAATTTAACCCTAGGGAACAAAAGTTTACTACGGCACTCTAAAGCAGAGGTCCTTTATATGGTATCTCATTTGAGGAGGCTAATTTTTCACACAATCAGCCATGTGTCACAACATGGCTATACAGTACTTTCAAGGGGCTGTTCATGGGAAAATTGTAACCTCTGTCTGTGCCCAAAGTAGATAGAAACAAGTTGCATTTAACATCTACTGCAAGGTCATAGCCAGTAACCCTTTACTTACAATTAGGGCTCTGCAAAGCTTCAGACCATGATTTAAGTTACCATTAGGGCTCTGTGAAGCCTTGGCCCATGATTTAGGTTCAGAAAACATTTTGACAATTTGGAGACCAAATCAGCATGTCTGAATTGAATTGCTGGCTGCTTTAGGCTTTCTGATTTGAATTGGAGCTTCCAAATTGATTCAGAAAAGATATGGAAAAGATTCGGTGATTCAGAGGGCTGTCTTTATGTGGAAAGAGAAACTTAGAAGAGGGAAGGGGAGCATGGGGGGAAAGACTGAAATGTCTAGGTGGCCAGTGAGCATGATTTATCTCTGACTGCCTTTCCAGTTACAGTGTCTTGGGGGAAGGACATATAAACAGCGTAAAAGCCTCTTTGTGCAGGCTTGCTTTGCCTTTTGTAAGCTGGTTCTGTCTGAGGAACAGCATCAGAAAGGTACTGTGTGCTGCCTGGCTTGCTTCATAGTCAGCAGTTGCTACTTGCTGCTCCTTTATGCTGTTAGAAAGGATTGCGTAGGATTTAGCTTAGTTTATCTTAAAATCTCTTAATATGGTCCAAGTATTTTCTTTCAATTTATATTTGCACTCTTTTTTTGTTGTTGCACACTTTGAAAAATGAAAGCTCTGTATTTTCTCTGCCAGCATGATCCATCACTTTGCAGGGAGGCACACGGATTGCACACACATACACACACATGCACGCACACACGTATAATATACACACATACGAGAAGAAAATCAGTTATTCATAGGAGAAGTAGAGATTCAGATCATACATAGTAGTTACTAATTATTAATATTATTATAGTTAACTTATATAGAGACTGAAGACAGCACAGAAGTCAGATTCATATTGAGACTAATACAGAACTCTGAGTCATAGAAGAAGGAGATATAGCATTTTAGGTACACATGACAACACACAAGAAGAACAAGAAATACACCAGTAGTCACACATTCACATTAATAGAACATCACAAAAGAAGTCACCATATATAGTTATTAATAATCAAAGGAGCGTCCAGTGAATGCACACAACACAGAGGGAATAAAACACAAAACAGAGTCACACTCTGCATTCAGAATACATAAAAATAAACACATCCCAGCAGAGAAGAAGACAGACACCACACATATTTACATAGGCCTTCATAGTTTCATAGTTTCATAGTAACTAGGGTCAGAAGGGGCCTAGAGCAGGCCATCTAGTCTGACCCCCCCCGCCAATGGCAGGAACGAGTGCTGGGGTCACAGGACCCCAGCCAAG
>JAGPOW010003642.1:21065054-21080383 GCA_030014935.1 Caiman crocodilus
AGATCCCGTTCCTCCACCGTGCTAGCAAGAGGGGAGCTTCCCAGCCAGTATGTGTGCTGGGAGTTGCCTCTCCCCAGATGCATCACCCTGCACTTGTCCTCATTGAATCCCATCCTGTTTCTGTCCGCCCACTCCTGCAGCCGGCCCAGATCCCACTGCAACATCTCCTTCTCTCCTGGTGTCCCCCCTCAGCCCAGTTTGGTGTCGTCAGCAAACTTGGACAGCTTTCTTTTCCACCCCCTCGTCCAAGTGAGCGACAAAGATGTTGAACAGCGCAGGCCTGAGGACTGAGCCCTGGGGAACCACACTACTAACATCTCTCCAGGTCAAGTACGACCCGTATATATATATACATACTTATTAGTGAATCAAAAAATCAAACCAGAGTCCAGTGCAAAAGAAGATACACAACACAAAAGAAGTGACTCACACACATCCCCCTTTCACAGCACAGGAAAGATTAATTTGAAGCGTGCTGGAAAGATAAGGGCCAGAAAATCTGGCAGGGGAGGGAAAGGAGATAGAGGGAGAGCTAGAGCTGCTATCCCACCCCCTCTTGCCACCCTGCAAACATAGATGCATTCTCTTCCCAAGCAGCCATGATGCTGCTGCTTCCAGTGGAAGCAAGGAGGTGGGAGCAGTGTCTGCAACTGATGTCCCTGCACCTGCACCACCTCCTCTCAGTCCAGAAATAGGCACCAGCAGTGGAATCACTGTCTCTTCCACCCCAATGTCATCTCTCAGCATGAGCCTCCCACTGCCCGAGTAAGAGCTGGAGCTGGAACCAGGGCTGCTGAGTGCACTGACTCAAGCAATTCTGGGGACTGAGGGGGAATTATAGTTTGTGCTCTATAGCCCTCAAATTTCCCCTGCACCCAGGTCTCTTCTGGAAAGCACCACCTCGGAGGAGGTTGAGGTTGAGGTTGTGGAGGCAAGTGGCTCAGCTGAGGCAGCTTCTCTTGCTGTTCAGCCTCAGCCTGCTGAGGAGTGGGATAAGGCAGGATCCTCACCCTCAACCCAGAAGCGGGTGAGTAGCGTAGTGTGGGAGCATTTTGAGCTGGCAGATGATCCCAGGTTTGCCATCTGCCAGCACTGCCAAAGGCACATCAGCTGGGCCAAGGAAATGAAACGGTTTTCCACAACAGTGATGCTGCTGCATCTGAGGAGGCAACACCCCCTTGCCCTTGTTGTTGCTCAGTCTGGCACCAGTGCAAGGGTGCTGAAAGGGAAGTCCCCCAATCACTCCAAAGCCTCCTTCCCACCAAAGCAGAGGTAGGCCACCCTGGACCAATGAGGGAAAGCTGCAGATGGGCAGGGGTGAGTTGCAAAGCGAGATCACCAAGACCACTGGGGAGATGCTAGCTCTGGATAGCCAGTCCTTTTCCCTAGTTGAAAGGACAGGGCTCAGGCGGCTCATAGCACTTCTGGCCCATCTTGCAAAGTGCCTGCATGCACCACCTTTAGCAGATTGGTGGTGTCCTCCCTGTATAAGGCATGTGGGGAGGACTTGAGGGAGGAGCTACACAAGGCAGAACTACAGGTAGCCTTGCACTTCACCTCCAACATTTGGAGCAGCCGGGGTGGTGATCACGCCTACCTCTCCCTCACAGGACACTGGTGCGATCAGTCAAGCTGTCAGTGGGCTCTACTGCAAGCTGAGGTGCTGGATGTGTCCCACACGGCAAGGGAAATCATGGGGGCCATGAACCACATGGTACAGGTGTGGCTCATTGGGCAGGCCAAGCTCACCCATGGGTTCATGGTCATCATTTGTTTTGTTACTATGTGTAGTTTTGTTAAGTCAATAAATCTTTCTTACCTTTCTACCCCCAACCACACTCTCAATCCATGAACCCTCCACAGGCAGCTGGGACATAAATTTGCATCACAAACAGGATTGAGAGGCTCTGGTCCGGAGAGAAAGGGCAGAATGGAAGGAGTCCCATTAGTGGCTTTGCTTAAGGAGGTGACAGGGATGGAAAATCCTGGGTGGGGTAAGGATAGGTTGAGGCCTGCCTAGAGTGACCCAGGAACCATACCCGATCATTGGGCTAGGTTTTCTGCTACTGCCTGGGGTAAGCCCAAGAAGGGATGCCTGTCATGACTGCTGGCAACATGCCTGCAGTTAAGGGATGAAGGAGTAGTCCAGATCCAGGAAAAGGTTACCCATCTGAGTAAGGAGTTAGAAGATGTGAGAGATTCCAACAGCATGGTGTGTGAGGCAGTGTGAGCTGCTCAGAGCCACTTGGAGGCTTTAGAGTGGAAAGGGAAAAATTATGATCGCATGTGTGGCCACTTCCCTCCAGAAGAGGACGCAGTTAGCACAGGCTGTAGAGCCATTCTTCCACAAGATGAAACAGTGTCTTTGGACAGAGACTGGAAATTGAGCTCTGGGAAGATGGAGAGGAGGAGACTGAAGATGAGCCTGGTGCTGAACTGTCCCCATATGACCCTGCCCAGAGGGAGGAACCTAGCCAGGCCTTCCCCATGGTAGTAATCCATTCAGGGCCTCAAGGAGGAAATCCCTGAACAGAGCTACGCTCGCTTACCTGGGTGGGAATAAGAGATTTACAAGAACAGCATAAGTCCAAGCCAGGAGAACCAGTGATAGACTGGCTAGTTCGAATGTATAGTGACGGAGCTTCTGCAATTTCAGTGAGTAGAGCCGAAGCACCCCAAATCATTCTGTGCCCTGAGCTCCAGTTTGCAGAAGGTGATGAAAATGTTACTTTTTTTCTGCTGCACTCCAAGCCACAGCAGCCAGTTATGGTAATATGGAAGAAGAGCTTAACCCTGCCCCTCAGGCATGGACCAATTTGGAGGAGGCTGTCTACTGCTTGTATCAATTAGCATTAACTGAAATTATTCGTGCAGTGGTTTGGACTCACACACCAGGTGCAGAAGTCATGACAACACTGTTGTAGAGGAGATTTTGCCGATGAGAGCAAACAGAGAGCCAACAGAGAGCACTTTGGCCTTGTTGGCCTTGGAGCCAGAGGTGGTAGATCACCTGGAAAAAGATACAATCCAGCAATTAGTGCAGCTTCTACACATTTTGCAGAAGCCAGGGCTGACTAAGCTGACAAAAACGAACAAAATTGTGGAAAGGCTTGTTAGCTGCCAGTTTTAATAAAATGCAAATTGATGGAGTACTCACCAATGTTTTGCGAGGGTTGTGGGCTAAACACTGCAACAAAAAATCAAGCCCAAAAGCAGAGCCATCAGCACCACAAGCAGGGTCACCAAAGGGATTCTCTGCCCTGAGGGCACAACTGTCAACATTTTTTCCAGGCACCTGCAGAGCCACCAGCCTTGACTTGACCTGATCACGTGGCCTAGGGAGTCCAGCTGGCCCAACCCCCAAAGAAAGGGGCCACAATAGAGGCAGTAGAAAACTGGGGACCAGTATCTAAATTTAATATTTGCCACTTAATTCAGATACCTGTATAGATTCAATTAGGTAAAAGTAAAAAGTCAATTGATATGCTATTAGACACTGGTGCCCAGATTTGCATTTTAGATTGCGCAGATTGGAAGGGGGAGAAAGGAACTCTTTATCAAGTAATTGGAGTCGGAGGCACCAGATGACCAGGACATGTGGTCAGAGCAAACTTTGCGTTACCTAATGGTTCTAAGGTAACAGCAGCCGCAGTAATACTTAAAGGGGGACCAAGCTTACTGGGACTTAATGTACTAAGAGGACAGTGGTTTGCCCTTGAACAAGAAAACTGGCAGTTTGGGTGCACAGTGCCTCACTGAGAAACAGAAGAAATGACTATAACTGCTGTAACTTGATGTAGCATCGTCCTACTAACCCTGCCTCCCAAGAAAGGAGTACACAGACCCCAGTATCAAACTCCCCCTGAGGCCACCCAACATATTCAGCGTATCATAAGTCAGCAGTTAAAAGATGGGATTATTATCCGAACCCACTCTCCATATAACAATCCAGTGTGGCCAGTGCACAAGCCAAATGGAGGGTGGCAGTTGACTATTGACTTTTGAGCTTTGAATGCTAATACTGATCCCTTAACAGCTACTGTCCCATCACTACTAGCTTTGACAAAAAGCACCTGGTGTTATGAACCTGTGTGGATGGGATCTGTTAATATCAAAGACATGTGTTGTTTTTTTTTTATAGTCCCATCCAGGAGAGCCACTGGCCAGTATTTGCTTTCATGTGGATAGGGCAGTAGTATACCTACACTGTGTTTCCCTAGGGGTGGATACACAGCTCCGCCCTGGCTCATGGGGTTTTAGCTACAATAGTTCATGAAGGTCAAGAAAAGTACCTCAACATACACATGTGGCAGTATATAGATGACATCATGGTTGGCAGTCAAAATAGAGAGGTTGCCATCAAGGCCTTTGAATCATTGAAAGAGAAAGTGCTTACCTTTGGATTCACACTGTCTGAACAAAAAATCCAAAAGGTAGGGCCCCAGTGTGAATTTCTAGGAATAGAATGGCAGAAGAAGGGGCCGACAATACCAACTGAGGAACTGTGAAATATAGTAGAGGCCCTGACTCCCACTAACGTGAAAGAACTGCAAGCTCAATTGTGAGCACTCAATTTTTGGCATGTGCATGTTCCTGAGTTTAGCATATTAGCTTGTCCCTTGTATAACCTATTTAAGAAGAGAACTTCTTAAATAAATAAATATGCTTTACAAGCCCTTAAAGAAGCAGTAACTGTTCATGCCTCCCTCGCAGCACGATGTCCTGAAGGAGAGCTTTGGCTCCATATAGTTGTCTCAGAAGGAGGACCACACTGGAGCCTGTGACAAAAGGAGTCCTCAGAAGCAGAAGGAAAACCCCTTGAATTCTGGAGCCGAGGCTGGAAAGGGGCAGAAGCAAGGTATATTCTCTTAAAACAGATGTGTGCAGCAACAGCAGCCCTGGAAGCCACAGAAGCATTGAGAGGAGAATTACCCACAGTTATCACTACTCCGATACCTATTCTCGGAATGGCTCTGTCAGACCACCAGCTACCACCTGAGGGGAAAGCCCAAGACACCACGGTCCAAAGGTGGATTTATTACATTTTAAGCCAAGTCCAATGAGTAACCCCAAAGGGATGCCTGCATTAGTTGAAAAAGTCACTGAAAGTGCAATTAATGTTTATTCTGATCAAACAAGCTTCAGTGAACCTTCACCCATCAAAGAAGCACCTCCTTTCTCACCTGAAATGGAGACCTCAGCCGATGTTGAAGTTTGGTTCACAGATGGATCTGCTCAAGGTCGTGCCTGGAGAGCAGCCTCCTTGAGGATTTGAGATGGCAAGCAAGTAGTATCACAAGGCCTTGGAAAAAGTGTGCAGTATGCTGAGCTCCAAGCAGTGCTTGGTGTGGCTGTGTGGGAATTAGCAGAAGGTCCACATCCTAGAAGGCCCATCTATATTTATAGCAACTCCTGGATGGTAATAGAAGGATGTACTAAATGGCTATCCCTATGGAATAAAAAGAACTTTAAAAGACGAGGACAAAACATTTGGAGCCACGAAGAGTGGAAAGCTTTATGTGAGTTAGTCCAAAATAAGCTTCCTCTACACATCTGATATATGAGTGCAGCACATGGAAATCAGGCAGGAAAAGGCCCAGAGACAAAGTGGAATAGGCAATTTAATCAGCTAACAAGAGAGAAAAATGCTGAAACCTTGTATATTGAAGAAAAAGATAAAACGGTTAGTCCATCATTACCCAATTCCTCCTCCCACTATACACCTGGGAACAAGCCGCAGAATGGCTACATTGGCAACCCAAACACCCTGGGCATGATGGAACCGCCTGACTAGCCGCATCTTGGGGCATTCTAAGAAAGAACCACAGGAAATAGTTGATGCATGCATCACTTGCTGTGAGGTAAAAATGCGACTAAAACCCTGCCCAACTGTCCCGTTGTCATTATATAAAGGAAAGATAGCGTGGCAGGTATGGCAATGTGATTTGCCCCCTCCCTCAGACTTCCTGAAAGTGACAATATGTGTTTGTAGCTGTAGAAGTTGTCACAGGAATGATGTTTGCCTGAGCCTCAGCAAGAGCTACAGCCCAGGACACTTGTGCAACACAGGAAACTTTGCTAGCTGTGTATCCACTGCCTATAGAACTGCAGAGCCCTAATGGCCCTCACTTCTGCAACCATCTTGTGTATGACTAGACCGTGAAACATAATATGTTATGGACATATCACATCCTATACCATCCACAGTCTAATGGATTGGTAAAGCAAGCCAATGGCATCCTCAAATGCAATTTGCAGTTGGCTGCTGGCCTGACTCTGAAAGATTGGAACTTGCACCTGAATCGAGCTATCAATTGGATCAATAACTGACCCCATCTGGGAGGTAGCACTATGCAACAGGCCTCTGAATTTGGTGGTCCTTGCAAGCCAGCAGTAGAGTGACCTAGGGGTGGTGACCCAGGAAAGCTCTAGGCAGGAAATCAGATAGTAGGGAAACATCCTCAAGGAGATATATGGGAGGGGACACTATTAGCAAAATGTATGCATAATACACAGTGGGTATTTAACTCAGATTCACCTGACGGGAACCAAGCTCCTTGTTGTTTTTTTCCTACACATTGTATCTGTCCACAAGTGCAGCCATAACCATTTCTAATTGAGCCTGTCACTGAAGACAAGTCCTGCACTGTCACCGTTCTAAATCAACTGGCACCATGAAGTGGTAGACTGTTATGAATGTACTCTTTTTATTAATTCCTTATTGTGTTTCCCGGGTAGGGCATGTCTACTATCCTTCTTATTACCCAGATATTAATGAACTTTCTCCTAAAAACCTCAAGGAGTGGTCTGAACCTGAAAAGCATCCCTCAGAAACACATTCAGATGACCTTCACATGGTCCAGCTGCAGTATCCATAATGGAAAAAACCCAACACCCTGGAGCAAGTGAAGTTCTCTTAGTAGAAAAAACAAGATAGTTGACTGGCAAGGTGGTAACTATCAGTGCACCTGGGGCATGAGTTATCGCCTTGGGTTCATTCTCTATCTGAAGGCTGGAATTGCTAACTGTGGAAGGGGAGGTGATTGTTGTAGCTCTGCTCGTTTGGAAGTTTGTTGTTACATACTTCCTGAGGGAAACCCCGTTGAGCTCAACGTCCCTGAGTTTGTGTCCCCAGTAGTTCATTCTGCATCTGTTCAGCCTCTCGAGCCATTGTGTTTAAAGGAAAATCTGCCCCCTCCCATTTCTATGGCTGACAACTCTCTCCAATGATTGTGTGAGGCCCACCAGGTAGAAGACTGCATTACAGGTTGGAACAAAGTTATTACATGGTTTGTAAATCATACCTACACAGAGACATGATGGAATGGTACCCACTTTAATACAACTAAAAGAAAACTGTACCCACAAGTCTCCGCCACTTATCCTCATCCTTTTATACCAGTAGGGTTTTTAAAGCAAATTAGTGCTATGATTCTGCCAGGGCAATGCCGTTTCATTAACTCAATACACCATCATCCCCATGAGTGACAGTGGGAGCTCTTTTGTTCTCTGGGAAGTGAAGCATGGTTACAAGCTCCCAAAAAAGGAAGGATAAATGTAATCTGTAAGAAAAAAAAGGTTGTGTACTACTATCTCTGGCCGTTTCCCCATGGAAAGCCCCGACACCGCCCATGTATAACTCCACACCCTGGTGGAGGTCACAAGTTAAAATCCCAACCCTCTTCAATGCTTTTTTCACTGCCCAAGTATTGTTCAGACCAGAACAATGGTATGTTTGAGCTACTTTTCCAAACTGTTCAGCAGCAGCCCATGCGGCTGAAGAGTTGCTTAAGTCCCACAGACAGAGAGATACTCCAGGTTATCTTTGGAACGGACTTAACTTAGTTATGAATGTATGGAACTTGGATAAATCCCAGAAAAACACTGAAGGAGTAGCCGATCTCTGACAGGTGGTAGGGCTGCTTACTAGGAGAGGCATGCTCGAAGGAAAAACATTAGCTAGATGTTAGAATTACTAACTGATGTAGGATTAGAGACAGCTGTCTTGCTCAGGTCATGATGGACATTGCTTTTAAAGCAGACAAAAAATCAAACTTGGCGTACTGCTTGTGCGCAAGTCCAGTTGTCATTGAATATGCATTTTTCCCAGGTAATAAACAACGTTAAAAATAGAGAATGGCCCCCTGGCTTAGAGAATCATGGGATGCCTGCAACATTTAAAGAAAGATACCCCTACCAAAATACCTGGATTACCACTTGGGAAGGCTGTGATAAAGGAAAATGTAATTCCTGGTACAGGGGGTAAAAGATGGAAACTGAACCACTGCTTATTTTCTAAACATGGGGTTAGGAGGAGGATGCCTTTGGGACTGGAATCTGCATCACCCCATATGGGAAATAATTACCCCAATGGCTCTCGGTATGTAGCACAGTCCCCCTCAGTTCAAATTAGAAGCACCTTGATTGGATTAGGGACCCTATGGAGAGGCTAGCCTCTCAGCCCACCTAACATGACCTGCATATATGAGTTACCTAATGTGTCATATGTAACAATAGAGGAATGTGTTTGTTGGGAAGGACCAGGTCGTTTGCTGCATGGAAATGGTACCGCCTAAACTTTATTCAATTCTTGTTGCTTAGGAGCTACAAGTTGAGCCTTTGCTCTACTGCAATTAAGTAACCATACTATTGCCCTAAAATGGCCAGAAATTTCCTCTGAAACTACCTCTCAACTTTATGATACCCACTTCATGGGTATCAGATGTAGACATGCCACGGTTAAAAAACTGAAATAAAGTGAAAAATGAGCTGAAAAGCCTGGAGGCAAAGGCTCGGCAAGGCACTCAGTTGGCTCTCCTTGCTCGAGAGGGTGGGCAAATCATTAGTCTGGCTGTCAACATGCCCGAGCCTTGTAAATGGTATAATGTAATCTGTATACCAAGTGCCACCTCAACTACATGGCTAACCATCTTGAGCATCATAGTACTCTGCATTGCCCTAGTGGCAACAGCTAAATGGTGTTTTAACTGTTGTTGTCATAAATCAGTTCATGCTATGCAAGTTAAATTTATAGAACCCTCCCCATTTCCCGATGTAGCGCATGTGGCTGTAGCATTTCAACTGTAGCTATCATAGTGCTTCAGCAATCAAGGGGTGGAGTGTGACAGCTAAAAAGTGTGCCTGTGTGATAAAGGTGCTTGTGAAGGCTCTATGAAGATTAGAACACGTGTTTTTTTCTGTATTTGTTTACATATTAAGCTATATGTTGTTGCTAAAAGCCTAATTAAGTTTTAAGATGTAGTGAGGCCTTGTATAAAGTAAGGCCTAGTAAATTTAGCAAAGCCTAAAAGTAGTAAGGCCCTGTGGCACAGTTAAAATTACCTTATCAACTCTTGGAGCTGCTCTAATTAAAGCACCACCCCTTTCAGACACAGAGCATGTGTAAAAGTGTGCTAAACATCAGGGATATGTGTGAGTGCCTACTGCTCTCAGGCTACTTGTTACACATCTCCTTTCACTTTCAATTCACAAGACCAGTCACTCTTTTGAGGTGACTGAATGGTTCTTTGAAGACAGGTAATTTAAGCCAGCAACAAGGGTAGCAGCGGGACCTATCTTTTATGCAAGAACATATTGGATAGAACATTTGCCCAAGGCTTGAGAAAACTGCATTCTATGCCCACTTTATCCTGTGGAAATTTAGACCCACCTATCCAGCTTTCAAGGAAATTTGCCTACCCAGTAATCTATCATTAGCAGGTTTTATATTTTATTTACCAATAAAATATCTAGATTTTCTTGTTGTAGTCAACTCATTGCCACAAGAGGCAACAGTGCATTTCAGGCAGAGGTGGTTTATCAGTGTGAGGAAGGTAATGTTGTCAATCTGGAAGTAGTTCATGTAGCTACTATATTGGAATCCAAGATGGCTGCCATGAATTCACATTTTGGTTAATATTACACCCCCACTAGGGTTAGAAAATTAATTCTAATGACAAAACCAACATTGTATAAAACAAAGAGATCAATCATAACGTATCTGTCATGGTAGCCATATTAGATTCCATGATGTCTGACACATCACCATATATGTATCCACTCAATGTAATTTTTAAAATCTAGTAAACAATATGCTAATACTAACACTTTACAAAGTCTATCACTACACGTTTCATACCAGTCCAATAATACTAAAAACCTTATAACTCAAAAGATCCTAATGGCTTGAGTTACTCTGAATAAGAGAATACCTTTTTTTTCAGAATGTAGATAAGACAGATATTAATAATACATAACTCAATGGCAATGAAGACAGGCAGAGACATATGTTCATCTTGAGGCAGTAGGAAAATGTGTTTAATCCAGTGATAATACAAGAGGAATACAATGTATATATAACAATTCAATGAGTAATTTCAGTTTTTGAGATCTCTTCATCACTTGAATCTATTTCAGAATCCATTTCTGAAACTCTGTAGTTATTATACAGATTGCACTCATAGTCAGGAGTACATGGCACATTAATCTGCTTGCACAGGCATGCCGGTCCCTAGCATTCTGTCTTACATATGCAACTTGTTGTCTGAAGGTATTCTGCCGGTAATGGTTAAAGAATGTTTATGGTAGGAACATAATCATTTTCAGTTTGCCATCCACACTTGTCAGGATGATGGCAATGCGAATTAGGTCCAAGTGCACTTTGCCAAATGAAACTTGGATAGCTGAATCTACATATATGGTACACAAAGTGTCATTTGTAGGTGGGAGTTTATCTAGAGCATTTTCTTAATGGAATAATTTCGCCCTAACATCCAGAAGGGTCAAAGATGTTGATGGCTGATACAGCAACACAACAACTGTTTCTACACAACTGCACAAAACCTTATCAACATCAGGCCTACTTCCTAGACTTGCCAATAGATGTGGATGTTGAATGAATCCTTCCCAAGTAGTTTTCTTAGCTTGACTGCTAAACTAGCTGGTGGTGTTGCTGCTTTAAAATGCTACTTGCCAAATCAGGAGCAAGACCTTATAAAGGGGGATAAGGCAAAATGCCACATTCATTGATTACATGAATGAGACATAGAGGTTCAGATGCACCACTCTTATAAACACAAATAAATCATCATAAATATCATATATCATACACAGAAACACACACACAGTTCTATTCAGACATAGTTACCAGCAGCAGTTCAATAATGGCACTGGGTGGCCAGGCCAGGCCTTCTTGAGAGAAAGAGATCTTAGAGATCACAACTTGGAGATAGCAGTTTGGAGCAGAATGAACAGATATGCCTGTACTAAGAGAGGACAGCAGTGGAGAGAAAGATTTACCCAACTTGGCATTTTAAAAGTCTTCTTTTCTTTCTAGGGATTGGAATATTTTCTTTTAGTGCTTTGGGGTTTTTCCATACCCAGATTCTGTTTTTGCAGTTGTTTCTCATTTGACCTCTTCTTATCTCAGCCTTGGAGTGTCCTTGCTGCCCATCTTGCAAGATGTGTGCCTCTCTCCTCCTCATTATCTCCTGTTGTGTCTTAGTTCTCAAAGGGATTCTTCAGCCATCCATTAATTGGTTTACTGACTGGTAACTTACATTTGGCACCATGTTGCTTACATAAACAGTTAAATCTTCTCCTGTCTGTATGCCATTCTCTCACCATTCACCCTTTCACATCCACCCATTCAAAAAGGGCATACAGAGTTTATTCACTTATGTTAAGCAAAAGATTACAAAAATGGAGTTTTCAAGTTACTTACAGGACAAAACTAGCATGGTTACATTTTACTACTATTACACTATGTTAACAGTTACGTTAGTTCAGTTCATGCTAGTGTCATAACTAGTGACACTGTGGAATACAATTAGAGATGCACAGGCTGACACAGGCAATTCTGACACAATTTCATGAACTGGAATGCATCTTACTGTGTTGCTTTTTTCATGCAAACCTGAGGCACAAGATAATGCCATAGAAGAAGGACCATTGGTTTAAAAGCACAAAATACTTTAAATGAATTCATAACCAGAAATGTAAACTAAGGTGGCGGATGGTGTGTGTGGTAGGGAGGAAGAATCTGGTGAATTTCACTGCTTTATTGGGCTCTGAAAACTGCTTTGGAGATTAGTTGAAATAATAGGTCAGTAGAGATGCCAGAGTTTGGTGTAATATCTGGGTTCTCAGTAACCTGTCTAAATAAATTCCAGTTATGTCCAGGACCTGTTCCAGTATGCCTGTACATGTTTCATTTTGCTGCATTGTCCCATAGTTGACTTAAATCATTAACATTTTTCAATTTTGATTTGAGTATGTTTGCATAGAAGCTCTCAGTAGTATCTGCAGTAAGATAATTCTGCAGAATGGTGTCCACAATTTTTCTTCCTTTTTTATGTGCATTCAGAATGTCTAATGAATTATCTTCTGGCACATCATCTCCCATGGAAATACAAAAAAGCTCATTGTTGAAAATCTTAAACAAATGGAATCTTTCAAACTGCTCTTGTCAAAACCTGACATCATTGTAATCTCAAGTCAGTCATGTTCTCTGTCTTCATAACTCAAAAATGTTTTTATATTGATCCCAAGTATCTGATTTACTATCTTGGTTGGGTGACCTCTTTCACTGTAGCTCAGCTTGCACTGTCTAGCTATTTTATTACATGTTCTATTTACTATGGCTATGCCCCCAGTGATTTTGCAAGCCATGTTAATGTGCTTTATTGCCTGGTCAGTTGAAATGTTTACAAATGGAAGATTAGTTTTGTTGACTCAAAATCCTCTTTCCACAAACTCAGCATACACTGTAGGAGCAAAATTTGCTAAATCCTTCATATATTCAAGATATACTGGACCCCATCTCATGTAATTGGTATAATTATGCACAGTTATGAGTGGAAGCATTTCTTCAAAGGCAAGGAAATGCTCATACCACTTTCCTTCATGTTCAGCCCTGATGAAACACAAGAGAGTATTGACTATTTCCAACTAGTTCATATGGTATTTGAATGCATCTTGATAAGAGTGTTCTTCCACAAATTCTTGAAATAGATTGACAATTGTTGACAGATGCACTAATAGTTCTTTCACCGCACTCCTTCCCACTTCACAGTCATTGTTTCTGAATGCAACAGCTATGCTACCAGAAAGTTGATCAAAAATATCATAATCTAATCCTTTTCTTGAACAGGAAAACCACAAAAAAAATTCAAAGTATCAAAATATGCCATATTATTCTGAACTTTATCTTGTGTGCTCTGATAGCACATTTATATAGTTTTATTTTCCTTATGTTGGTGGCAGGTTTTTTTCTGAAAATTGTGGTTTTTGTCTAATAGTCTTCAAGTCCTGAAACAGCAAAATGCTTACCAATTGCTGTTCGGTAAATCATGATGATTGGAAGCCTATCAGTTGAACAATTATTCCTTCACTCTTTTCTGCCTGAATCCACATAAATTCATTTACTTTCCAATAATACCTGATCAAATGTTATGACTGTGTGCTGTTAACAGTCCCAGGTATCCTGAAATTGTTTTATATTGCATGATGGTAGTCCAAATGGTGTCATACTCAGGGCTAAAGACTAGCCAGGGTGGAGGTTGGTACATGGGACCTGGAGGCCACGGTCAGGACAGGAATGTGCAGCTGCAGGGCCCATCTGGGCTCCTTACTCTGCTCAGGCTGCAGCAGGTGCCATCTCCCATAGGCAGCAACCATGCCCTGGGCACTGTTAGGGGGACAGGGAACTGTGAGCCTGGGTCCCTGGCTCTGTAGCTCTGGCAGCTGGGAGTCCCCTCTGGCAAGGCTGCAGGGGGGGTCAAGGGACTGTAGAAAAAACAGATCCCTGACATCATCTCCAGAATGACTGCTAAATTCAGGTGGTACTTCTTTCAAGGTTCTTTTCCTTCCTATTACATTGATGCTTTCTTCATGTATGTATCAACTGGTTTTGATGGTCCTTTTTGAAATTTGACAATCTCAATAGCATGGAACGCCTGCTTTCCATCCAATGTCTTCCTCAAGATGTAGATGTTGTACAATGAGTACTAAAAAAAAAAGGACCAGGAATAAGATTCCTTGGGATAACAACTATTTTTTTCTAAAACCCTTAATTTTTTTTTCTCAGAAATGGTGGTCTCAGTATGACAAATTGTCTTTTGATATGTTGAATCCAACAACATGGAGGCTTTGTACTAGCTTTTTAGATCTAGTTGTGTGATACATCAGCAAGTGTAATCCAACATGTTTTGGTGTTAGCTTTTTGCCCCTTGAATGCAGGTAAACCTAATCCTGATATAATATATTTAGTACATCCCCGTCTAGTCCTAGCTGGTGCATGGCTTTCAATATCTAAGTCATCATTGTGATACCTGAGAAAAAGGGGGTATAGCTCAGTGGTAGAGCATTTGACTGCAGATCAAGAGGTCCCTGGTTCAAATCCAGGTACTCCCTTGCTTTGGTTGGGAAAGCCAACCAAACCCTAGTGTGCATCCAACAATGCATTTTGCTGCCTGACTAGCTCAGTTGGTAGAGCATGAAACTCTTAATTTCAGGGTTGTGGGTTCATGCCCCACATTGGGTGTGTGGCCCTGTGTTCCCACATGTCCCTTCAGCTTTTTTGGGTGCAACTACACAAGATGTTTACTGACTAATCAGCTCTGCAGTTAACCTCTCAGCATCTATATGTGTAGCCATAATAGGCCACAAGAAACTAAATAAAACCCTGTGTAGGATGGTACTGATAAACACATGTACTATCCTATGGCAGAGTTCTTTCATGCTCAGTAATGCACATGTAGATGACGACTGGGCTGGCTAATGAGGGCATGAAGATGCTTCAGAGTGGGGCTGCCTGCCAGCTACCGCTGTACTGGAGCACTCTTGTGCCCCAACCAGCCCCTCCACAGCACATTGAGCTGGGCAGGAGCAGCCCCAGGCTGACAGGCCCAGGCTCCCCGCCACCTGGGGCTGCTCCAACCCAGATCAATGCACTGCAGTCCTGGGTGCACGTTCAAAATGGTGCCCAGGAGTAACAAACACCAGTCTGATATGCACCAGAGTTTCACGCTGTGCATTAAGTGTTAGTGTAGATGAACCATGTGATGCTGGGCAGCACAGTCTTTTTGATGGTGGCTGCCCATCTTAAAGAGGTTTATTCAACATGTCCAGGTTTCCATTCTTCCCAGCCATTCCAATGTGGCAATTCCCACCGCTACTGCATGGATCGAGTCTTGGCTCCCCATCCATGTATGCACAGGCAAAGAAGGCCTCCCCTCCCCTCGCAGATGGTGCAGCATGAGAGGCTCCCAGAGAAGCCAAGCTGACTTCCTAGGAACTGGGGATGGTTTCCTCAAAAACAAGCTCATTGT
>JAGPOW010003642.1:21088878-21181689 GCA_030014935.1 Caiman crocodilus
TGCCTCCCCACACTGCCAGCTCATGTTCATCGTGGAGTCAACGATGACTCCAAGGTCTTTTTCCGCCTCTGTGCAGGCAAGAGGGAAGTTCCCCAACCTCGACTCCCAGGCGTTGTAGTTCCGGGTTCTCCTTTTGCGCCTGCGGAATTGGGCCGCACTCACTAGTGACTCGATGTTGATACCGGGTCCTTTTTCCCATCGTTGAGGCTCAGCATTCTCTGCCACCCACCCTTCTACTTGAATTCGCCTCCTCTCTTCTTCCGTGGCTTGCACTCGTGCTAATACTTTATAAAAGGGCTTCCATTCTCACCCTAAGATCAGTTCACAGGCCAGAGTAGGGGCCAATCCAACCTGCAGCTCCCCCTGGAATTCCATCACTTTAATAGGTATATAACAGCACCGAAACGGCATCTCTCCACCTAGGATGCATGTCATATTCACAATGCCTGCTTCTCTTCTGCCTTGCTGGGGAGCTAAGTCAGCCCTAACTAAGGAGAGGGAACACCCTGTATCCAGCATGGCCTTTATGGTCCTACTGTCTATCCAGGCTGTGACCATGGGTCGGTCCCAGTCTTCTTCTGTGCAGGTGAACCCCATACTACAGTTCATAGGCTCACCTGCTTCAGACCCTTGTCGTTTTTCTTTCAGGGACCGATACCCCACAGGGCCCAAGCCTAATTCACTTAGCCCTTTCCCACAGTCTCGCGAGATGTGCCCTGTTTGTCCGCATTTGAAGCAGACCACTCCTTTCGGCCCCTCCTTCCTTGGGATTGCCTGTCTTTCTTTCTCGTTCCTTGAACTCTCCCTGAAGCCCTGGAAATTTTGCCTCCTGCTTACTTTCTTTGAGTTGCAAAAGGGTTCTGCTAGCCGCAAGGCTTCTTCACTTGCTTGAGGTTGATGCCTTTGTACCCAGCACTGGGTGTCAGTTTCTAAATCCCATAGGAACTGCTCCAGCAGGACCTGATCTATTACCCCTGCTTGATCAAATTTTCCTACTGGTAAACATTTTTGTAGGTGATCCCGGAAGGTTTGTAGTAGAATGTGGGGATGTAGTCCTTTTCCAGACTTCTGGGCCCTGAAAGCCTGCCATTAACTCTCTGGTGAAACTTCTAGATGGTACAAAATGGCTGCCTTAACTGTTTCATAATCCTGGGCCTCTTCATGGGATAAGGCCCTGTAGGCTGCCTGAGCTTCATCGATTACCTGAGATCCTAATTGGAACCCCCATTGACTCCAGTCTAGCCCGATCTGTATGGCCATTCACTCAAAAGCCTCAATATAGGCCTCAGGATCATCATCCTTGGTCATACGGGGCATTCTGAACCCTGCCGCATTGCGTTACATCCATTCTTGCTGGTTCACTCCTTGCAGCTGCTGGGCGACCAGTACCTGTCCTATGGCCTGCAACGCTTGGGTAAATGCTTCCAGGGAGTTTGCCCCTGCGGACTGCATCTTGTTTTGTTTTTTTTCCCTTTCCCGGGCTGGGACATTGTCCCATGGGTATCGCTTCTAATGTCGACACTGAGTTCCCAGCCAATGCACCACTGTGATGTCAGGACTTCGGGTTCACCAGTACCTCCTTGTGGGCCACACCTCTCCCTCGTCTCACCTGCCACGACTTTGATGAAATATACTTTTTTTTTTAGAAGGAGGGTGTTCAGTGGAGATCTAAATACTGTAGGGGCATCCTCGAGGGGTACTCACGAACGTGAGGTCCGATGTTCCACGAGGCTCCGCCACCCCTACGCCTCGTCCACACGCCAACCGGTCACTTGTTGGTTCATCCGTTGAAAGATCTTGATTCGGTGGTATCAGGATCCTTGGTGACTGGTGTTGTTCGGGTCAGTTGGATCGGCCGAAAATAATACTTTATATTCAAAATTTTCTTCCTCTTTTAGAAAAAAATACTCTGCAGTCCCAGAGGGATTTTCTGGGGCAGAGTCTTGTTCTGGCTGGCTTGCGGTAGCAAGCTCATCCAGAGATCCTGGTGCTATGTTAAGTTCCCCCAGCCACTGTGCTGGGAACGTTTCTCTAGTAAGCAAGGCAGATCCCTTAAGAGCTGCAGTATCAGCTTGCTGCAGCCTTCCTCTCTGCTCCGGCTCACTCTCTCTCACTTGCTCCTCCTCGCCACCCTGGTCGCAATGACTGCTGGGGTTCTTAAACTTTCCTGCGGCAGCCATGCCGGCTGCCACGATTGGCTCTGCTCTCCTGCTTGTTAGCACTAGTCGCTTAAATGAGTGTCAGGGAAGCAGCTCGTGAGGCTGTAATGGCATCTGCTGCAGCTGCTGCTGCCGTTCCTCTGCTCCGTGCCCTATCTCTTCAGGTAAGTGCTCTTTCTTTCCTTTTACTGACCCCCTGGGCTCTTCCTGTATCTCTAATGGCGGTGCGCCGCAGTCACAATGCATAATATAAGAGCGCAAAATTATGGAAACGGTGACAATTTAGAAATCATCAGTTTGCAATTAATCCAAAAATAATAAACAGTTATAATTTGTACTGTTTCATTACACAGTTGGAAATTGTGGTAAAGTTATAGACATTTAATTGTTTTTCCATTATAATCCATAGTCAAATCTCTGAATCTCTTTGAATTGGCTCTGAATTTTCCGAAGCCAATTTGGCCAAATTGAATCAGAAAAGCAATCTGAATCTCTGAATTGAATTGCTGGCATCCAAATCAGCCATATCTGAATCCAAATTGAATAGTTCCCTATTCGCACAGGCCTAGAAGCTAATGATCATGCTGGGACTGAGGAATGAGGCCGGTGCAAGTGGGCCCAGGAGTCCACAGCTAGAGTAAGCAGTGAACCAAGGCCAACAGAGCTGAAGCCTGTATAGGACAGTGTAAGAAACTCGGTAGTGCCATCTGTGAGGCATGGGCATGGCCACAGGAGCAGAGAGAAGCCATGAATACAGACTACAAGGTGCTTGGTGTTGTACAACACTAACAGGACCAGAAGGGCCTGATTGCCCAAGTGGCAATTTTGCAGTAGATTGGACCCATTCCAGGACCTCAGAGCAGCTTCCCAAACCCTTTGATCTGCATCAAGGCATGGCTGGTGAAATAATAGGGAACGGGATGCAGAGTAAGCAAGAGCTATAAGTCCACCAGGAGGCAACGTGGCCACCCTAGGACACAGGTCCTGTCACAATGCTGTCAATGTGCTCTTCTCCACGCTAAAAGGACAATAACATATGGGGCTGTCATATCATTTGTAAATCAAGGAAAGTGATTTGCCTTGTTAGTGTCACTATATTCAGCACTAGTGAGGCCTTACCTGGAGTACTGTGTCCAATTTTAGGCTCTTCACTTTAAGAAAGATGTTGAAAATAGAAAGAATGAAGAAGAGAGAAGCAAAAATGATTAGAAGCCTAGGAAACCTGACTTATGAGGATAGGCTAAAAGAACTAGGGCTAGTTGGGAGAAGGGAAATTGAGGGGAAACTTGATAGTAGGTGGTTATATTGCCACAGGGAAAAATACAAGGAACAGTGCCTTAAACTGCAGCAAAAGAAATTCAGGTGGGATATTAGGAAGAACTTGCTCTCTGTCAGAGTGATTAAGCATTAGAACAGGCTATTCAGAAAAGAATCCCCGCAACTGGATGTCTTTAAGAGCAGGTTATAAAAATATTTGACCGGGATACTTTCATCAGAGACGAACCTGTTTAAGCAAGGGTGCTGGATTCGATAACCTCCTGAGGTCCTTTCCAACCTTAGTTTTTTATAAGTTTATAAGCTGAACCACTTTCAGCTTATTTTTTATAAGTCTATGATTAATTAAGGGGACAAAGTGAGAACATTTGCTAAATTGCTGTGATAAGCATCTGAGAAATACCGTTGCTGCAGATGCTCCATCTCTGGGTTGGTAAAAAGGAAATGAGTAGTAGTTAAGACTGCCAGCTTCTTATATCTTCAACAACAGTTATTATGAAACACCTGTGATGCAGGTGCAGACTCAACGAACACTAGTATTCAAATTAATATAATCTTGTGATTTGGGGTATGTGCACAGCCTGCCATATAAATCTACATGGATGGTCACATCAAGAAGAACGTAAGAATGAATTGCTATGCATCAAAGTGACCCATTACAAATACCTGTTATTAACCAAAATATTACTTCTGTTTTTCCATGTCTCATTAAGCTAGAAAAATTGTATTATGTCCTGGGTGATAAAATACGGTGGTCCTGATTCTTCACTTATGCCTGTTTTATTGACTGCCATGGGCTTACTTCTCATATACTGTGATAAACATATATCCCCTGTTTACCACAATTTCCGACTGTGTAATGAAACAGTACAAATTATAACTGTTATAAAGAATTTATGTTTACCACTTGTATTTAAAGAGCAGATTAATCTACAGATTTGTTCCCTTAGTCCTCTATTCTTAGTTTAAATAACTCCTACAACACACTACAGAAAAGCTTTTGCTGTGATTCAGTGTATGAATTCCAAATCCTTTCGTTTATATACTTCAGAGAGCCTTTCCAATTTCCATAAGATGATACTTACATCATATAATGCTTTAATTGCTTCCTAGCGTATTTTTAAACATGTGATGCAGCTTGAATCAGTGTATAAAACATGAAGAAGTTTAACTTCAGCAGCATCTCCAAAGCCTAACACCAAGGGAAAGACCTCACCTTCGAACAAATACAAAATCTATGGATGGTTTAGTGATGCAGCCAAAAAACAAAGTATGACCTGAACTTGCAGCTGTTTCAAAGTATACTGCAGCTGTTATTTCAAAATCAGAATTTATTATGCAAAATCAAGAACACATCAACCTATAAGCTAGCAGCAGCTCAGAAGTGCAAGAAACGTTGTTCTCTTTGAATTCCTCTGCACATAAAATTTGAGAACACTAAGCAATAAAAGGCTATCTGCCCGAGGCAAACATTCAATTTGCTCTAGTTTGTGAGTCCATTTCAGTGGAAAAGAACTGCTGTTTAGTTAGCTTCCCTGCTGAATGCTCTAAAAGATATAGATGAAATTGAGCAAATAGCAATTTCTCCAGTGACAAAGTTGTATATGTCCTAGAGTTTTCAGTAGGGGAGCTGGCATTTGATCATTTTGGAGCTTCACATCATTAGAAGTACTGCAACACAAGACTGTGGCATGCTAGGAGAAAAAGAGCAAAACCACACATGAAAGCACATGAAACTTGATAAGTGGAACACTACACGCTCACCCCAAGCTTGCACATGGCTCAAAGTGTTGAAAGAGTGATTCTGAACCAGAAATGGCTAAAACTGTATTATCAAATAATATAAACACCCATACTGAGCATAATGAGAGAAAGATTTAGAGGACTGTCATGGGTTACCTTTAAAACATCTCAAATCTATGGAATGTTGTGCCTCCATAAAGTTAGAACAGTTTCAGAGCAGTCACAAGTTAAGGCTTACTACTGGCTCACATGTACAACCGATGGGCCACTTGAGGGCCTGTTGAGCAGGGGTGTGGACAAGACCCAGGAATCTATCCCTCCTCTGTAGAAGGAGATGGGGGAGGGTTTGGTGTGTAGCTCAGAAGTGGAGATACCACCATGGGAGCTGTAACTTCCCTCACTCCACAGCTGGCAAGGGGCAGCCAAAGCAGCAGGTTGGAGGGGAAAAGTCTTGCGGGAGGGGAGTGGGGGGATAAAACCTGTTTGAGGTGAACGGGAGAGAGGAAGAAGCAAAAAGAAAGGAATGAAATAATAAACAAATAAAAGACCAAAATGTTGCATATGTTTTATTAAATTGGGATTGGGTCAGGAGGCTAGAGGGAGGTTGAGTTAGCACTGACACCAGAGGAGAGGTGAGATCCAGCTGAGAATGGTTTCCATTCATTGGCTTATTCTCTTCACAGAGGTAGGTATTAGGTTTGCACAGAGCTTCTACAACAAGAAGCAAACTGGTGAGCTGTACCTGGGTGCTCAGTGTGATCTGGGGGCACTGAGGTCTCACCCTGTGGGCATGGGAGGGGGTGTTGGCTTGCTGCAAGCTCTACCTGCCTGGGCAATAGAGTTCAGGGCAGTTAAAAGTATATCCAAAGAGAAAAGGAATGGGAAGGGATGGCATAGTGCATCCAGGGCTACTGGAAGAATTAAAATATAATGTTTTATCTCCCTGGAGAAGATGAGCAATACCCTGTAACAACCTGGGTAAAACAGATCAAAGATAATTCTCACCTGAAGCAGCATAAATTTAAAATGTTTAATGGGTACTTAGCACAGGTTAACAACCTTCAATAGGTGAATTCTCACATTTTAACTGCCTTTAGGATGGTTTAAAAGTAACCTATAATATCACCCTTATTTAGGTCTCCAAAAAGTGAAGCATCACTGATCCAGAAGGTGTCTATGAAAAAGCTTTGACTCTATTGTGGCATTTTCAGGTATACAAACCAAGACATGCAAATATGAAGCCTCATAACAAAACTGAACAGAAATAAATGGAACTAAGAGGCTGGATAGGAAGCAATATAGCTTGTTTGATAATAGTAGGAAAATACCACAACCTCACTTGCTTGAATGGATGAGGGCAAAACTCTGAATGAAATAATCTGAGGCAATGAACATTATTTTAAAAAGAAGGACATCCTATCAAGGGGCTAGGAGACAAGGTGCTTCATTTCAAAGTTAGGTCTTGATACCTCTGCTTATACTATACATACTGTTATACTACAGTACAATTAGGATCCCCCATGCTGTGGGAAAGGGGAGGGGGGAGATTTCCTGCTTGAATAGTGAGTGGTCGGGGCAGGGGCCTGGGGAAGCCAGGCAGACCCAGCTGTGTCTGTTGTCTCTCTTGGAGCTTCAGCCAAGGAGTAGAGAGGAGGGGCCATCCCTGCTGTGGAGCAGAGAGCCCTGCCCAACTCAGAGAGCATGCTGGGATGATGGGGGTGTTGGTTTTATCTTAAACCAGCAAGGGATCTGCAACAGACATTGCATAAACTGGTTTGAGCTAAATCAGTTAAATCTGGTACTACATTCAGCCAAGTTTATCTCAAACCACTTTCAGCTATTTTCAGATTGGTTTATGTGCATTGAACATCTATTCTGTTACAGGTTTAAACCAGGTTCTGATCACTTAAACTGCTTCATGTGTCATGTTTGTCCCTAGCCTTACTGCCATGTTCCTAAATTCCTAGCAGGCAAGGTTCTTTGGGCAGATGTGATCTATTTTGTTAGACAAGGTAAACAGTTGGGGAAAAGTTCTTTGCAAGCTTTTGGAGGCAAACAATACACACATTTATACATACATATTTAATACAAAATCTTCAATTATATATACACATGTATAATAAAAACATCTTCAAAGAATGGCCTGTTGTATTTTCCTTCCAATAACATTCTTCTCTATTTGAGAACAATTTAATTAGTATTCCAAACATGAACTTAATTACTAAATTACTGCACGTACGCTAACACTTTTTCATATTTTTTGTCTGCCAAGGTTTCATGATGTTGCCCAGATTAGCCATGGACCACAAACATATTTGATGGTCAATATTTTTTTCATTACAATCCTCTGAATAATATGTTATTTTCTCATTTTTGCTTATGGGTAAGGTGCTTTATCTGAATGTTACTAATTATATAGATATTGATAAGCGTGATGTCAACCTACCGATGGTAAAAATATTTCCTTGTATAAAGTTACTGGTATCTTAAAAGTACTGTAAACTTTATTTTATTCATCTAAAGAGGTTAAGTGAAATTCAGTTATTGTAAAATGCATAGAAAACAGGTTCAGATTTTCAGTGGATTTGCTGAAGAAAATGGTTATAATATTTGGAAAATAAGATTCATGGACCATTGTAATAATTGAATTTAAAAATTAATATATGTATTAAATATTAATGTATTTATATATGTATATCAATCCACACACATTTATACACACACACAATAAAACTATTTTAAAGAGTACTATGTCATCTTTTCCTTCCAAAT
Organism: Caiman crocodilus; assembly: GCA_030014935.1. NCBI lineage: Eukaryota > Metazoa > Chordata > Crocodylia > Alligatoridae > Caiman > Caiman crocodilus. The sequence goes on from JAGPOW010003642.1 coordinate 21,096,828, forward strand.
AATTTTTCTCTATGTGTGTGTGCACACATGCATGAGTATAATAATTTAACTAGTATAATACACATATTATGTACATATTATACTTCTTAAGTAATTATTACACTAATTTTATTTTAATGTGTTAATTTTGCTTCGTTCATTCTTAAACATTTGTAAACAAAAATAAAATATTTTAAAAGAGAAAGTTATAAGTTCAACCTGGGAATGGGAACAAGGTACTCATGAGTTCTAATTTTAGCTCCAGCACTTACTTTAAGCATGTTACTTTTCCTCTCCGAATGATATTGGATTTATACTTATTAAATATTAATCTGTGTAATCATTATTGTTTGGGATCAATAGGTATTTGGGGGTTTCCTTAAGTAAAAAAGGAATGACCAAGTTTTTCCTCCTTACAAAATAATTCTTAATGCTAAGCAAATCTTTGAACTCCAGCCAACCATATGATGAGTAATGGTTGTTAAACAATGACTGAAGGTCCTTCCCCCCACTTCCCCCATGTTTTCTATTAGCCTTTCTTAATTTTACAGATGAAGACATGGATGCAATAACAGTTTTGTTAAAGAGGTTGCAGGTATTAGAACTACATGAACTGTCCAATTACCCAAAGAAGAAATTTAAAACTTTTTTTTTTTATACAAAATATTGGTCAATTCAGCCTGCAAAATCATAGTCCATTACTGACAATTGTTTGCTTCTCCTTAGAAAGAACTACCATTCTGGTACTGCAAAGAAAAATGATGCTGGTAGAAAAGCAAACAGATATGTGATAACATCTTTGATATCTTTTTGACTTCAAGGAAAGTCATTTAATCTTCTCTGTTAGTGAACAGTAGTACATCTCTCTTTTGCACAAGGATATAAACTACCAAGAAAGGGCAACTATTAACCCCTATCAAATGACTAAGTTCCTATTTGTCACTCTTGTAAAATAACAGCAACGTTTTGTCCTGCAAGCAACATCACTGAGCCAACAAACTAAAAATCCAACCAGCTGGTTAGCCTTTTCAGAGATCTGATCATGGATCCTCATTAGGCTTTTTTATTCAGTATCAGGGGAAGGACCTTCATAAAGCAGCTTTAAATGTATTTGACCTCCTTTAAGACATATCAAAGATTACGTGAGAGAGATGTACATTTATTTGCAGAAATAAAAGTAGAAGTAGCCTCAAATTAGCTTTTGGGATTAAAAGTAGACACACTGATTAAAAGAAGAGAGACTGTATTAGGGCAAATAGAAAGAATGACTGACATAAAGAAGCAATAGTCTATACATTTCTGTTCTACACTGCAAGGTTAACAAGTTATGGCAAATCCAGGATTAAATCCAGGCAGCCTAGAAACTCCTTTACATATTAAACCACTGATGGGGCATGGGTGAGGAGAGGCAGGCCTGCTTTTGGTCTGTGCAGATTATCAAGAGGAAGTCTAAGCAATGTGTATTGCTGATTTAGCCAACATGTTACAACCCTTGCTCAGGAAGAAGATAGGTGTAGCTGCTTTGGCAAAACTTCCTAATTTGTTTCTGAGACCATGTTGCCACAGAAAAAAGTTATTAAAAGGGAGCAAAGAAGACATTTAGAGTCCCTGTACAAACGCCTGTTCGCTGGGTGTGTCCAGATGAGCGCGCACGTGCCTCTTGCCCCACCTCAAACCCCTTTGAGGTGGGGCAACAGGCATGTGCAGAAATGAACAAAATGTTCCCCATGTTGCAAGTTTGCAGCATGGGGAGAAAATTGGACCCCTGGATATCCAGGGGTCTAAAAAAACCACTCCGCAATAGAGCAGAGCAAGGCATGATTCCAGACTGTGCCCAGAGTCAGTCCTCCAAAAGAGATACTCTGGTTTCAGCCAGAGCATCTCTTTGGTGTTCCTTCTGCCCCTGACCCCCGGTGCTGTCCACGGTAAGTGGGGTGGGAGGTTTCATGGGTGTGGGTGGGTGAGGGTGTCGGGATTGTTGGGGGGATGTCCCCAGAGCTGCAGGGGGTGAGGACCTGGCCCAGATCGTTGCAGCTCACTAGTCCAGCTTTGCACTGGAGCGGGTTGCATGCCTCCAGGAGGCATGCACAGGAGCCATGCCTCCCGGAGCCCTGGGACCCATTCTGGTGCAAAACTGGACTAGAAAGCCACATGCGGCTGGGCCAGGTCCTCACCCCGCTGCAGGCACAGGGGCCAGAGGTGGAAGCCAGCCCTGGGACCTGTCTGCCTCCCAGCCAGGCTGGGCCTGGCACATGCTGACAGGACCTGGGAGGCAGAGAGGATCCAAGACCCAGCTGGGCCCAACATACAGTCCTAAAGTGCTGTGTTAGGTCCTGCCACCATGAGACCAGCCCAGCTGGGTGGCAGGAGCACCCCAGGGCTGGCAGGACCCAGCTGGGCTCTGAGTATGGTCCCCCGCTGATGCTGTAAAAGGTTATTTATGGGCCCTGGGTGGGGGGCTGGGGCCTTGTGAGGGATAGGGGCTGGGGCCCTGTTGGAGGGAGGCATTTCATGTGTTGTGGGGAGGGCTGCACCCTGTGGGGGCCAGGGGACCCACCTCTTCTGAGCAGCCCCTCCCCCACAAGGTCCCCAACACCCACAGTCTCCCCAGCAAACACCCCATCCCCTATCACACACCCGTCATTTGTGAAGAAAACCAAAAGCACACATCAACACACATAGGTATTTCAAATTTATTTTTTCATGATGATAGAGACACTGGTAGGCTTCCAAATTGCTTTAACATTATAAATATTTCAATAAAGCACTGCCCAACTGATTTCTGTCTCTCTGTCTCTAGATGTGTGTGCGTGTGTGTTTTAACTGTGGAAGAACAAGGATTTTAGGGTATTTTTCAAAATAGATTTGGGATGCTGCTACAACAGTTCAGCTGGCATAAGGGGTAGTGTCCCCAGGTACCAGTTGACTGAGCCCCAGAAGCTCTGGAGAGTGAGTAGCCCTGAGCTGTTTGCCAGGGCAGCTTTTTGTATGGATGGGGTCAGGACAGGCCAGCTCTTTATACTGCTGAGGAGAGCACAGGTGCTGGCCCCAAGCTGTAGCTCCCCATGGCTGCAGATCTGGGAGGAGCCAGGCAGGGTTATTTTGCCCCAAGTGGCACAATTTGCTCCACAACAAAGTGCATGTCTGATTGTGTGCGCTGAGGCAAAAAGCCCTGGCTTAAATTTGCACCACTTCTATTTGAGCTGTTGCAATCACACATGTTTGCATTTGTGGACCCCCCAATATAATTCAAGATTTAGTGGAGACAAGGTCTAGTGGGCCAAATCTCCAGGCTGCTGAGAGTGAAAAGAAATTCCTTAATTGAAGAATTTGGGGTCAACTTTGAGAGTGGAAACTGGTGAGGTAGTGTTGGCTATGAGGGTTAGCTCAGCAAAAGGAAGCATATGAACCTATCATCAGTACACACACAAAACCTCAACTCCACCTCTCCTTCACATTCCCCTCCCCCTCAGTAAACAGTGCTGACATTGTCAGGGCAATGGAAAATGAGTGTGCAAGATGATAAATAGGTCTGTAGTGAGAACAGAGTAAACTGAAATATAATGGACAAATAAAAATCAATACAGGTAAATGCTTAGGTGTTTATCACTCCATAGAAAGGTTTTCTCAGGAATAAAAAGGCCGTATAGTTAAAGGTAAATCAGTAAGGTGGGAGCTCTTAGAGAAACCATGAACAAAATGGTACATGATGATTCATGAGGTGTAATACATTAAGTCATAGTATTCTGTCAAGTTGGGAATTTACTGTAAATCAAAATAACCAGAAGAAAAACCATAATCATGGAAAAAAATATATTGTAGGGAAAGGAATAGTCAGTGATAAAAAATATGGATTTAATTTTCCAGATATAATCCAGGTCACAATGAAATACCCAATCTGAGTGATATAATCATATCCATGACCAGAGGAATATTATGAGTTACAGTATCTTATGCAACATGTATAGAAAACAGAACCAAAAAGGGGGCCATTCTTGTGGCATGATTTGAGATTAAGAGATAACCATTCAAATAACTGGACCCTTTTAGTAATTTAATTGAAACCAAAAAAAAAAAATAAAAAGAAGAAATTTAATTTCACAACAACATTTGAATAAGGTGAAAAGAATAAGGCAATGCTGTAGAGAAACCCCAGAGGGGAAATGAAAATATGCCTATGGGTTGGAAGTGTCATCTGATAATACATATACAGAAGGAGAAATCAAGTCAGTGTAGCTGAAAAACTAAATACACAATAAAATGAATAAACAGATGTAAAATATCAAGTAATATACAGTCCTTGTTAGAACAAAACTAAAGTAATTGAAAGACAAGAAGAAGAATAAAACAACAATAATAATAATAAAAGCCACAACAAAGGATTGTAAAATTGGGTAAACTTTATAAAAGTTAAAAACTGTCTGGCATGCATTAGGATCAAAACATCAGGAGAAGAGGCAGAACCTTTAAAAGGTGGCAAGTGTAATGTTATTCAACAGAAAAAGGAAAGCATTATACAAATATTATTTTTCTACATATTTACAAAATGGAAATTAAGATATGGCCCAGAAAGGGACTGAGAGTTAAGATAATGCTTTTCAAGTAAGGGAGAAGGAAAACTAGGCATCATCATAAAACTAAATAGATTAGAAAAGAGAAAGATTGTTTGAGCTGTTATCATACTCCAGTTTTCTTCCGATATAGCAAGATTTCAGCTGTGAATAGTAGGTAAAGCACAGAATAATTGCAGTAACCAATACCCAACACAGTAGTAGTTAGTGTGACCTTTAAACAGGACTCTACTAGCAATGATTGGTCATGCTACATAAAAGAGAAGGCCACAGAGCAGAGCAGGATTCCCCAACTCCTTCTAAACATGCTGTCTTGAAATACTGTATGTGATGAAGTTCATTCTCAGAGGCAGCCAGCAGAAACAGAAACCAGCTGGAATAATCAGTTTCTTTGCCTCAGTAGAACACAGCTGTAGGGATGGATATTGTGATGAATGTAAAACATCAAAGAAGAGAGAACAAACTGATATGCCTCGATGGTACCAGCCAGTCCAACCAATAGAAACCAAGCTGAATTTAGCATTTGCAGATGTCTACAAATGTCTTTGGCTCACTTTTGCTTTCTGCTGCTACATATTTCAATGCAGGGCTGCACTTTTTGAGCTGAAATAAACTATGTATTCACTTAAAAACTAACACATTACAGCACTCTCAATTCTCTTCTTTTGCAATATATCTGATTCTCTATTCCGCTGATGTGCTATGGTGCTTCTATCTTTATCTTAAAGGTAACAAGAAGTTAGTTCACAGCTGGTACTGGTGTTATTAATAGTTACATTTCACTGTGGTGGTATTAGGGCATAAGTATGAGTATACTGTATGAGATGCGGACAAATATATTGTTTGATCATTTCCTTGTATCTCCCCTTCTAGCTGTATCTACCTATTGTCTTTAGACTTATACTAAGCTCCTGCTAAGGTGACAGGAATCACCTTTTTGTCCCTTATTTCAATAGCACCTAATAAAATGGTCCGTGACTGGGGCTTCAAAGTAGTACCAAAATAAAATGACATCATGGAAGCTTATTTCATAACTTAATTCTAGAACTTTCCACCTATAATAGTTTCAAGGTTCTATGATGGAAGAAAACTCAGTTTCTTTTAATTTTTACTTTACAGAAATAGAACGTTTAGTCTCTGAAGTTTTTGTATGTCATATTTCTTATCATTTCACAACTAAAGGGTGAAATAATAAACCTGAGCTCAGATCTTGCTTTTTAATGAGGGTAAATAGATCTGTATGTTCTGCTGAGAGTGATATCATTTTGTGTTTTGTTTTGGCTCAGGCCTTCTGAAATGACTGCCTTCACCAGTTTTACAGGCTTTTCTTGACTTGTATTTAAAACAAACACCTTTGACCAAAGCTCTGCAAAGGATTTATGATTTTTTATAGCAGATTAGCCAGTGCAGAAAAAGTCGGCAGGAGAACAGTGCTGCAGTCTACGTTTCTATTTTTGCATAGTGAATGTTTGCAACAATGGGCCTCAGATGACATCTAACAGCCTGTCCACACTGGAAATTATACCTGAATAATCATGTCTGTAGAACTTTTTATATGGACATTTTTATTCCAAAAGGAAAATGCTTTTTCCAGTCGAATTTATATTGCTTGGAAACAAAAAATATACTATCAGAATTACTCATGTAGAAAAGCTCTTACATGCCTCCAAATGTTTTTGTTTTGTTTTGTTTTTTTGTTTTTTTAACTGCCTCACCTGTTTTTTTTTTTCATGGTGGTTTCATTGCTTTGTGAGCATTTTGCACCTTAAACAGATAAAACAGTAACTTCCATTTTATTGTTCCTGGGCTCTAGAAGCATTTTCCTTTTTTATCTATGAACTATGATGAAAATGCATTTTTTCAGGAACAAAAAAGATGAGGATGGGGGAGAAGGTAACAAAAGTACTAAAGTGCCAGAAGAGAAGAACTCACTGCATTTAGCTCAATAAAATATATTACCCCCCCCAAATTTTTGCTTTTGCCACAGGTGAGTAAGCGGATTTCACCCGATTCAGAATGGCTAAAGAACCAGAACTGGGAAGACATGCCAGCTCCAGGAAGCTCCAGCAGGAAATGCCAGCAGGAGGATGGGGAGGGGGCTACTTTTGCCCCATGCTGGCTCGAAGCTCCCCCATCTGGGCTGAGAAGAGGCGGTGGGGGCGAAACAGCTGCTTAGCGTGGGAGAAGTGGCCCCTTCTCCTCCCACCGCCAGCATTTACTGCAGCTGCCTGGAGCCGGCATGAGGCTGCCCTGTGTCTGTCCTGCAGGGCAGCCCAGAGGCAGTGTTGATGTGGTACAGACACACAGCAGCCAGGTGATAGCTCCAGGCAGCTGCACCTAGAAGCACTGGCATTGGGACAGAGTGGAGCTTTTCTCCCCACACTGAGCAGCCATTTCTCCCCTGCCACCACTGCTTAGCTCAGATGGGTGCGAATGGAGCTGGTGCAAGGTGCACAGGGTCAGGGCTGCATGTGCTGGTCCCTGCCTCTACCAGGGGGCTGTAGCCAGTAGCAGCAGCAGCAAAGGAGCTGCTGCAGTTGGACTGCTGAGAAAGGCAGTCCCACTGAGTAGCAGCCCAAGCCCTTCTGCATGCCCAAGGAGTGGTGCTTCAGCCTAGCATGACTGAGAGACCTACTGGGGGTCAGACGAGATCCACCCAGCCCATAGGTTGGCCAGCTGCTAGAGTGGTGAGAGGGGAGCAACCATGACAGGGCAGGAGCCCCTTCCTGCTTGGGGTGGCATGATGTGGGGCAGGGAAAGTGGCCATAGTGGTGGTTCTGGGGAGTGGAGCTCTGGCTCCTTCTGGACTCTAGTGCTGCCGTGCACAGCCCACCGCAGCTCTGCCCATGCCACAGCAGGGTCCCCTCCAGAAAGGGACTTATGCTGCTGAATATGATGATGGGCTGCTGCCCCTGCCAAGGGCCTTGCCCCCTCTTGCTGCAGTGGCCCAGTGGGAGCCTGTAGGGCCCCTTGTGAGGGCAGGCAGGAATCGGGTTATTCCCCTTCCCTCCACCATCCAATGGAGGGAACAGCAAGAACCGATTCCATCACAGTGAGTGAGCGGAGTGGCGACGGGGGAGAGCAGACCCAGCTGCCAGTACGTGTAAAGGGGAGACTAACCCCCCTCTCTGCTCCCTTTGCCTCAGAGGCAATAGTGTCTGGTGCCACAGCAGGAGAGGGAGGCAGCAGGCAACTGGCAGGCCTGGCTCAGGTCCCTGCTGGTGGGACAGGGAGCAGGAAATTAGACTTTTCCCTCACTAGACCCCTGCCCCTGCCCCTGCCTTTCCCTACACCAGCTGGTGAGCAGAGGGGCAGGGACATCCCAGCTGAGCTGGAGCAGAGAATTAGCCCGGAGAGCATGCCAGGCTGCTGGGGCAGTCTGGTTTATCTTATACCAGCAAAGTGTCTGGGACAGACAATGCATAAACTGGTTTGAGCTAAATCAGTTCAGTCTGTTACTACATTCACCCCGGCCATTTTGATTCTGGCATATGTGCACTCAATGTGTGTTCTGTCACAGTCTTAAACCAGTTTCTGATCAGTTAAACAGGTTCGTGTGTAATGCCTGTCCCTAGCCTTCATGACCTTTGTTGCCAACCTCCGGACTCTTATCAAATTTTTTCTGCATTCTTTTTCCTTTGTACACTATTGCTCAGATAATGCCAAGCAGTTAAATAGGTTCATAGTTAATCATATAAAATATGGAATAAACTATGGCATCTTATGATCCAAATACAGTACTGCTTTTGTTTCTTTGCTCCTTGATAAAAAAATACAGTCTTATATACTTTCAAAACATTGTCCTTTGTTTATTAAATAGTTTGGATATTCAATGTCAAGATTTTACCAAAATACTATTGCACCAGTACACTCTTGAGAGTACTGCATAGAATACTAAAAGATGGGTAATCAACAAGTTTATTAAATAAACCTGATAATAGCTACCAGGCTAACAAGTCAGTGTTAACATAAATAAGGACGGATTTCCTATAATCACACACATGCTTAACATTACTACAGTGAGTAGTTCCACTGATTTAATTGGGGTTGTTCTTTATAGAATTATTAAGCACCTCCGCACCTGCAAGATAAGGACTCAGGATTTGACATTAATAGCATTTGCTACTACAGTAAGGATTATTTACAAGAGCAGGGCAACTATGGAGTAATAAGCAAATACTCCATTTTTTTACTACAAAGTAAAATGTGCTGAGAATGTATTAGCATTTATCAAAACAAATTAACATTTCCAACATGGAAGATAACAGCAATACTTTGAAAGCAATATGAGAGCTTTAAAGGCTGTGTCAAAATATTATGTCAATCTAAAATAAATCCAGATTTGCCATTTCTCAAAAGTAAGGTGAAGACATTTCCACTAGAATTCCTTACATCTTGTCCAGAGAAACATTAATTCAGTGCACTGATAGTACCACCACCTTTGAGGTATTTGAAGCCAGGGAGAATGCAGAAATTAGCATACATTATCTCTGGCTTCTTTGATGTGGTTTCAAAGAAGAAACATCTGTAGGCATAAATAACAGCTCATCTAAGAGCCAGAAATAAGATAGTTGGTAATCAATATCCCTTATGCATTTAAATGTCAGGTTATTTTTTGTGCCTACCACTTGAGTTAACTTTAAATCTCCCCTAAGAATTTGTTTGTATACTTACGCAATACACAATGCAGTCAGACACCAAAGCGGATTTCAGTGCCAGTGGACAGGAGATGAATATATATTCATGAAACAAATACAGCACCTCAGGTTATTAGGAATATCTCTAATATTTTTACTTCAAGAGCATGACGATTTGTAAGAGAGGCTGGTTCTTTTACAATTTCAAATGTACTGAGCAGATACAATTTCCACAGCTCAAAATAAATGTGTTGTTTGTTAACACAAAATCTCTCTCAATATTTATGTTAAGATTCCAAAGGCTGAAATGACCCATGAGGCACTAATAAAAATGACCATATTGCTTGTTGCAGTGCTTTGGATGAAGGACTCAGCCCCAACAATAGTATATTACACAGGTGCTTGATTTTTAAATAGGCTGGAGTATGTCATAATGTAGAGTCAGTGTTGTGAGCAATGATTTGGGAATTAATTTATATGGAAGAAGCAGCTATAAGCAGTACAGTAAAAAGAAATTTCACTATCTGCAAGAAAATCTCTTGGGCTTCCTAAAATACAATTAATGAATCATCTTCCTATAAAATGGCTAAAACACATTTATACAGTTCAGTTAATAGGTGAATGGCAAATGCCATTTGATGGGAATTCAAAAAAAGATTCCAAAGCTAGTAAAAAGTAGATACAGTCATACCAGGCAGTTCATCTTCTGGAGAAAAGGGCAACTAATTTAACTATCAATTAAAACACAAACATTACAATTGACAAAATAATAATTTAGATCTAAATATTAGATGCCCAAACTCTTCAAACTGCTTTGAAAATCTCAGCATTTGGAATTTTATTTTTCTTCTTCTATTTATGCAGTTCAGTGATTTGCTGCATGAAGGACATGTCTACACATTGCCCTATGGTGACATAAAAGTGCACTACATTACCGTATGGTGCACAATGGTGACATATAGATAGGTCTACATGTGATCAGCAGTTACCGTAGCAGCACACTTCCCCGATCTAATGTACTGCTATGGCAATAGAGCAGCAAAATCTAATGGTGCGCCATGTGCACGGTGCAATAACCACTTGTACTGTACCATGCTTTAGTACTTCTGTTGGGAAGTATTAGAGCATGCTGCCATAGCAACATCACTATATGGCAATGTGTAGACATGCCCTGAAATCAATGGAGTTACTCACACAGTGAGGCAAACCATAGCTCCACATAAGAAGGGTGGGGAAGAACTGGGTTCTTTGACAATTTCACTTATAACACACAGCAAAAAGTGCAAAAGTTGTAAGGTTCCTCCCTGGATTGCAAAACACAACATTGATGAAGAACTATGTTGTGTTTCCATGGAACTCTCTATAAGCCTGAGTTTTTTAGAAAAATCTGTTGGAGAGTTGGCACAAAACCATGCGTCTGTGGCACAATATCTGGAGAATGTGACAAATCAAAAGTCAGTTCAGAGAACTACAGCATGTGCTGTAGGCTGATCCTCACCTGCATGATTATTCAACAAAGACATGAAAAGGTAGATGCATCAATTTTTATAAAGAATCTTTTACAAAATGATGGGGTGGGGTGGGGTGGCGCAGGGTCAGGTAATATGAAGGGGACCGATCCTCATGTGATGTAAATTGGCATACTTTCAGACATGAATGACAGAAACATACAAACGCAGAGATGGAAGGACCTCAGGAGATCATCTAGTCCAAACTCCTGTTTAATGCAAGGCTGTCCCTGTCTAAAGCATCTTAGAGAAGTTTTTGTCTAACTTGTTCTTAAAAAAAAAAAAAATTGGGGACAACCCTCACACAAAACTTCCAGGCCTAACTCCTGAAAGATCGCAAATATCCTTTAACATGACACAGATGACATGCAGGGATGATAATACTGTCAATGTCCTACCACTGCAAGGACTGGAAGTAGATTTTTAGAACATGGTTATGAAACCCAAGGTGGAGGGCAACACCCCACACTGCAGAGGAAGGTGAAATCCTCCGACAGTCCATTCCAAGCTGGCAACGGGACAACATTCCTGTGGTGATTGATCTGACTCTGAGCAGTGAAGCAAGACCCTTTAGCAAGGAATCTTTGGTTTTTCAAGTCCAAGTAAGTGAAACAGCACACACCAGTCAAAATCTGCAGCTTTTGGGGCAGCACTCACGTTTAAGGAAGGCAAAAAATGTGTAGTAAGAGACAGGAACAATCTGGCCTAAATCCTGAGAGACTTCAATATTCTGATGGGGAGGGGATTGTCAAAATTGTCAAAAACTAAAACCTTCAGCTCCATATCTAGCAGCAATTAGAAAAATAAATATAATACTAGAATGTTTTGCAGTAGCAATAGAAAAGCAATAGCTATAGCGTAAAGATAGCATATGAGATCATCTTGAGCTTCGGCACTGTACACAGAAAGCTAATGAGGACTTCCCTGGAGTATTGCACATAAATCTGGTCACCTTCTTACAGAAAAGATAGCGAAGATCTGGAATTTGTACAGAAAATGTGGAAAGGATGATGAAGTGTCTTGGGGGTTATAGTTATACTTCAAGGAGAGGTTAGGAAATTAGATTTATTGTCATTAGAAAAGATTCAGAGAGGACACAATGAAGTTATATAACATTTTGAAGGGCATAGAGAAGGTTGATATTGTAAACCTCTCCAAGAAGGTAAAACTCTCCCAGATAATAATGTAAAAATGAACAAACTAAAAGTTAAAAGGACCATATGTACTTACGGAGGTCAGGAGAAAATTGCACGCACACGCAAAAGTACTGAGCAGAAAGGAATGACAAGCATGTTAATAGAAGCTACAAATAAATATAAGCAGGTCAGGAGGAAAGGAAATTACATGTCTGTCCCCACAGATACTTGGATGATTGAATTGGAATGGAGAATGTATTACCTTTTCAACCCTGGAAATGCTTGCCATATGCAAGAGTATTGGAGGAGATGAGCAAAGAAAATTTTCACGCTGCTCTTCAGGTTCTTCAGATGAAGTGACTGTTTTGGTCTTTCTTGCTATCAATCCAGCCCCCTTCAGGATTCATCCCTTTTTTCTTCTAAAAATATAGCTCATGTGAGACATTTGTTCGAGGGCACTTCAAGTACTCCTATAGCATCCCATGAATTTCTATTTAGTCTTTCACATCTCTGCTGAGACTTCAAACAAAGTTTCCAGCTAGGAAATTAGGTTGGTAATGCATATCCATTAGGGATTGATGTTATCACTATCTTATTTCATACAAGCCTTCAAACAGATTTTGGATAGTAATAACTTTCAGTCATTACCTTCCTGTAAAGCATTCGAAGTGATGACCTAGAAGGGAAAGACTCCTTATACCATTTCCATTATCCTGAATCATGCAGTTCCCAAATTGATTCCTTCTCACAAATGCTGAATTAACTATTCAAAATGGACCCACACCAACTTAATTCCCACTTTCCATCCTGAGGCCTCAGGGCACTTCAACAATATATGAGCATGCTGCTGCAACCATGCAGGTATCCAGGAAGCTCCGCTTTTCACTGGTGCAGTGATTCTCTTGTTCTCAGTAATTCTTTGGCTCCCAAATGACAGCTTCCGCAGAAGTAATGCTGAGAGAAGGTCAGTGTTGAAGGACTCAAGGACCTCATGAAGTGAGACCTCTTCCACCAGTGCCTTAATTAAAAACTGGTGAATTCCTATCAACAACTATCGGAGAATGTCAGCAGCACTTGGGCTGCCTTCAAATTCATTATCATCAGTGCCTGCAAGGAGACTCTTGGATTCTGTACCAGGAAACACCAAAATCTGGTGTCATGAGAATGACTAGGAGATCCAAGAGGTGATTGACCACAAGTGCAAGGCCATTTCTGCATGTAGAATGACACCAACTCCAAGCAAAATAAATTGAATCACAAACAGGAAAGGCAGAGATCTAAAGGAGACCTATAATATGAAGAACAGATGGTGACAAGGTGACAGATGGAAGACAAGGTGAAGGAGATTCAACATATCACTGATATCCACAGTATGTACAGTTTCTTTAGTACCACCAAAGCCATCTACGGTCCAAGCACTCAGGGAATAATTCTCTTGAGACCTAAGGATGGAAAAGACCTGATCAAGGAAAGGGGAGCCATCAACACCCATTAGAAGGAGCATTTTGAAAACCTTCTCAGTTGTTGATGAGAGTGTTCTCAACTCCATTCGCAACACCAAGTCAGAGACGATCTTGGAATCCCTCCAACCCTCGATGAGGTGAGAAAAGTCACCAAGAAAATGAAGAATGACAAGGCATCTGGAACAGATGGAATCCCTGCCAAAATCTTCAAGCAGGGAGGAAAGGAGCTTAAATCACAGCTCAATGTTCGCATGTTAAGGATCTGTAAAGATGAGGGAATCCTAGATGATATCACAGATGCCATGGCCATGACAATCTTCAAGAAAGGAGACAGCTCCAACTGTAGAAATTACAGAGGGATTACCTTGCTGTCCACCACAGAAAAGATCATTGTGAAAACCCTCCTGAACCACCTCCTTCCACTTGATGGAAAGCTCTTTCTAGAACATCAGCGTGGGGTTAGAACATCAAGAGGCACAACTGACATGGTTGTCACTGCTCAGCAGCTGAAGGAAATGTTGGGAACAACATAAACCTCTCTATATGGCCTTCCTTGACATTACAAAAGCTTTTGACTGTCAACTGAGAAGTGCTGTGGAGGATCCTTTTGAAGTATGGACACTCACAGAAATTTGTCACTATTGTCCACCTGCCCCATGACAGTATGTGAGCAGCAGTACTCAGATCTATCACAGTAACAGATCTATTTAGTAATGTTTTTATCACAGATCTCTTTGAGTTTAAAACTAGAGTTATGCAATACTGCACCATCATTCCAATACTCTTCTTCATATTCTTTCCAAGATACTACTTCTGACCATAAACAAGCTTCCAACTGGAGTGGAGTTAAACTAGAAAATGATAAGATGTTTAATCTCATCCCACTTGGAGCCAAAACCAAGACTACCCCAACTTCAATCATGGAGTTCCAGTAAACTGATGATAAGATAATGTGGACTCAATCCAGAAGCAATAATTACACCCTAAAACAGAACTATTACCATTCCTGGATCTTACACCTGCACCTACAGAAAAGTAATACATCTCATCCAGTGCAGTAAATGTCCTGATGGAAAATATACAGGAGGAACCAAACAACAACCACATACCAGAATGAACGCACAGAAAAATCTAACAAAGACAAAAATATCCAATTACCTGTGGGTGCACAATTGTCACAAGACAGCCACTCTCTCTCCAACCTCTCAGTTCTAATCAAAGGGAATTTATAAAATACCTTTCATAGATGAGCCTATGAATGTCACTTCATAAACCTGGATACAAAAACTCATGGACTAAATATAGACATTGGATTTATGGCACAGTATAACCTGTCTGTCATCTGATAACCCCAGATAACTTCTCTACATTATACTAGCTACATTCAGTCACTAGGTCAACATCCTTCCTCTCCTGGCAACCTACCTATCTCATATGTATGGTCTCCTAGGACCCTTGGTCCTCACTGCCACACATTCCCATTTTTACAGATCTGTATTTTGCATATTGACTTCTATTCCATACAAGAGAACACAAAACAACAGCAGACTCTCCCTGTGATTGAAGAAGAGTGTTTGTGCCTGAAAGCTTGCAAAGACTATTTTTCCAACTATTTAGTTAGTCTAATAAAAGATATCACATTTACCCAAAGAACCTTGTCTATCAACTCAGAAGCAGATTTTCAGGCAATCATCAACATCTTTACTGAGGCATACAAGAAAATGGTACTGCTGTTTAACATGCAGAAGACTAAGATTCTCCATCAACAAGCTCTTAGTATTTCCTAGCTCCAGCAATTCATATTTATAGTGAGATTCCATGTTTATAAGCATTTCCCATTGCTTGGAAGCCATCTCTCATAGAAGACTGATATTGATGAAGAAATCCAATATTGCCTCAGAAGTGCAACTACAGCCCTTGAAAGCTTCAGGAAATGGGTGTCAGAAGATCATGGCATCATACCCAAAACCAAACTTATGGTTTATGAAGCAGTCATGATCCCTCTCTTACTGGAGATGTGACAATGTACAAGAGACATCTCAAGTCACTGTAGGCCTCACTGGGAGATAGATAAATATATTCTGCTCACACAAATGCTTTGCTAAATCCTTGGTGAGAGTAGGCTTCACCAGCAAACCTGACCCATGCATGAACTCCTCACATAAACAAAACTTAACACATGGACCAGATGTTCACTCCCACCAAAGGATAGGAGGGAGACATGATGGTACACGGTAGGATACTTAAGTACCAGGATGATAAGCCTGAACTGGGAACATCAGAGTAAAATGTGAAACAAGCCTACAGTACAAGACAGTTGGTGATATTCAAGATACAGATGGAATGCAAAATGTAATTTGTTTTGATCATTGTATAAAAGGAGAATTGGAAAACAGGCAAACTTTTTAATGGCCTGGTAGTGTTCCGCCAACTATCTTGTTACAGGTACACATGTGTTAGCTCCTAGTCTAATGTAGTTGCTAGGCCAAAATGTGTTAGGGCTTTGCTTGTAGATAACACAGCTGGTCAACTCTTTGCCACCAAACTGAGCCTGTGGTCATTTTTTAAGACAAGATTAGTGTTGGGATCTCCTGGCTATGACTTTTGCTGGCACCACAGTTCCTGAGACTTCAACACTGACAACACACCAATAACAGCTGATGAGGACAACAGCAACGATGACACTGATAATGCCATATAACAGTTTCTACATAAATACCATCAACTCTGTTTGTGGAAGATCCTTTGAATCCAGTAACAATACACATGCACCAATGTTATCATCCTCTCACAAGCAAACACGATGAGTATTGAGGCGATGAACATCTGACATCAACTTCACTGGGCCAGCCACATCATCCAGCTGTCCAACTCCAGACTCCTTAAGCAATTTTTATTCTGTCAGCTCAGTTAGGGCATATGTTCAAAAGGAGGTCAGAGAAAGGATGTCTTCAAGGTCAATTTGAAAATATGTATCATCAACATAAACTGATGGAAGACTATCACCCTGGACTGTCCCAAATGCAGAAAGTCTTTGCTGCAAGGGTCTCAGTACTTTGAAACATCATAACAACAATAAGAGATGGAAAAGATGGAGTGGCAGAAATAGTTTGTCATGGACTGAACCAAGAATGCGGAGTGAGTTCTGGCAAAGTCTGGCCCACGAACCAGATTGGGCCCATGGCAGACTATTTCACCACAGCTCTTTTGGGGCTATGGACCACACTGTCACCACTGCAAGATCCCAGCCCCAGAGAAACTCCCCACCCCATCGCATACCCTACCAGTATTGCTGGGGATAGTCTTCATGAAAACCAGCCACAGCAGCATGGGCAGTGGCTGTTGGGTAATGGAGTCTGGGTGTTGGCCATATCTGTCATTTTGTCCACCCTTAGCGAGAGCCACTCACCCCACATGGAAATATGTGCCTGTTGCAATACAACCTGTTGATCTCAGATTGACTTTATCAGCCATCTTCAGATCCACAGTGCAATCATAAAAGACAATTATCCTCAACTGCAAGGGAATGCCAAAGATGATGAATTATTTTCTGTATTGTACATTAGGACTCTATTATATAAGCACAATATAACAATGGTTATGAAGGCCATTTTTTCCCCTTGATATCCACAAAAATACACGCAAAACTATGTGCATCAGCTAAAATAGTAAAGGATAAGAGATCCTGAGACACCAATGGATTCCAACATTTTATTCAGATTTCTTTTTGTTTGTTGACAGTTAACGCGTAAAGAGGAACTTTGAACTTGATACGCATTCATGTTATAAATGTGCTTTTGTAAGCAATTAATTCATGGGAAAATAGAATATTCAGACTGTTTTTTATTTCTCTCCTATTTAACACTTCTTACAAAGCCTGGTTTCAAAAGAACATGCATTGGTGAATCATGATAATCTTCCTTGAAAAATTTTTCTTTTACAATTTTGAAGCAATTTCAACTACAGCATCAAACTGTAGTTAAAGTTCTGCAGGTAAAGCCTCTCACTTGTGATAGATTGGTGGAAAGGTCGGTATAACCCAGGATTCAATATATATGCATATTTTGATGATAAAGGATAAGGTTTAAATCTCAGTGACTCCAGTACATAGCATAGTGCAATGCCATGAGAAAAATATGCTGGTCTGTGTGCTTTACATCAATGTAGGATACGATAGAGTATATTTTTTGTGGTGCACAAATAACGTAATTCATGTAATTTGTCATTAATAATGCAATTGTTGTCAGGTAGAATGTGGGACACAAAAATAAATCTAGTAATTACAGGTTAATTTATGTTTTCTAAATCATATACCAATTATTTCAGGAGTTAAGCTACCATTCAACACCCAATATAATTGCTTCTTGATTTGTACTGGTAGTTTTAAGATGGTGGAATCTATGTTATAAGCAGACTAACCACATAATTATCATGTACATTATGTTTAACACATTTTACAGAAATAGCTAGAGCAGATCAAATTAGTAATTGTAAACAATCTATCTGTTAAATGTAGCCCCTTTGTGCTTGAGTTGTCCATAAAATAATTGTAGGGTCAAACAATTAATTCAGTATTCAATACTGCCTGGCAAATACTTTCTGTATTTGAATTTAGGGTGGTTTGCTCACAATTTTTTTGTTTGTTTGTTTTGCAAAAATATATTTCCTATGTCATATACTTATATATGGGCAGGAGTGGTGGTGAAATAAAGAAAATATATATATTATAGAGAAATATATATTTAAATAAAGAGAGAGAGAGACACGCACACATACACGTGCTCACACCCACCACAATACCTCCAACAACCTATTGTGTGGCCATCATGGCTCACTTGACAGTCCAAAAAATATCATTGCAATTATAGTGTATACATTCCTGTCACAATATCTGCACTGCACACCCGCCCACAAGCACTTTTGCATGTCTGCGCACCCATCACCACCACTCTTGCGCATCACAGTGACTCAACTTCACCATAACCCACCTCCTCCCTTCACTCTCTCCTACCTTTTTCTATTTCCCAGGCCTTTCAGTCACTGCTATCATCGTCATTTTCTTTGCTTCCATCAGCTTTACCATCATCATCGCCATCATGGTTTTTGTCATCACTTTTTTCAAGAGCCCCACCCCTGAATAGTCTGTGCCAGTCCAATCTCTTCCATATGATTCTGCCATCTCCTCTCTGATGTGTTCAACCACTTTCTTGTAATACTCTTGCATGTCATTAAGTCTTCTGATGCAGAAGATGATTTAATTGATGTGGGCCATCATGGTTCCCCACTGCTTGGACAGGTATCCAAATAGCACCGCTTCTCTGGTTAGGATTTTGGCCTCAATCACCATCTTGAGGAGTATATACACTTTCCTCCATACCCCTTTGACATATGGACAATACCACAGGAGGCAGTCAATTGTCTTTGCTGTCCATAAGCAGGTTTCCCTGATGCAGGATGGTGGACTTCTCTGTCTCTCTGTCTTGCCACACCTGCACTGGTAGCACTCATTGGGATACAGCTCTGCATTCCTTCTTCAAGTCTTTATGGAAAATCCTTTCCCACACAACCTGACAGCTGTTATTGGGTAGTAAGTCCACAGATGCTCCTTTCTTCACCATCCTCTACATCCAGTGGCAGTTCAATAGAGTCATCAGGCTTTCCTTTCATAGTTTGCACTTGTTGTGGAACTGCTCCAGGTTTCTATAGAACCACGGTGGTTCCCAGATGACTCATCTCATGCATGGCGGTAAGTGTACCCCACCGTGTTGTAATGTGTGTGATCTGTCCCTGCCCCTAAGTGGCTCTACCATAATTGGTCTTTGGAAATTGGCAGCACATTGGCAGCAAATTGGCAGCCTGTCTGCCCCAGGAGTCTTACCAAATGGTCAAATGCAGTATGGAGACATGAGAAGATGTCACCCATGGGCAGATCTAGGATTGTAGTGACTGGTGTGCAGCCACACCTCCTTCAGTGGTGAAGCATTCACTGCACTTGAACCACACAAACCACATTGTACTTGAACCGAAGGGAGTGTCCTTGACGCCAGTGAGATGCTTTCAAGCATTCAGCTGAGAACTCTGAGCTCATCAGCTGTTCAGCACAGCATTTGTCTGAAGTTCACATAGCACCAGAACCCAGGGCTAAACACTACCACTGTTCACCTTCCCCTCCCCTCCCAAATTCAGCAGCAGAGGAATACAGGGGATAAGCATCAGAGTTGCTCAGTCCCTATTTAGACACAACTTCAGAGCCCATGTGTCCCTCTTTTCTCCTGCTGCTGAATTCAGAGTGGGAGGAAGGAAAGGAAAGATGAGCAGTATCAGCAGTCACCCCCTGGCTCCAGAGGGTATGAAAGTAGTAGTCTGGCCAGAGCTTGCACTGGCCAGGTGGTGAGCTTAGAGCTCCCAGCATATGTGGAGCTCCCAGCAGAAACTGTGCTGACTTGCCAATGAGTTTACTGCATATGCTGCTCCCAGCCAGTGGGCCCTGATTCCAGCCCTACATCTGTGTAGATTCTGGGACAGACAATGACTTTCCAAAGAAAGGACCTTTCTGTGGACTTACTAAACCTCAAGCACCCTGCCCCATCAGCCTTTCCATTTTTAATATTGTCACCCACACAGGTCAGTTGTACTAGATTGTTTAGCATTGTCATTTTAACAAGAACAGTTCCTCTTCTCTCTCAGGCGTATGGAAGTGGAGGGTAGAAGTATGAATAACTACAGCAGGAGTCCCAGCATATTTGGATGTGATCTTATGAAACTACCAGCATTTGTACAAATAGAAAAATCCTAAATATTTGTGGAATCCAAGCCTACTGGCAAACAAAAGGGCAAATATTTAACAGTTATATTCCCATCATTCTGTTTTTAGGTTCGAATTATACAGCTGAGTCCAACAAACTGATTTCAGTAGGATTATTTGTGAAGGTAATTTATATACGTAAATGTATGAAGGATCCAAACCTGCTCCTTTGTGATTGTTGAATGCAATATAAGACTGGAAGGGGGTTTTGGAATATTTTTTGCTGTTGGCTTACTTGTGCTATAAAGAGAAATGATAGCATTCTTCCTCTGTAAATTTGTACAAGGCATTGTGTCTCACTTTTAATTACAATATTTTGAACTGCTACATCAGAGCTGTCCAGGAGGGCTGCAAATCTGGCTGCCTAGCAGCTATATTACAGATTTAATTAACACATGTTGAGAACTGCTGCAAATCAGCGGTGCAACCATTCCCCCACCATTGATGATGACAGCCTTCTGGAGGCCAAGATGCAAATACACCACATGGACTACAGTGCTGTAACCATCAGACTATAGATCAGCTGTGACTCAGCTGCTGTGCTGTGAAGTTTGGTAATCAGGATGACAGATTAAAAAGATGCTTAGTGTTCAAGTACCCATTAAAGGAAAAGGAATTTGTGTGAATGTAGTACAATTTAAAGCAATTTTGAAAAGAAAATAAAGTCTTTTGAAAACAACAGAATGCAAAGAAAAACAAAAGTGGTGAAATGAAACTTCTTGAAAAATTTGACCATAGATTTGAGCTTTTAGCTAGCTATAGTAGAAAAAAAATAATGCAAACAATCATCCAGAAATATTACATGTATGTAAAGGCTTGAAGGGAAAAGAAAAGAGGGATGAAATTTCAATTGCCCTAGACACTGAGTAATCAGCTACTTTACTGCAGAATAGGTGTAAAATGCTGCCCATCACTACAGTTGCAGGTTAGATGTGTTATACATTTGTATGAATCGCAATTAAAAATGATGCGTAATGGAGAAAACACTGTGTATCATAAATCAGAATGAGCTGATAATACTGAGCAGGATTAAGGTGAATTAGAATGAATTTAAATGTATACTAGGGCAGAAAGTACTATGGAGAGAAAAGACCTTTAACAGAAAAAAAAAAAGTAGACAAACAAATACTTTGTTAACCTTACAATGGTTAGGTTCTGTTCTCTTTGGGTTCTAACGTGACCATCACCAATGTACCTGAGTGACTGAGCTATTGTTCCTCTTTGAGGCTCATGCTATATCTTCAAGGCAGAGCTAAACTAAAAGGGCACAACTGGATTCATAATGTATTACTTGGTACTTGGGGAAAAGCAAACGTTGAATCGTACAATTCATTTTAGGAAGCATCCAGGAAGATGCGGCAGTTACTGAGACAAAACAAGCAACCACTGATGAAGCAACAATTATCAAGTGAGCTGCAATTATATTAAAAACTGCATGAAAGGGTAACCCTAACTGACAGCACTGCAAGAGGTGAGAAAGAAGTTATTGGTTAATTTGTAGAAATCAGCAATTCAATACAGAGTAATGAGTCTAAGAAACCATGTACTGTAGCAAACAATGAGGAGAGAGGAGTTTTAAATGGGAAGAAACTGACTTCCTGCATACTGGGCACATCTACACAAGACACTACATTGTTGTAAAGACAAGAACGGCAATGTAGCTCATCACTACAGTGATTTAATATTGGTGGGCATGAACCATGATGTCGATGCTACTGTGCAGTAGCAACAAGCTACTGCTACTTATTTCTACTGTGCAGAAGGGTCAGAAACGACCCATGTGTTGCCAGAATTGCACAGTAATGCTAAACCAAGTACAAACTGACTGTGCAGTAACAACTAGACAGTCAGGTGCAAATGCACATATGCCCACTAACTAGGAAAGAGATCTGAAAGTTACTATAGGTAGATCTCCAAGTCCCTCACCCAGCTGTGCAGTTGCAATGAAGCAGGTATATACAGGGGAGTAATGCTGATCTGTCTTATGAAAAAAGGGAGTTCAAAGAAAGACTGTTATAATTTATTAACCCAAAGCTTTAAGATAGACTGTGAAAAGATACTACTGTGTTTAAACTCTATTCTAATATGTAAGGAAAGCTTTGTTTATATGCTACTGTGAGATAGAAAATAAAACCACCAAAGAAATTCTAGACTACATACAACAGTTCTTTTGTACCCATGTGCTAAAACACAATGTAGTAACAAAAACTATGGAATTTTTACTTGCCTGGAAAGGTTTTACATTTGCACAACTACTACCTTCCTCATACATAACCAAGGGGTTTCTTTTGATCTCTTCCAGCCCTGAGCCACATAGCTCTATGCATAGGAAAATTGCATACCAGGTAAAAAGATCTCCATGAATTATAAATGGCAATGTTTTCATCAGTGTTTCCCCTACCCCATTAGGAAAATGAGCAAAGGATTTCCTCTTAAAATCTGCAGATATGCTGAGAATAAAAGAAGCAGTTATAACCTCCTCATCTCCAGAGTGTTTTTTGCTGTCCCTGATAACTAGCATTGAAACCCTTGAGGAAGGATTTTATTTCCTTTTGTCTATCTAAAAGCTAGTTTTCTAACTGATTAGCTTTCCATTTTTGGCATTTATCCCATGAACTGTGGATACATAACCCTGTATATATAGGCTGCATATGCATGTTCAAACGATCTGGGAGAATTTTTCCAAGTTTGTTTTCCTGGTAGAAAAACTTATTCAGAGACACATGAATGAATATTTGAATGCTGAGCCTCTGAGGAGCAGAGAATTTGTTGTGCTAATACTATGCAGTCACAGAGGTCCTATGTATGCATTTCAGTATGCTCTTCAGCTTCCCTCAGACTGTGCAGAAACAGATGGCTGTAGTCCACAAGGCAGTCATGATTGGTTGATCCAAACTGCTCAGTCATCCTGTCTTTCTCTGTAGCACAATACGAAGGGGGGTGTTTTGCTCCCTGCTCTTCTGAAGCATCAGAGTCCAGCCTAAGTTACACACTGGGCACACCTACACAATATGATTTACCGCACAGCAGATGAATATGTTACACAGTAAAGTGTCAGCGTCCACATGTGTGTGACAATTGGGGTGCTGTAGACTAATTTCCTAGGCTGTCAAGTAGTCCCGTCACATTCCAGTGGTATTGGACAGTGCAGTAAATTACTGTGCTTAAAATTGGAGTATATTCAGTAGCTTTCCTTGCATGTGTAGACCTGCCCACTGTCTCCTGGGGGACAGCAAAGTACCTGCGGATGCTGGAGGACTGTGCTGTGGCTTCTCTCAAAAGAGAGACATTCACTCTCGCAGGAGAAATGCCTTTGGAGTTATTTAATCTTGGTTGTTCCTAGGTTGTTTTTCTCCTGAAGCAGCCATTTCTTTTGTGAGAGAAAAATCCTGAACATCTGTATACTCCTGGTTTCTCCTGAAAAAGCAGCAACTCTCCCAGGAGACACTACATGTCTGTATGTGGCCGTAGCCTGACCATACATAGTAGGCTACACATGGGCTGGACAGCCATGTGCCTAGGTATGTACTCCCACTGTGAATACATAAGTGCACGTAAGTAATGAAAATGTAACCATGGGGGGCAAAGGATGGAAGGAGGAGGTTAGGCATTCTTTTACAGATGACCCTACAGATGACCCACTGCCCCTTGCATTGAATAAAATAGAAAGTAGTACAGAAGTTTCTGCCTTATTAAAAATAAGGGTCCAGGGTAAAACCCAGAGTAACTTTGCATCAGTAATATTGCTCTCTTCTACATGGCCTTATATATTTCACTCTCTTGACTTCCCAAAGGCGTAACATCAAAAAGATGCATGGTAAAAACACCTGTTTATGTGCAGTGTTTATCATGCAATCTGGCAGTTAAAGTACTGTGTTAGAAAGTCAAAGAGATGCAGTGGGAGCAAGTGGGGGCCCAAAACCCAGGAATTCTAGTTTCTGGATAAGTGCCCAAACCATTGAGCAATTTCAACTAAACCAGGCAGAGAAAATAGAATTGAAAGTGTCAAAATTGCAACTTATGGAACTAGAAAAGTACCAGGCAGTGCATAAAAGGAAATAGAATTCTAGTCTTGCTCTACATACCTAACTACAGGAAAAAGAAAAAGCCCCCGTTTGCAAAAGTTCAAGTTTATTGACTTTCAGGACATGATACTCAGCCCACTGCTTATCCCAGGAGAACTACGAGTACACTGTGCTTGGAGAGTAATTACAGGAGAGTTTTCATGGTCTGGAGCCCAACCTTCCAAATCATACATTTTGCTTTCCTCTGTACAAATACAACACAGAAACACTGAGTGCCAAATCCTTTTTCACTTCTAAGATGCCCTGACTTAGGGTTTGCTTGTTCTAAACATTTGTTAATGAGTTCAGCAAAGCAGGAGGCATGCTGTTCTGCTTGTGGAAATGCAAAACTCTCCTGTTGTTTTAGGGCAGCTCAATGCACCTTCAGCTAAGTGCCCCATTCTTTCAGTCTGGAGCCCTACAATGGACAATGATAATACCATCATCTCACAATAGCGTGGTGGCATATGGAAGAGATCTAAGTGGAAAAGATTTAAAGTGGAATTTCAGAAAGCTAAATGCTACTCCTCCACATATAGCCTAATGGTTAGAACACTTATACAGGTCACAAGAGGCCTGGCTTTCAGGTCTCATCAGCCTTGAGAAACTCTCTCTTACCTCCCTATAGAATTCTATAATCATTAACACAGGGGCTAGGATGAGATCAACCTCCAGCTGAAACAGGGCAGTGAAGTGGGGAAGAGTCATATGGCCACTAGGAGAGCATACAAGATGAAGTATGACTCTGTGGTCTTGTGAAGCAGGCGTTGGCTTGGGAGGGAGGAAAACCTCAATTGTGGTCCCTAGTCCCAGCCTGTGCTCCCTGTGCTCCTCATGCATTTCACAATAATTGGTTAAAACACATTAACGGCCTTGACACCAGAGCCCACATCCAAGGTCTCTCTTGCTGTCAGGCCAGGGCCTTCTAACAGACCTTTACTAAATCCACAAGAGGACTTCTAGGCTTCAGTCAATCCCAAAACTAAGGTCCTTATCAAACTATTTCAGAACATTGCAAAGCGGGTGTTGTCGTTCCTTACACTTCTGGAAAATGAGAGACTATGCATACTGTCACTACAAGCACCAGTCACAAACTATAGACCAGACTTTAAATCAGTGCCCTCAGACTTAACACAAAGACACTTTGGAAGCTATCTATTGACTCATGCCTCTGAACCTGGTTATTTAAATATTTACCTGTTGCAAATGGCCTGAGATCTTACAGCAGTCAGAGGAAATGTTGCAAGGACACACTGAAGGCTTACCTCAAGAAAATGGATGCTGATATCCAAATTGGGGAAGAGATGGCTGCAGCTCAGCTTCAATGGCACTTCAACCTCAACCAAGTGGCACCCTGTTTTGAGGTAAAGAGTCTTGCCATCAAAACAGAGAAGAGAGAGAAGGAGGAAAAGGAGAGAAATCCCAGCCTACTGCTTATGCTCCCCTACAGAAGTACCTGCAACTTCTGCAGATGGATCTATGGCTCAAGGGCTGGATATTTAAATCACCTCAATATCCAATAAGCCATGGTAGAGATCATCCTCTAATTGGAGGGTTGCTGCCACCACTGCTGACAATAAGGATTGCAAATTTTTAATTATCAAAAAGAATTCATGTGCATACACACAT
Source organism: Caiman crocodilus (assembly GCA_030014935.1). Taxonomy (NCBI): domain Eukaryota; kingdom Metazoa; phylum Chordata; order Crocodylia; family Alligatoridae; genus Caiman; species Caiman crocodilus. The sequence continues at coordinate 21,122,620 of JAGPOW010003642.1, forward strand.
ACATACACACACACACACACATCTCTCTTTTCAATGTGTGCAAAATCTTAAGCACAAGCATAAACATCACAAGATCAGACCCATGTATTTAGTGTTGTTTAGTAAACCTCTTCATGGCGCCACTATATTAGTTTTATCATTTGGTACCTGCTGGTATTTTTGGTTTATTGCATGTTTGTATCAAAGTTTCCCAGAGATCAAGATGCTTCTTAGTATAAATTATAAGAAATAACTAAATCACAAATAGGGAAAGGACCTAAAGTTGTGCCTCAATGCATCAATAATTATGTGGTGATGCTATGATGTATAAGGTGTATTTAGCAGAAAATCCAGACATAATGGCTTGACAGAGAAGCAGATGTGGCCCATTAGAGTTAGCCTCTTGTTTTATATATTAACAGCAATTTTTTCACAAAAAAAGACCCTCTCTGGATCTTATTCACAAGAATATTGATGATTATAATAGGCCTGTCATTGAAAAATGAAAGCATCATGGACTATAAAGGAAAAGCATTCACTTTTCTGCACCTGTTCTGTGCTGCAGTTAAAAAACTAAGCTCCTTGTTTGCACTACTTAGGATGCAGTTGCTACTACTCAAGTCTTCTTGACAGCTAATAGCATGATATTCTGCCTTCCTGTTGACTGGGGAAAGGAGAGCCAATTTAAGCAATGATGAGACTCAAGTATTGATATGCAAAAGGTCCTTCACTTTCAGTCCACTGGGATATGGCAAGCAGAATTGGGGTAATCAAGCATAAGTGAATGGCAGTCAAGGACAGCTGTGATTGAAAGTTACGTTTTTCATGTTTTGTCGGAGGTCAGTGGAAAGGTACTGCCATCAGAGTCTGATGTGCATTGTGTTCTTTTTTGTATTTCCTTGCTGGTTGAAGAACAACAGACTTCCTGGATGAAGTAGAAGGCAGCAACTGAATATCCAAATGTATGATTAGAGATGAAGAAAACTTTGGGAGTTTTAAATTAAAAACTGGGTTCTTGCTAAAAAACAGATTATGAAATGTGTCTACCCTCCATGAAAAAGTTTAATTTTTGTCAAAAAAAGCAAATACATGGAAAACAAAATATTTAAATTCCAACATCCTGTTATAGGGAGGCATTGGTAGTATAATATGGTTTCATAATGTATACATTCCCATCCTTGGAAAAAGGTCTCCATCTATCTTGCCTCTGGACACTGTGGTATAGCACTAGAGACATAGTATAATCTGGATTTTATTTTAAATCAACATATGGAAAGTATAAAATTTCTGTGTGGGGGAGGAAATAATGATGATTCCAGCTTGTTCTCATTATCACTCTCTTCCCTGGAAAAGTCTTATTATAGGTATTTGCCATGACTTTAAGCATTTCCAGGAAACCCCTTCATGAAGGGAATGTAGGCCCATCAGTCTGTCTTACCAGTATGGCCTTTTCGAATTCTCTATTTTTGTGGCGGTGCGGAGTGAGCTGAGAGCTAGGATTACAGTGGTATTTCAGTGCATGGAGATATGCTGCAAGAAGCCTTCAGTCTATTTAGTTCAACACTGCTCTGCATGTTGTACAGTCATTTACATCATTCCAAAGTCCAGAAAGCTACCTGTAACAGGGAACCCTAGCACTCTTACTAGGAGTCAGGGTGGTCCCTTTAAATCCAGAACCTTCCAGTGACAGCCAACCAGTCAAGTAGGGATTAAGGCTCAAGCCCTGCCAGTCAGTCAGGTGACAGGATGAGGAAGACCAGGATCCTACAAATGGCAAGTGGAGAAGGCCAAAGGGGCAGCAGGGAGGGAGACTTCCAATGACCACGGTGCTGTGGCCTCAGTCTCTGTCAGAAGACTGTGCCATGCCATGAGTCATCTTCATGATCATCTAAAGTAAGCAGGCATGTTGCCTTTCTTGTTTCTGTATTATAGTTTTTTTCCCCCCATTATATGGCCTTAGATGTCTATGTTTTGTGTTGAATGTTAAGACCACTGCTTTGGGGAAAGCTATTTGGGGAAGGAGGAGGCCTCAGTGGGGGCCCACTGCAGTGTGGGGACCCCAGCACCAAAGAGGGTGCAATATTTGGGGTGAGCTGACCCCAACACCAGAGAGGGCGCATGAGCTTGAGTGAGGCTTTTTTGGAGAGTTAGAGCCTGGGAGTCAAACCCCAATCAGTGGGTTTTTTTCAACTGACAGGCCTATCTAGAGAGAGAAGGGGTAGGTCCTAAGCAGCTGAGACCCCAACTTAAAGGGGAATTAACAAATACCATCTGAGAGGATTGGGCTGCAGTGTAGGGGAGGAACAGAGCCGTAGATAGCACCCTGGCATCAGAGCATACAATGGGCAGCCTCCTGCTTAATTAAAAATAATTAATTAACAAGGCATGGCAGGAGAGAAGTGGATGGTTGGCCCATAACAGGTGGCCAGGGCCACCAGTAGATGGGCCCTGAGCAGTCGTCTCCTCCCCAACACCCGGCCCTATTACAATGGTGCATTGGCCAGGAACTTTTCATATAGCAGTATCCATCATCGGACACTGATTTGCCTGTATGAGGGAAAAAACCTGTAGGTCCATAAAGAAACCAGGAAAATGAGAGCAGATGCTAGCCCCAGACCCAGAGCCATAGCAGCAAGTCTTGGAGTGGCTACGCCAAATAATACAAGGTCTACAGGATCAAGCCGCAAGACAATAGGCACTGTTAGCCAACATGACTGGAAGTATCCACCTGCGATTAGTGACCCAGGAAGGGATGTGTGGCTATGGGGCCAGAGTGGACTCTGAGACAAGCCACCGACATTGACGGTGGAAGTGAAAATGAAGGGAAAAGAGATACGGGCTATGCTGGATGCAGGCTTATTGCAGACCATGGTGTGGAGCAATGTGTTACCGGCAAGAGAGAGGGAAGTAGCAGACCATGTAATTGTGCAATGGTGGTGGGGGGATTCCAGTGAAGTCGGGGTGGGGGTCATCCTGCAAGTAGGTGACAGGACCCACCAGATACTACTTGGGGGTCACTGAGAGCTTACCCTACCCAGTAGTACTGGGCTGCGACTGGCCAGAATTATTGACAGACATCACCAGTGTGAAGTGAAAGGAGGGGACTGAGATGAGAGAAATTTGCTGTTGGAGGCCCTGGGAGACTAGAAAGCCTGAGGCTGGATGGGAAGATGATCCAAAGGCTGAGGGACTCGTGGGTTAATCTAAACAACCTCCTCCACACGAAGAGGCTGAACGAGTGGTGGATGTTGCACGTTTGTGGGAGGAAAAACATTTCCAGTTGGAGCAGAGTCGGGAGGCAGATATTCGGTATGCTTTGCAGGAACACCTGGCTCAATGAAACGGCAAGGTATTATGACCCAAGCTGATGAAGCCAGCACCGAGGTTTGAGGTAAGAAATGACCTCCAGTACAGAATTGAAAAAAAAGGAAGCCTGGAGGAGGGAGGTTGTACGGTTGCTGGTACCTTGGCGATATTGATGGACTCTATTGAAGGTGGCTCATGAGCTCCCTATGGGCGGACATTTGGGCAGGGACAAAACAGAAGCCCTCATTCAGGCAAATTTGTTTTGGCCAGGACTGTTGTGGAAAGTGGCAAAGTATTGCGTTACATGTCCCATGTATCAAAAAGTGATCCCAAGGTACCCTCCAAAAGCTCCTTTAATTCCTATGTCCTTGGTAAAGGTTCCCCTTGATCAGGTGGCGGTGGACATCATCAGGACACTTCCCAGAAGTAGCAATGAAAATCAGTATATTTTAGTCTTACTGGATTAGGCAACAAGGTATCCGGAGGCTGTGCAGATGAGGACAATGTCCACTCCAAAACCAGCAAACAAGTAATTGAAAATATTCTCGTGAGTAGGACTCCCTAGAGATCTGCTGACAGACCAGGGAATAAATTTTACATCATACATGTTTGAGGGAGTAAGTAGAGCTTTGGGGATCAAACACCTAAAGATGGCACTGCATCATCCCCAAATGGACGGGCTCATGCAGTGTTTTAACCAGACACTGAAGTAGATGTTAAAGAAATTTGTGGTCGAGAGTCCTTAGAATTGGGATAAAATGATACCACCTTTGTTGCTTGCTGTCAGAGAGGCACCCCAAGCCTCAACCAGGTTTTCACTCTTTGAATTACTGTACAGCCAGCAACCAAGTGGAATCCTGGATTTGATTAAAGAGTGTTGGGAAGAACAGCATAGTAAAGATCAGAACTTGATCCAATACATAATATAACTGTGGAAATAACTTGAAGCAGCTCGGAGTGAGGTTTTAGGAGACCTCAGAGAGGCCCAGCAATGACAAGTGAGGCATTATAACCGAGGCACACAGGAAAGGAAGTTTGACCTGGGGGACCACATGTTGGTTCTGCTGCCTGACCATGAGAGTAAGTTACTTGCCCAGTGGCAAGGACCCTATGAAATTATACACCAAGTGGGTCCCGTAGACTATGAGGATGGCTCATAGCATGGTATATTCTTCTGACTGAGACTGCAGCCGCAGCACTGTGGTCATTGGGAGTCCCCCTCCCTGCTGCCCCTCTGGCCTTCTCCATTTGCCATCTGTAGGATCCTAGCCCTACTTTTCCCATCACCTGACTTGCTGGCAGGGTTTGAGCCTTAACCCCTACTTGACGGGCTGGCCATGACTAGAAGGTTCTGGATTTAAAAGGACCACCCTGTCTCCTAGTAACAGGGCTAGGGTTCCCTGTTACACTACCATTCACGTGATACTGGTAGATATGGGGCAGGAATGAATTGGGTCTACGCTATTTTATTTAGATTTTGTTCACATAAGCTCTGGCAAAAGGAAACCCTTTCCCTTTTCTTAAACTCTGTAGTTCTCTGGATTGTTTCTTTAATTCCTATCTTTAGTTTGCCCACCTCCAGCTTTCACTCACTTATGAATTAACAACCATTTTTATATATTTATAATTGCATTAAGATCCTAAAAGCAGTCATGCCTTTTATATGAAAAGAAATTAATCATTATCTGATCATCTAAAGTGGATGCAAGAATTTTTAAGTGACCATTTCATAATATGGAATTAACAACATATGAAGCAGAAGGGAGGTGTGGAGACTGGAAATCCTTAAGTACTAGATTGTAATAGGGTGGCATCCCTAGGGACTGTCGTGATACCCTTAGGGCCCTTTAACCATGCGAATCTTACTTAACAGACACCCTTTTTCTCACCTGCCATGTCTTGCTGTTTCTGTTAATATTGGGAGGGTGCCCTTGGTCTAATTGCTTGGACACGGTCTTACTAGACCCCATTGAACCCTGGGGTTCATAGACCTCTTAGTGTCCCGCTTTATGATGGATGCTTCAATGAAACATTCTCCACCTTCTGGGCTATATGCATGGCTCCAAACCACCCCTTTACCATGCCCCAAGCCTCGCAGATGATACTGATGTCACCTTGCCTAGGCCTTGTTATAATCCGGCCCCTTTGTCCTCACTAGGCTCTATGCAGCCCTGTCTCTGTGTCCACACTGGCACCAGGCTCTTCACAGCCCTGTCTCTTTTTGTCACCCCCAAAACACTGTACCCACATTGGCACTGGGGTTTCCCCACTTTGTAGTGGGTCCCCAATGAGGGTTCCTCCTTCCCCAATAGCCTCATCCAAACCACCATTATAAAACATTATATTATAAAGCAGCAAACAAAAAATGTTTATATTATAAAATAGCAAACAAAACATGAGCTTCTGGGTTATAACATAACACAACAGTTCCGGGTGTGCTCTCCCCTTAAAAAAAAAATCAAAAAAAAAAAAATCAAACTTCGTCCCTGGCATTACCAGAAGATAAACTTGCAATCAGACTCTTCCCATAGCTTCCTCTAGTATGACTCCTTCTCCCTTGGCCACTGGCAGAGGACTGCTTTTCTGCTCCTAGCCCTGGGGTTTATACCTGCCCAAGGCCCTGCCTCTCCCAGTCAGCTGTGCAGGTGCAGGCCAATTTACTCTTTGACTTGTTATCACAGTAACCTGCACCTGTGGGCTTCTGCCTGGCTCTTAAGCCACTCCCCAGGCCATTTCTGGTCTTATAGTAGCAGGCACCTTAGTGCCCTGTGACACAGACAAAGGATGCCATGAAGGAGCTATCAAACATGGTCAAAGACTGTTCACAGAGATTCAAATAATAGTCTTTCTTAATCATTGAAATATTTGACCATCTTTGTAAGGAAGCCTTTATATTATTTTATACATGTACCCAGATAAAGGTGTTAAAGTTTGTCCTAAATTGGCTTTGTACATACATAAAGTACGGAAATCTTCATGCATATGAAAGAGGGTCTTAACACTCAAATAGCCCCAGGGAACGTAGTTTATCTATCCATGAAAATAACACATGGTAACACCAAGTCACCCTGTTGAAACACATGCACAAGAGTCATGTGTTCATAATCTGATTGAATTTACGCCACTGGAAAGAATGAAGCAGAATTACTTTTAAACAGCTATTGAAACACAACTGTTTCTTGACTATTCACTTCAATATATTATAGTTATCGTAATCAATCAGGTAAACCTCTTAAATACAAAATCCCTTTATGACATATCCATAACCTCAGTGTGATTAACAGATTTTCTCAAAACTTGAACCCAGTTTAAAAATATACCCGTGAGTACAAAGAAGGCAGAGTCAATTTCCTAAACTAAACATCAAGATTGAACATGGGAGATTTATCATTGATCTTTGTATCAAAGACGTGGCCCTGAACACATTACTCCTGAGAGGCAGCTGCTACCCAATCACATAAAAATGTGGATTACATTGTCAATCAAGCTGTACATGCTAAATACATCTATAAAGATGGTAATCTCTACAATAGTAGAGCTGAGAAAACCTTAGAGGAGTTTTACCAGAAATCAAGCAAAGACATTGGTTATGGATAGGTGAGGGAAAGGGGGTAGCCTTCCTAAGGAACACTGCTTTGCACTTGCCACAATAAAACAAATTACAAAATTATTTCAGAAATGAATCATCTCAGAAGAGAAAAGGCTTGTTCCTAGCTTAACATTACTGCCAATTTTTCAAGTACATTTTAGGCCTACAATTATAATTAAGACCATTTGCTTGTCCTCATGGAGATGCAGTTGATACAAAGCTGAGTCTGAATACCATGTTTTCTCACATACAGCACTCACCTTCCCCCTGCCACCCACCCCCCAATCAGACTTCAAAACTTGGGATGTGAGTATTAAGCAGAGAAGCTGTTTTCTTCACTGGAAAAAAGCACACCTGGATATACTGTGTATGCCATACATCTGCCCATGGCTGCCATTTGTTTGGCTCAGTAAACTGAAGGGGCAGAGTCCTCTGAAAGCCATAACTATTGGATGATCACTGTAGTTTGTGGCTGAAACAGCAAGTGAGTTGCTGATAGTACCAAATTTACTCAATGCTAAGATGAAGGTTTTTTCCCCATTTAAAATGGGGGAAGAAGCCCTTACTCAATTCTAGGATGAGGAAGGCATTGGAGGTCAGGCAGCTGATGTGGCTCATCCCCTACTTGGGATTGGGACCATAGCCTCAGCCTATACTTCTCCACCATCTCTGCACCCTGCCATCTTCCCCACCCCCCATGTAGCCTCCGCTCCCCCACCTACCTCTCTCCTCAACTTAACTTTGCTCTATGCCAGCAGGCTCCATGCACATTGAAGTATAGGACACTAAACATGGCCCCAGTCTCACCCCATAGCAGCAGCATGCAGTCCATATAGCTGTTATGGGGTCAAGCTAAGACCATGCTCAGTGCCCCAGGTGTGTATGGGGACAGAGCCTGCTGGCAGAGAGCAAAGGCTGGGGGCAGAGGGGATCAGAGTCTGTGGAGTAGAAGTGGGAAGCAGTGGCTGGGGGAAAGGGAAAGTCAAGGCTGCAGAGAGTGGGAGTGGGGAGGTCGGGGACACAGGTGGCCAGGAGGCAAGCACAAGCAGGGCCAAGCTGCTTGACTTCCCCAAAGCACCTACCTCCCCACTGTCTGTCCCCTAGCATAAGTGGAAGGGATGAATTAAAGATAACCTCCCCATTAATTAGATTATATACATGAAAAAAATATAACAAATTTATACATTTTCCATGTGTACAATCTAATTATTCGGTGAGAATCTTAAATTCAGAGTAAACTTAGATTCAAGTAAATATGGTATCTTGATGACGCTTGAGATACAGAAACAACACTTTATTTACATGGATTTTTTTATGTAAAGGAATTATGGTACAGAACAAATAATTTATACTTACAGTATTAATCCATTCCCTTCTAAACCCAAGGGCTGATTGCTTGGCTGACATGTTAAAATTTAATCACTTAGAAAAAATGGTCTTTGTTCCAGAGTTTACTGTCCAAATAAATGACAAGGTTGAACTAGCATAACATGTAGATCTAAAAGAACCCACATCTTCAGGTGGCAGAGATGACTAGGCATGTGTTTCACCAACTCCAACTGGTGAAAAGTTTGCAACCCTTTCTTTCAGAGTTGAACCTGGCCATAAAGTTCTCCTTTACCCTCCCATCTGACCCCTAAGGACAGTCAAGACCAACTCCTGCAAGTGTCATAAATATGCAAAGTCTGCTGGGGGAAAAAACAATAAGTCATTCTCAGCAGTTGCTCCCCAGCTCTAAAACTCTCCCCCTTAAAGTCTGCCACAGCTGAAACCTGGACATATTTCAGAAGTGCTATAAATTGGACAGGCATTTAGCAAACACAGCTAAGGCAAGGATATTGTTTAGTCGGCCTCTATGGTATGTTGATATTCTAGTTCCTGTTTAAGTTATTATGTTGTTCTTCAATTTTTAGAAGTGTTTTGCATCTCTTATTCTCTGTGCCTGAGCTTTATCCAATAAATAAACAAACAAATAATTGACTTTTGCTTATTAGTCTCATGCTGACTGACATGGAAAATAAATAAAGAAGGTATATACATCATTTGATGAGAAGTTGTAACTATCATAGGTCAGAAATAGTTTATTAGGGATCATAAATGATAGTCTTTGATCACTTCCAGTTTCTTTAAACTATCAGTTTCTGCCAAAAAAGAAATCAGATTTCTACATGCTAACATTTGCATTCACAAGTGTGGATGAACAGTGGGGTTTTTTTTAAAAGAAAGTAGTATTCATAACTTTTAAAAAGTTAGTTACAAACTCCAAAGTGAAGGCATTCAGAAATTAAGAATAAAGTAAACAGGGAGGAAGTAGGTACATGACTTTGTCAACCCCAATCACGTAACACCAAGGCTACATACAGACATTTGGGGAGGTTAGAGGGAGGTTTGATCAAGTTAAAAATAGTCACCTGAACTAAGGTAAGTTGGCATGGGGGGAGGGGAATCAGAGGATTTGCAGGGGAACCGGGAGGACAAATAGAGTCTGTGGGAGGAGCCCAGGGATTGGGGGAGCAGGCAGGGTCCACAGGGGCATTGGTAGGTTTGGCAGGATCAGGGGGGCTTGAAGGGTCTGGGTGGGGGGAGTGAGAGGATGGGGACATTCTCTCCCCAACTCCCCAGGACCAGGAGCTATTTTTACCCCCCAGCCCTTTCATCCCCCAGACAAACAAGCCCCCCAGCCAACTTAGCCCCCACATATCTACTCACTCCCCTCCCATCCCAACTTCCTTTCTTGGCTACTGGCATTGGCAAGCAGTGATAACAATGAGCATTGGGAATGGCTTGTTGGATGTTGGGGTTGATGGGCTGGAAGGGGGACTGGCTGATGAGGTGGGGGTGGGGGGAGTTGCCCATCTGGGGCTGGAGGAAGTGGGTGCAGGGGATCTAAAAACAGCCTGGTGCCAAGGGTAGGGTAGGAAAACATCAGCAGCTAGGCTTTTCCAGTCTCAATTAGGAAGGCACATTGTAGATTGCACAGAATATTTCCTAAAATCTGCTTCAATTTATAATCCTCCAAAATAATGTGGCTGTTTACATAGGTAGATATAGTAAAGGTACAGGTCTTTGATGATTCATGTATGAGTCATTATGTGGAATTAAAAACTTGAGAAGTGTGCAAATTTGTAAGGTGAGCAAACAGCTGTTAATTCTAGGTCTGCCAGCTTAAAATAGTAAAGAATAGTTTATCAGAAGAGACAAATCCTTAGCTCAAGAAAATGGTTTTACATTCAAAGCATGGCATCGTAAAGCCTGAAAAGAGCCTGAGGGCTTCACTTCTTGAAATAGTTATGTCGTAAATTGTTTAAAAATAAAAATATTTGCACAAATGCAACCCTTTGATTAATGACATAGTGCAGGTACAACCCAGGGAATATTTGCCAAATGAAGCATAAATTACATACCAGCAAGTAGCCTCTCTCTTGTTCACATTGCAACCAGCTTCTATCATAAAGTCCTATTTTAGTTTTCCAATAGGATTGGCAATATGCCTGGTGTATGAGGCCAATATCCGATACTTTGGATGAAAATGAAAGGCTTGTAATGTCTCTGTCCTAAAATGCAACCCTGTTTACTGAATTTACTGAATTTTAGCTGAGGAAGTAGAATTTATACATTAGTAAATAAGTATTTGCCATTAGTCTGAATGCTATAAACTGCCTGTATCATTTGCTAACACTGGGCAAAACCTAACAGAATATTTCTAGTTATAATGAATAAGCATGTCCTCTTTTAGTAATTTCATGGATAGAATATCAGTGATTCCACTCCGAGAAAGGATATTATATCATCACTGAAGTATCAGTCTTCCAGGAAGAATAATATAAGTATCAAGGTCTCTTGGTGAAACAAAATAAATCTTCTTTCCATGCGCTAAATAAGCATTAAAAAGAAAATAATGCCTCCACAAGGTTGTTCTGTTAAAAAAAGAAAAAGAAAAAAGTGTCTTGATACTTATGCAGAGCTGATTGGAAAACAGAAAATAATCATTTCCTGCTATAGGTGATTTATGTTCGGATCTTAGAAAACAGGTTGATGTCTCCAGCTTAAGAAAACAGATAGACAAATATGTCTAATTCCTGTGTATTAATAAAAATCTGTATATTGCAATAGTTCCCAGCAGCACAGTTTCCTACAGGGCAGGAGATAACATTCCTCCCCCCCCACCCCTTTTTTTTAATCTGTATTTTAATGATAATACGAGTTCTGGAACTAAAACAAAATCACCAAGTATATTCCAGCAAAAGAAAGGATATTTGCATGTTGCGATGGACTTGTTTTTCTCAATAAATTGCATGAGACAGGAAAAATGCTGACATGAAACAATACTGGGGGTTTTGTGCATTTTGTGGAGTTCCATATTCACATGCATCACACCGTCAGGCATATGTGGCAATGTATGAAGGACAAGGTGACCACTACAGTGGAAAGTGTGCATTAGAAATGCTCTTTTGTAAAATGTGACCTTCCCAAGTAATAAGCAAACAAAACACCTTCAAAATTACAACAGTTTTCTTTTCCTGGGCTATATCACTATAGAAGCACACAATGTTAACAGTTGCCCATAACAGCTTAAGCCATAGTGCTCAAACTTTTGGCCCCATGGGCCAGATGAGTCAGGTGAGACTGGTTGGTGGACCAACCTAAACCCTGTACATCAGGACTGGCCCTTGAGGCAAGGCCCAACACCATCCCTTCTGGCAGCCTTATACTGGGATTGATTCCTGGGGGCCTGGTCATGCTCTTCCTGCTCAAGCATGATGTGATGACACTGGGTTCTGAGGGGCTGGCACTGTCCTCGCCCAACTCTATATGCCCAGATTGGTCCCAGGAGACTTGCGTTGTCCCTTCCTGTCCCTGTGTGCTGGGATTGGTCCTCAGGTGCCTGATGCTGGCTCCTCCAGGTCTCCCACACTGGGATTGGGCCCAGATGCCCAACACTGCCCCCTTCCAGCCTGTACATGCTGGGATTGAGATCTCACACCTGGTGCTGCCCCTGCTTGGCCCTGTGCACTGGGATCAGATACTGCATCCAGTGTGCAGGACCCAGGGGTCCCCAGGGATCCAGAAATTGGGTGGGAGGGGAGCAGTGCCAGCACTCTCCCATTGCCAAACTTCCAGATCCATAGGGAGCCCCATAGGCCAAATGACATGGGGTCAGGGTTTAGATCTAGCCTGGGGGTTGAGCACCTCTTGTTTAAATAGGCTCCCTAGGCAGCTAAAATTCTGTTTCTGCCCATCCCCAGAAGTGGCTGAATCTCAGTAGGGCTGAGCTCACTACCTACCTCCTCATACTTCTTGAGGATCCACAAACTAAATGTCCTTGTAAGGGCCTGATCCTGTAGGCATGCTCTCACCCTACTTGACATAAACCTACAGGCCCTGTACAAGACACATCAGATTTCATCATTTTCATTTCCTAGAAACACAGCCAGAGGAAGAGGTCCTGCCAACTCTTTTTATATTATAATTCAGCAGCTAGAGTGCTCATCCAAAGCTCTGGAGACAAAGGTTCAAACTGACTTCTCCCACCTCCTGAAAGAATGCCCTAATCTCCCAGTTTATAGGCTGAAGTAGGAGGAGAAGTTGTGGAGAAAGGAAAAGGCACTGCCTATTGAAGCTGCTACTTTATGCATGCCATAATAAAGATTCATTGGGCCAATAGGAGCAAGTGAGAGAGTATGACTCTTTATCCTAGTGATTAAGGTCCTCTCCTAGAGGCATCACTCCTAGATGGGGGTGAGAATCAGAGTTCTGTTCCTGATCAGAAGGCTGTTTATGCATTTTACATTAAACAGTCACTAGATAAAATAAGATAAATAAATAAAAAACCTATAAGACTAGAAGATTTGTTGAATCAATTTCCTTGCTATTGAAGGAAATTGCATCACACAATCCCTTTCATAAAACATCTAGAAAGTTACCAATACAACACATAAGTCACAATGATATCCAGCTTTAGACAAGTATAGGCATTAAACTTTCCAGAGTTAGCCTTAGAAGTAACATAAAAAATAAATAAGTAACCCTTAGTCCACTTGAGTATATGGAGACAGGAGAGAGAGAAAAGTTTAAAGGAAAGTAACCTATTTCTCTTAATGCAGATAAAAAAATTATCACTGAGCAGTTCAGAAAAAGTCCCATACTCACCCTGTTGGCAGGAATGAATACAGACCACAATAAGAGGAAGGTAGCAATAATAAATTGGTGAAAATATATTCTTCTTGAAGAAAGTATAGACATTTCAGTCTCAACAAAACAATGACAAAATCCAGGCAGGAATCCAGCATGGTTATAGAAAAATAATTCTTACTTAATGGTACATACATAGTAGGGCTGTGCGAAATTTCCCCGGCAGTTTCATTTTGAGGCCATTTCAACTCATTCCGAGCTTGAAACAGCAAAATTGAAATGAAACAGAATTTTAAAATAGTCTCAGAACAAAATGAGGCAAGTCAAAACGTTTCAAAATTTTCAGAAGGTTTTGAGTTTCGAAGCTCCAGCTGGGCTTGCCTGCAGGGAAACAAACCAAAGTAAGGAGAGAAAGTGGGGAGGGGGAAAAGAAAGGGGAAGCACTGTTCTCATTATTGACTGTGTAGCTGGCCAGTGACTGTCATCCTTTCCTGAGGTCTCTTCCAATCCCAGTTTTCTGGGAGAGGGATGGAAAACCTGCATAAAAGGCAGCATTGTTCAAACTACCCTGCTTTCTGCCTTGGTGTCAGTTGAATAAGGGTGCACCTTAACACACACAGTGTCACCCACCTATGTCACAAGTTTTGCCTGTCAGCAGTTACAAACCAGACTTCTCCTGCACTCATCTCTTTGATAGCTGGCAGGCTTCCTGGCTGCAGCAGGGCCTAGTAGGTCTGCAGTTTTCACCCCACTGTACCCCAAGGCAGACAGTCCCACAGGCAACCACGTCACAAGTTTTGCCTGTCAGCAGCCAGAGGTGCAGGATCCCAGAACCCAGAAGCCCCTGCTCCTAACTCCTTGACAGCTGGCAGGCTTCATGGTCTCAGCAGGGGCTAGCAGGTCTGCAGCTTTCACCCTGCTGTGCTTTAACGCACACAGTGTCACCCATGTCATGAGTTTTGCTTGTCTACAGCTTGAGGTACAGTTTCCCCCAAACCCCTACACCTATCTCCTTTAAACTTTGCAGGCTTTGTGCCCTCAGCAGGGTCTAGCAAGTCTGCAGTTTTGCCCCCCACTGTGGCTTAACACATATACGTGACATGAGGGTTTTTTGCTTTCAAGACTTTGAGGAGCAGTTTCCCTGAAACCCCTGCATCTATCTTCTTGCAACTTGGCAAGCTTCATGCCCTCAGAAGGGCCGGCCATTTCTACAAGTTTTGTCCAAATCAGGCCAGAAACAACAAGGTTATAGGCTGTTTAAGCCTTCCCCATTATAGCCAATGGGCAAAACATCAAAACAGTGTCAAACCAGCAAAACTTTTTCAACAAAACGAAACGGAAAAGCAGTTTCGAATCAAAATGAAATTCAAAATGAAATGCTGTTCCATTGAAATGTTGAAACGCATGTCAAAATGGTATGGTGTCATTTTGCACAACCCTAATTACACGGACATAATTAATTGCTCTCCCTGCAATCCCCAGTGTTTGACCTCTTTCAGTGACATTTGGAAAACCAATGCTATCAGCTCTTGTATATGTATAAAAGAATTATACAATAAAGTAAACAGTAATAAACATGAAAGATAATGCTGTTTGCTTAAGCAATGTTGACAACTATTCAGGACTCTTGCATCTCTCTAAACTTATACAAATACCTTTCATATTTTCCATTTTCTAGATCAGACTATTCTACTTTTTCCCCTCGATCTGACCTTCTCAATTAGGGGTACAGCAAAGACAGTATCTCTCAGCATTTATGAATGTAGTTCTTCCTTTCAAATTGGCAAGAAACAGAATTGTTAGTAGTGCATCTTCATCCCAAATCTCATTCTAAATATGCAGGAGAGCAACCTGGTTTGCTATTCAAGAAAACGTTAACTTTATGTCATTGTACAGAATTTAATCAGATTAGAGATATTTTTGAGGTAGCACTTATGGGTACAGCTTGCTAATTGTTAACCAATGCATGGGATATGGGTTTAAGTTGCCTACTTTATAATCTGTTTGGGAACAAGAAATTGTTCTCTGTCACAAAGTAGGGACAAGGGACACAGGCTTACGTGGGCAGATAGCCCATGTAGACATTCTTTTTAGTAAAAGATAGGCTGTATATTTCTGAAAACTTTACTTTAAGAGTCTTTCTCTAGTATATTTGCTGATTTCCAAATTACATTTTGTAATCCTTTAGGCCTCTGACAGACATTGCAGTTATGGTTTGATTAATCTGTAAAAAACTTTACGATTAGCAACCTGTTCCAAGTTAATGGCAAACTAGCTACAAAGACATACCCAAAAATGTGGAATGATTGGTTTGCATGGCATCATAAATTAAATGCATGGCATGCTTCATCGTGCCAATGCTGACGATGAGCTTATTGTGAGCATTTGGATGTGGCTAGGGGGCTTCTCCATCTCCAGCTGCACTGTGGGGGGCACCATGGACCCACACAGGAAGTCCCTCCAGAACTAAAAATTAATATTGCTTGTGGCATGCTCAGGAATGTCTAAAAATAAATAATAATCATATAAAAATTTCTAAAACAAACCACATTCAGTTAGTAAGACACCTGATGATGAAAAACAACAGGTGTAGTCACAGTTGACCAAC
Source organism: Caiman crocodilus (assembly GCA_030014935.1). Classification (NCBI taxonomy): domain Eukaryota; kingdom Metazoa; phylum Chordata; order Crocodylia; family Alligatoridae; genus Caiman; species Caiman crocodilus. The sequence continues at coordinate 21,138,234 of JAGPOW010003642.1, forward strand.
TCTGTTCTTTAGTTCATTAGGGCTGCTGCATATCCTCAGGCTGAAAAACTTAAGGGAGTCATGGCTGGTCAGCTATTCAGTCTTAAAATAAAGAAGGCATCTGGGGAGAAGGAACCCTAAGAGAGTCTAGATAGGTTCTATTCACCTCTTTTTTTTCGTGGCTCCATGACAACTACTAATGTTTAGGATTATTACTTTTAATAGAAGGGTAATCATCATAGTTCACACTTTATTTTGTAAACCAAGCACATAAAAACAAAAAACATTAAGATGATATAGTAAGGAATAAATTTAATCTGGCAGCAGAAAGCAAGTTTTTATTATAGGAAGGAAAGTATCTAAGGCAATGTTTGATATATATAATACTACAGCTATATGGAAAAGTTCAGTTTAGAATGGTATTTCACACACAAAATATCCCGTAAGATCTGCTTTATGACCTGATTTCTTATAAAAGAATAACCCTTCTATAAAACATCTTTTTTTTAGCAGAAAACTCTGAGTTGTGATCAATAGTAAAGGCATTCTATATAATATTCCCATTTTTTTTTTTTTTTTTTTTTTTGAGATAATAAAGCCATTTTAGGAAGTATGTGTCAGTTTTTGTTACAGAGTGGTGACTCCAAAGCTAGGGACAGAAATTACACATAAACCAGCAGCCATGATAAGAAATTGGTTCAAATCTGTAACACAACAAAAGTTCAGTGTACATAAACCTCTTTTGAAATGGCTAAAACCAGTTTCAGATAAACATGGATCAATGTACTACCAGACTTAACTTATTTAGATTAAATTGGTTTCTTGAAATTCTATCCCAGATCCCCTCCAGATTCAAATCAGCTCAGTCCCCCAGCATCCCAGGATGCTTTGCACCTCCCCCACAAACTCTCCCTCCCTCAGCATGTGGGCTAGCCTTGGCTCAAACGGTCTGTTCCAGACAGCTTCTGACCTGGGCCACTGCAGGCATGTGGCTGCATTTCAGGGATCAAAAGTTAATGTTGATTCACTTGCTTTTTCAGTGTAATCTATGCAATTTAAACTAACCTACAAAGATTGAATAGATTCAGCCTCAGGCTTTTTGACGGTCTATACTTAGATCAAAATCCTCAAAAGATGATTAATGGGTTCACATTGTCATATAACAGTTATGAAATTTAAAAAGCTATCTAATGATGAGGGAAATATAAATATAAGGACCCTCATAGAAGGAAGTGCCATTCTCCAAAATGATTTAAAAAAATGGTTAATAAAAAACTAATTGAATTACAATGTTTTATTCCCGCTGGCAGAGGTAATCTTCAAGCAAGGCACAAAATCATATTTCTTGCACGTTTGGGTTATGGAAATATTAACTTATCAATTCTTATTTCTTATTATTGATTCTTTTATTTCCTAAAATGACATCAGGTTGGTAATTCTTTTTTAATTTTCCCCTAGACTGTCATCTAATAAAAAATAACCTGGAGACATCATCTTATGACACCTGTGCCCTAGTTAATGTCGTCTTTTGAAAATAACAAAAAGTAGTCATAAAGTTTTATGTTTTAATCTTTTTATGCCATGAGATATGACTGTTATGTCACATAACAACCTTGTTTTATAAGTAGTTCTCATATCTATTTTTTTTTTTATGAAGGGATATATTTAATGTGATTGATAGGTTATTTAAAATGTTGTTTAGTTTCAAATTCAGATTGCATTACTGACCATGCCAAATCTCTCCAAGACAAAATAAACAAGTCTATTCTTGAGAGAGCAAGTTAATATCAATGTGTAGGCACCACATATAATTATTCTCTAAAGAAAATACAACAAGCAACAGTTACCTTTTATTTAACCCCCTTTGAAAATCCACTATGATGGGGCTTTCCAGAAGACCAATTGTAATGAAAAGCATCCTTCGGTCTGCTCTACTATGCAGACAGCTGCCTATGGCCCCATACTGGTACCAATACCCATGGGTGACTAAGGCTTAGAAGCAGAATGGCCACCCCACATTTCCATAGCTACTTCCAAGTCTGATCCAAAGATTCTACCTCAATCAAATTACAGTTAAAAAAAAAAAACCAAAATACATCTAACACAGGGAACAGTTTAGCTTATTTAGTATAGGAACAAGGGGATTACCAAAACGGGACAAGACCAAGGGCAGAATCCTCTTTCACTTTGTCATTTGCAAATGACATTTACATAGTTGGGGAAGTTCTATTTCTGGCCCTTATGTGGAGTTGGTGGTCCTATTCTTGCTGTCATGCAACAAACATCCATAAAGCTGTTGAGCATGTTTAGTATACTGCATTCTTGCTGGGCAAGTATGTGGCTTTGCATATACCTGCAGAAAAACCCATGACTAGCATGTGTCCAACAGAGAAGGAGGGCCCTCCTGTGTTTTATCTCCCAAAGCCAGTAGTTAGAACACTCACCCAGGTCATGTTCTATAGAATCACAGAAAAGTAGAACTAGAAGTGACCTATGGAGGTCATGTGGTCCAACCCTGTGCTTGAAGCAGGATCATGAACCTCTAAACCACCCCATAAAATTCCTTGTTTAACCTGTTCCTAAAATTCCACAATCAACCCTGTCACACAAATACATGCACATTGCCAAAAAGACAACTAAAATATTCTAATTTGCTGTGGGAAAAGCAGGGGGGAAGGGGAACAAATGGACACAAGAGAGCCAAGGAAGAAGATCATCTTTACTCAGAGTGGATTTGAGCTGGTACCTCACTAATTTACCAATGCTTTAATCAACAGGCCATAGATTAGGCATTGTTCAGTATCCTCCCCAGACTGTTCTTTCCCCCAACTCTTTTGGAGCATGTACTCATGGAGCCACATACTAAGTATATTCAGTGATAGTGGATGCTTATGCATCCACATAACATGAGGAATTAAATCACAACTGTGAATGAAGGCCAAACATGAAAGTTGTATGTTTAAGTAAGTCTTTTGGATGCATAAAGGGAAATAGAATTGTTACTTGAGTGTCCATTAGTCCAGTATCCTGCTGCTCACAATGCACAATACTAGCTGCTTGAGAGGAAGGTCAGAGAAATATTGTCATGGATGGTTTTAGGAAAATCAAAAGATTTTTTTCTTTGGTGTCTAATACCCTTTTAGTACCATTTGGTTGATTTTTAATTACTAATTGTTAATTGCTGGAATTATAGATATGTGATTTTTCTGACATGGTTATATGGGGCCTGTCCCACGATTGGCCTGGAACAAGCCAATCTTGCTTGATTTTGAATCAGCTGGGATACTTTTTTTTTCCTATAAAGAGCTGAAAAGGCTCAGGTAACAGGGGGAAGAGGAAGCAAGTTGGACACTATTGTCTATGAAAAGGTCCAGGGGAGACAGGACGGTGGCTACATATTGAACAACCACTGGTGGATTGAAAAGTGGTGGAGAAAAAACAAAACAAAACATTGTATTACTGAAGATGTTTTTATTGAATTAAACTGCTTAGAGGAGAGAGCCTAGATGAAAATTGGGTTTCATTTTAATTTTTTTCTTAGATTGGAGAAACAGGTCAGCAGCTAACAGAGAGAACACAACTTAATTCTTGACTTTAGTAAAAGAGCTCAACTCTCAAACTCCCCATAAACTGATATGCAAATAAAAAAAAAATATACAAGTATAGAAATTACTTCTAGTAACCCCTGAAGAAGTTTTACAATTGTTTTTGTTTTTGCCAGTTAAAAACAAAAAAAACCAAAACAAAATAAAACCTGGAATATGTTTAAGGGTTTTCTAGGTTTTTTGCTGACATTTTTCAGAAATCCAGCCATTTCAATCAGTTAGAGAACTGGCAGACAGTCTTTCCAGAAATAATAAAAGGCTTAGTACTTCTGTCCGTTTATCTGACTGTAACACTGGGGGGCAACTACGCATGTGCCCAAGAGAGGGCAGGCATCAATTGGCTGCATGGGCTCTGCCCCCTTAAGCAGGGAGCCAGAGATGGAGGGAGTCCTTAGGCTGTAATACTGCATTGACTTACCCCAGCTCCTGTCAAAGCTGACAGATGCCAGGGGAAGTAGGACCCAGGGGAAGCCTGAGCAGGACTAAGCAGGCTAAGCAGCCCAGCCCCGTCCACCTCCTGCCTGCTGGCACTTTTAGCACCATGTGGCCCGGCTGCATTCCCAGAGCGGGAAGCATGGAACTGCTGTAGCATGAGTGTGGATCTGGTGTGGGTGGGTGTTGTAGGGGTGTGTGGGTGTGTGTGGTGTGGATATGTGTGGGTTGTGTGTGAAGCTAGTGGCAGAGTGGGTGGGTGGCTGTGGGTGTGCAGCCAGGACGAGAGTGGGTGAGGGTATGCAGCTGTGGCCAGAGTAGGCACAGGTGTCATGGTGGGTGTGATTGTGCAGTCAGGGTCAGAGTGGTTGAGTTGGTGCAGTTGTGCAGTCAGTGGCTGGGTGGGTAGGTAGATGTGGTTGTGCAGCCAGGGGCAGAGTGCATGGGGGTAGGGGGGTGTTCATAGGATGAATCCCAACCCCCACCCCATACACATTCACCCACACTCCCCTTGCACTACCATACATGTAGACCCCCACATCCACATCTGTTCACACAGCCCAGGCACCCTCCCCCCACACATTTCCCCACAAACTCCATACCTACCTACACCCTACATATCCACACCCACATATCCACAGCCCCTCACAAACCTATTCCAACTCACCCCCACAATATACAAAAGTAAAACTTCATTTGTGCTATTGTGCGATCACCTCTATATAGGCTACACAAACACATGTAAATCAGGACAAAAATATTTTTAGAAATCATGCTGTAGATGTTTCCTTTTTAAAATATAATTTGGTATTTTTCTGGTTCTAAGATGACATGACCCCTTGCTGAAAGGAGCACTTCTAGGAGCAAAGAGACAGACTTCTGCTGGCAAAGGTCAGGTGTTAGGGTGTGGGACATCCAGTTTCAAGATAGTGACCAGGGGGTAGGGCACCTGCCAAGGGGTGGAGCTGCCCATGTGGTCCTTGACAGCTTGCCAAAACTCAGTGAGTGGCCCTCCACCCTAAATAATTGCCCACCTTTGGTTTGCATGGCCAGCCCCATAGGATGAGTGGTGGGGGGCATGTAAGCTCTCCCTGAAACACTGTCATGATGGGCAATTGGCTAGTAGTATGTGTATGTTTGTCAAAGTGATGCTTAGGTGAAGGAATTGTGACAGCCATACACTCAATATGTAGACCTGAGCTTGTTTTAAAAAGGTACAAGAAACAATAATTATTAATGATATCTCTAATTCCAGCTACAGCACAAATAATACATATTGATGAGAAAAGTAAAAAACAAGAGTGTTATTACTGGGTCATTAATTTATATGAGATGCTGTAGTGGTTATTACATTAAGCATACAAACATAACACATCATTTTCAACACCCTGTTATACAAGTGTGTGCATAATGCCACAGATTATAGACAGAGGAAAAGATTAAAGAATGTAGTAACATGGTTTCATTAGATTGAACATCAAAAATATTAATAAGTAAAATAAACAGCAGGAAGGAGTGATGCCAGACTTATAACACACAAAGTTGCAAGTACTCTTTTCAGAGATTAACTTTTTAAAAAGAGATTGCCATAAAAAGCATCATTAGAATATAGTTGCATTAGAAATTATCATCTCTCTCGCACTTCTTTTGTCAGCCCCAAAACCAATGGGAGCCAATAGAAGGTTTGGGATCGAGGCCTACGTTCAAGAACCCAAGAATTTTTGTTTGTTTACTGACAATCTGCAAACTTTTTCTGACAATCGTTTTTACTATCAGTTAAAAAAAAATTAAAATCTTGGGTTGGCAACCCTGCATGACTGCAGCAATGATTTTATAACCTGCTGCCCTCGCTAGAGGAATCCTCTACTCCCCCAAACACCGTAACACCCCTTCTACTTCATCCTGCACCAGGCTGCTCCCCCCAGACTCTGTTCACCCCAGCTTCTTCCTTACTGGCCTCACTGCCCCCACTCTCAGCACGGACCCTCAAAGAAAGCTAGCTACAAACCAATAGCACTGCAGGGTGGGAAGCAGCAGCAGCAGATGACTAAAGGGGAAGCGATCTACAAAGCACTGAAATAAGGATTCCAGACAAGTGTTGAATTCCCACTTGAAGCCCAGCCGGCACTGCTCTACTCTGTTTGTGCTTCCCTGAAGATCCAGTTGCCCAGCTCTTTTCACAAAGTAGCTGGAACTTGATTGTTTTTACCAAAGGTTTAAATGTATTTACAAAGTTTATGGAGAGATATTTTTAGCCTGCCTACATTACTTAGTTATGTGAATGATACTAATCTTTATGATCTTTACACGGTTCTCTCTTGGAGTTGCCAGTTCCACACACCGGTCATGTAGGGTCTCTCCTAAGGGCTCAGACAAATCACAGATCAAGAGGCATAGATAAAAAATAGAGGCACTTTGTGCTTTTTTGAACAATGCTGATGAAGCTAAAATATTTCCTATAAATATATTGGGTTTGCTGAAATTTTTCACCCTATGAATGGTGTCTTGGTAGTTACTTTGTAGTCTTGTCGTTAGAATAAAGCTTATAATATGGGAGAACCTGTCCTTCCAAAGAACTCAGAAATTAAAAAAAACTCTGCTCTGAGTCAGGCAGAGAAGAATTGACTTGAACCTCAGTTTCCTGCAGTGCCCTATCCATACACATCAAATAACCTTTGGTTCAAATCCCAAAACAAAATTCTTTGAGGACACTTAATTTTTTTCAGAAAATGATGTGAATTTTTTTGATTAAAATATGGGAGTTGCTACAAAATGGAATTGTCATCCTGATAGAAACTATATTTCTGAGCAACAAGAAATACCACCTTCCTCTAAGATAGCTTGCCTGCCTTTCAAATTTACTCTCCTTTCGAATGTTTGAAAAAAAGGCCATTGTTATGCCTTTTTTTCAAATGCTATAGAGTTCCCAAACTGGAATCTTTTAATCAAGAAGTCTGCTTCAATTACTCCCTTTTCTAGATGGGAGAATAATTCCTTACAAGTTGTATTTGTTGCTTACCCACTTTTTGCATAATGAATCCTTTACAAACAGATCATGACATTTTTGCATTTGTAATTTTGTTAGTATTAGCCAAAGGCATTATTAATACATCAGTAATTTTCAGTCTATGTTTTATTAACGTTTTCTATTGCTACTTCTGACTCATCATGCATGATAGTCCACCAAAGTCACATAGTATTGTTCCCATTCCATAAGTAAATAACTGATGTTTTGAGGAAAGATGAAATGCAAATAGCAAAATGATGCACCTGTGAGATGACTTTTAATGATAAATTTTATTACACTTCTAGATTTGATCCATATTTTCATGAATTCCCGGCAGCTATACAAATATTTGAAAGGAAATGTAATACTGTCTTACAAATCAAAGAACCAAATTCAAAGCTATCATTTTGCTAAGAATTTAGAATGAAACTAATGAAGAATCTGCTCAGAATGAGCTTGCGAAGGTAAACTGAAGACAATGGAGCTTTGTATTGACCAATTCATGGAAGTTTACAGGAGCCGAGATTCTGCCCTGTGGTTTCTTAAATCTATCATAAATGGTCATATTCAATGTTATATCATCTTATTTGCTGTAGAGAACTTTCTTGTATCATACAATTATAGAACCATAGAAAAATAAGGCTGCAAGGGACCTCCAGAGGTCATCTAGTCCAGGCCCCTGCATGATACAGGATCCTCTGTCCAAAACATCTAATACAAATTCATTATCTAAGCTATTAGCTAAATATACTAATACAAACTACATGGTGAAACCCAACACAGTTGCAAGACACCTGTGGCAGCTCAGGGCATTGCAAGTCAGTGGAACTATAGCAGCCAATGTCCTGCTGCTGCAGGTTGTTAAAATATGTTTGAGAGATCCAAGGAAGAGGGTCACACTGTCACTACAGAGGAAGGCAAAACCCCAAACGATCCATATAAATCTGACCATGGGTAAAATTCCTTCCTGACCCCACACATCGTGACCAGTCTGACCCTGAGAGAAGGGTTAAGATCTGCTGGCCAGGAAGCTCCAGGATTAAGTCTCAGCAGGAACACTGGCAGAGACCAGTCAAAATCCCCAGCCTTCACTGCAGCCAACACCCAATGCCTCTTCCACAGAACAACACGGATGTAGCTACTCCTCATGCATCCCTGACCAATGATTATTCAGTCTCTACTATAACAGCTCCATGGATAGATATTCTGCAGCTTCCTAAGTAGTCTATTCTACTTACTCATTGTTCTTACACTGAAGTTTTTTTCCTGATATCCAGTCTAAAACATACTTAGCTACACCTTCAAGCCAGTGGTGTGTCCTTTTCTCTGAAGTAAGAGAAAAAGGTGTTTCCCACTTCTTTATGGAAGCCCTTCACCTATTTGAAGACTGCTATCATGTCCCCTCTTACATGCCTTTTCTGCAAACTGAGCATGCCTATATTTTTCATCTTCTAATCACAGGGCTTGGAAGGCAAATCACTTCCCATCTTTGTAAACATTCTCTGGATCCTCTCAATGTGCCTCCTCTTGTCCATGTCCTTTTTTTAAAAAGGTAGAGCCTAAAACTGCATGCAGTGCTCTAGATGAGGCCTATCCAGTGCTGAGTAAAGAGGCACTATCTGCCATGCGTTCTACCTAATGCCCCTATTAATGCAATCCAAAACTGCATTTGCCTTTTGTGTCTCAAGCTGCAGATTCATGTTAAGTCTGTGATCTGCCAAGATTCCCAGATCCTCCTCTATAGTGCAGACCCCAGCCAAGTGGCACCTATATTATATATGTGTTTTTGACCTTAAAAAAAAAATATACAAATGTATATACCTTGTGTTTGCCAGTATTGAACTTCATCCTGTTAACTCCAGCTCAGCTTTCAAACCTGTTAGGAACCTTCAGAATTATACCTTCTGTCCCCCAGTGTGTTACCTATCCTTCCTAGTTTTCTGTAATTTGCAAATTTGTTCAATTTCTCAAATTAGTATCCAAATTATTAATAACACATTGAACAGCTTTAGGCCCAAGACAGACCCCAGTAGGACTCTACTACAAGCCTGCTGCCTTTCTGACATAGATCCATTTATTACACATGGCTTGCAGTGACTGAGCTCATTGTCTATTCAGTTCTGTATCATGCCATGTATATGTGTGTGTCTGAGCTCAGTAATTAGAAGTGCCTCGGCACAGTAGAGTTCTCAGCACGACGCGAGTACCTGGTGCAAAAGTTTCCCTGATACGGCAGGAAAAACCCTTGGTGCAATGATCATTTCCCGCCAAAGCTTGCATCTGCACTGTTTACAGGCATGCTTCTGATTGGCCAACCATAAATTATTCCTACTTGGCAGCTGGCAATTGGCTCGCTAGCCGTATAAAAGTTAGGGCAAGTTTCTGCCCAAGTTGGAGAATTCTGCACGTACTTCGGAAGAGACTTCCACATGTATCTCAGAGCGAACTTGGAGGCCTGATCAACCACCAATGACTCCCCAACACCATTCACCCCGATGTACCCCATGCCCTGCATGCTTGGACAACATCGGTGTGTCACCTGGTTTCTGTTTTCTGCAACTTGTACGGAGTGTACCTACACTGCTTGCATTGACGTGAGTCCCTGTACTGCAGTTTGTAAGTAAAGTTCTTTTGAATTCAACTGATAAGCTTCTGTGCCTAATTCTACTCCATCGTGCGGCCCCATCTGGCTATTCTCAGCCCCCACAATGTGTCTTTGTATATTTTTATTAGCTATTGTTTTCATGAAATTGATAAAATAGAAAGCATTTATGTCAGAAATGATAATGCATAAACATCTTGAAACATATGCAACAAAATACACACATCCATCTACATAAACACACACACAAAGACAACTCAGAAACACTATAAGCTTGACATTTTAAACTGGAGTTACTTAAATTAACTGTGTTAAGTTAAAACAAACAAACAGTATTTTCCTTCAATATCTAAGGTTTTCCCCATGTGCTCTGGGGGTTGGTAGGGGAACTTTAATTAGAGAAGCTCCAAGAGCCACTTTAACTAAAGCTCCCACAGCATCTCATATATGGTGTCTGGGTAATCAAAATGGTGGTGGAGGCAGTTTAACTAAAGCTTGCCTAAGCAGCTTTAGTTAAAGCACTCCCGCCACCATTTTGAAACACAGGGATGATGATACATAGGATGGAGAGGGTAACTTGGAGCATGCTAATCAATACACTTCAGCATATTCAATTAAGTGCATCGAAGCCGACTCCCCATACGTGTACAGGCACTCTAAAAGTTTAATTATACATCATTTTGTACATCCTCCCAAAAGCATAACATGTTCCATTAACCTAGAAATGAAGACCGTCCCACATAATATTTTCCTATTGTATTAAAACCATTCAAACTCTAACTATTTTACTGCCATCTCAGGTAAACATAACACTCAATATAAGTAAATTATGATATGGAAACATCTAAAATTGAATTTAACTGAACACATGTCAGTAATGTAATGATGTTGCAAAAACAGAAAGCTTTGGATTTGGATTGATTCAACAATCCACTTTGGATTGATTAAACAGAAGCATTGTGTACAAGGCATGGGAGGAGGTAGCACTATTCTAGTTGGTTAGGTTACTACTAGAATACAGTGTCCAAGAAAGGAATCTTGGTTAGACTTTGGAACAAATAATTCCTATATCTTTGCAGAATTGTATCTCTGCAGAATTGGATGATCTTCCAGTATCTGCAACACTATGAATGTATGGACCAAATCTGATTTCACCTTTATGAACCTAATGCTACTTATCTGTTGAAAAGAAGTTTAAATGCCTATTTTTGTGATTGGAAAAAAAAAATAGGTTCAATGTCCCTATGCAAAGCTGTATTTACCCTGCTCTTCCCTTCTAAGAATGCTCAGAAGGCTTCACTATGGCCATGCATCTTCTTTCAGAGTAGGATTGTCCATGTAAGCATGCAACTAATAGTCAAGTTCTCAAAAGTGGAGAGAAAACTAGAACTAGAGGCTATATGATGCTACAGGAGGAAGAGAAGTTGGCCTTTCCCCCCTGCCTTGGAAGGATGGGGCCTTGCGTTCTGACCGTATTTCCTGCATCCTATGCACAGAAGCTATCCTACTTCTGTTCATCCACATTATTAAATGAAACCATATGTCTGGTAACCATATGCCTCTGTCATTGTGGCAGTAGTGTTATAAACACCTATCCCAGGCATCCAGTTGTTTTTTTTCAAATGAAATTGTGGGGGCCGAGAAACGCTGGCGGAATGGGGCCGCTGATGGAGTGGAATTGAGGCGCTAGACTCGCAGGTTGTTGGAAGCCAAAAAAAAATTTTACTTACAGTCCGTAGGCTGTAGGCACGTTCCTTGAAGCTACAAACTCAAACAGGAACTCAGGCACACAGAAGCTCACACTCACACAGGGTATTGGGCGTCAGATGAATCCTGCAGGGAGTCATTGTCGGTTGATCAGGTCTTTTTGTGGCTTGAAAACGCATGCGGGATCTCTCCTCATGAGTGTCCAAGCTCTCCTCCTCCAGTTTGGGCGGGCAGCGCCCAAGCCCTTTATTCTGTCAGCGAGCCAATTGCTGACTGACACGTATGCATGAATTATCGCTGGTGCAGCTGCAAGGTTTTGGCAGGCTCTGACCGTGCACTGAAACTTTTCCCGTGCTACAGGGGGAAATTCCTGCTTCTGTGCTCGCAATGTGCTCAACACAGCTGTGCTGAGGCATCTCTTAACTGTTTTGCACAAACAGAAATCTTAAGTCCTGTTATAGCAGTGTAGCAGGCTTGTCTTTTGGAGCTTGGGTTGAATCCCAGGCTTGAAATCTTGCTGTTTTGATTAGTGGAGCTCCCCACAATCAAGAGGCAGTAAGAGGAGTTCAGTCACACCCAAAGCTTTCCTCAGGGGAGAGGGAAAGGAGTTCCCTGCCCCCACCTCATGGCCCTGATTGAAGTCTGCAACACTCAGGTTCAGAAGACTTCAGGGGAGCAGCTGTGCAGCATATAAAAGGAGCTGCATGCCCAGCATGAGGGGAGCACATCTGGGACAGAAGAGAGAGAAGACCGGGGCTTAGAGAGCTGAGGAGAGCTGCTCAGCAGGGTGAAGCAATAGCCTGGAAGAGCCGCTGAAGACTTACATCAGTGGGGAATGGCAGATGGCTCCAGCAGCTAGGCTCTCAGTATCCAGTACAGCACACAACGTCCAGAAGCAGCTCAGGTCTGCAACCTGTGGCATGCAGCCAGAGACATGGTGTGCAGGATGGCGCATGAGTAGGACCTTTGGAGCACTTGGGCAGCTCAGATCCTCAAACCCCGGAACAAGGCTGGGTGCTGGGTGCAGGAGGCACTGCATGGAGGGTCCGGGAGCAGACCAAGCCTGTGCTGCATGAAGCAGCCCAGTCCTCCAACCCATAGCAAAAGGTTGAGACCGGAGAACCAGATGGTGATTGGGCTACTGAGCCAGCTGACAGGGCCAAGCCAGAGGCCCCAGGAGCCCCACATAAAGGAACCCTGTTCTGGGGGACGGTGACCCCCCCAACAAAGCCTACAAAAAGTGAGAGAGCAGCCTGGCACAGAGGACGAGGACCACCCTTCAGGCCTGGGAGCTGTGAGTTGCAGGGAAAAGAGGATTTCCACAAGGGAGGGGAGTACCCCCCTGGTTACTTAAGAGCTCCTGAAAGGTAATACACTAATAGGTAAAAAGGGGATGATGCCTCTCCCCCCACCTTTTTCATATATGAAGTCTCAACAGATTGGGATAATGCAGCATGCTTCCTTTCTTGAATTTTCTTGTTCAGGGAAACCAGCATGGTTTGCCCTTCAGGTAGAAGTATGCTCTTTTCCCCGATTGTTAGAATAATCTTCTGTCTGACTCTGAAGCCTGTTAGACACAATGTCAGAACTCTTCTGCTAGCCACACCTGGATTATACTTTGTTCTTGCTCCTACCTTGGGCATCTTTAAGAGTAGATTAGATAGGTACTTGGCTGGGGTCCTGTGACCCTGGCACTCATTCCTGCCATTGGCGGGGTATGAGGGGAGGTCCCACTGAGAGGGCCCCCCTAAAGTTACCAGTTTCTTTGTAGGGCTTGGGAAAAGCCCAAGGGAATTGAGGTTTCCCCTGGGATTGAGTTTATCTGTTTCAGGTCACATACTTACCTTTGAATTATTTGTATCTGGAGCACTGGTATAAGGTTTTATGTCATTTATACAGAGTATGGTTTACGTTACTGGTTTAGATATCTTATATCTTAATGATCTTATATCTTAATCTTATATATACATACATACATACATATATACATATATATATATACATACATACATATATACATATATACACACACATATATATACACACACACACACTGTACATATGTTTGTATCCATGTTCCTTTCCCTTGCAATAAGTTAACTATATACACATTTATTTATATTAAGTCCCCTGGCTGTCCTGACCTTGTTTTATAGAGAAGGAGGAAAACTGAGCAGTCTACAGTTCCCACCCCATGGCACACCTGCCAGTTAACAATTCCCTTCAATTGCAGAAGGGGAGTATATACCGAAGTTACCCAGCTACAGTAGGAATAAATCAGCATCTGGACTCCCTAGCTAGAGACCACAAGAGTGGGTTGTTGGTTCAAACACTTTCTTAGGTAGTGTGAGAACCTATGCCTCCTATTCCAAGAAGAAAAGATCAGGGCAAGTGTAGCTTTGTAGATAGAAAGATAAACTAAAAAAATATATATTTATGGTCCTCCAATCCAACTACCTGCAGGTAGCACATACATGTGTAAAGGGGAAATAGAATTTAGCTATATACTTTTGATTCATAACCACAAATCCTCCAAAGTCATTTTATTACAGGAAGCCTGTTTTAACCCTGAGTCTGAACTCCTTTGTACATTTTAACCACAGTTCAAATCAACATTTCACAACTGGACCTTAGCTATATAGTTGTGTCTGTAATTTCAGGTCATCTTTGCAATGATTATGGGTCAAACTCCTTTATTGCATCTTTGTTTTTATATATTCCACTTGAACCCCAAAGCAAAGACCCACTATGTGACACTAATAGGTCAAAAGGGGATGATGCCTCTCCCCCGACCTTTTTCATATATGAAGTCTCAACAGATTGGGATAATGCAGCATGCTTCCTTTCTTGAATTTTCTTGTTCAGGGAAACCAGCACGGTTTGCCCTTCAGGTAGAAGTATGCTCTTTTCCCCGATTGTTAGAATAATCTTCTGTCTGACTCCAAAGCCTGTTAGACACAATGTCAGAACTCTTCTGCTAGCCACACTTGGGTTGTTTTTGCTTGTTATGTTATGCAGCAGTCTTCTTCTGGTTATAAAACTGTTCTCCAGTGTGCTTAAACCCAAGAGTCCTGTCAGCCATGCTTCAGAAACTTAAGTTGTGTTCTTCCCTCTGGCATCCCCAGAATAAACACAGTGTGGGTCCCACATTTATTTTCAAGCCTTTCAACTCTGTTATTTAGTGTCTTGTTATCTTTCATAAGCACATTTGGTATTTTATCTGCTTGGCTTAATTCCCCATATACATTGTTATTTCTGTGTCATGTTTAATCAGTTGTGTTTCCATCCCATAAGTACATTTCTTTGGAGTATTTGCTCTGGGCAGAACAATATTTAGCTTTCTACCTTCCAGTCCTTTAACCTCTTGCTTCCAAATTCCATGATGGCTCTTAAGAAATTGTCAGTCATTTCCTTTGTTACCTTCAGAGGAAGTTGTGCCCTTATTCATTCTATGTGATGTCAAGTGCATCTCTAAGGCTGGAAAAGTAATAGTAATCTGATTGATTGCTATTTTAGATTTGATTTCAGGCATCTCTATTAGGGAAGGGGTAATATCTACTTAGAAAATATAATAGCCCTTCCAAAACTCAACAGAACAGCAATAGACACACTCAGCATTTTTATTTTCACTAAAAAAGAATAGCATCCATTAAAAAATTTAAAGGCAACCCCCAGCAAACAGACTGATAAGAAACACCATCCAACAAGATAAGGGGAGCCTGAGAATCCCATCGGTCTCTTTCTTAAAGGCATTTGACCTAAGCAGATTTTTCAAGAAGAGTTCTAGGCTCTGAGTCTTCAAGTCGACTTCAGTGGACTTGAGCTCAGGCCTCATGATATAGTGTTTTAATTTGCTTTAGTTAATATGGAGTGATATTATAGTTACAATCATAGCTCAAAAATAAATCTTCTCAGGAAGAGATAGATGTGTTGGGTAAAGTAATAAAACATGAAGTTGTCTAGTTTGTAAAAAGTCAGTGTGAACTCTTATAAAAAGCAGGCAGTATCACTAGCACATAATTTTCCTGGTATTTATTAAGAGATAAACAGTGTGGCTCTATTTCCAATGGCATGCTGTATAACCTTGAATAAATCATTTCACTCTCTGGGCTAGGTTTTCAAAACAGTTCAGAGCCACATATTATAAAAGAGATCAACAACCATTTAGGCAACCTAAAAAAAGAATCAGACTTCCTACAGTATTAAAAACTAAACAATTTCCACTGAGTCATTTATAAATAAATTTTCTAAAGAGGGTAGTATTCATCCTGATCCTTTCTTTCCATAATCCACTCATTTGTTTTGATGCTTAATTAGGAACTGAAGATTTTTAAAATTGTGGCCCTCTATATTTCTTCCTTAATCTACAATACGGTTAAAATAATTAAGTGTTTTTTTTAAAGGTCATATCAATTCATCTCTATAAGCTAATTTGAGATATTCAAATTCAATGTACAAATCAGTGCCTAAATTATTGATTAATAAAAGTAGACTCTTAAAATGATAAAGCCATAAAAAAAATAGCATAATTTGTGCAGTAGAGGTATCTGACAAAGACAAGGTATACCTGACAAAAGTTTCAACAAACAAGCAACAACAACAAACAACAAAAGTTTTTAATTTTACTGGAATTTTAAGAACTGGAAATTCTTAAATTATGAGATATTCCTGATATCCTCAGCTATATGCTGTACTTCACTGTTATAGTCAATCTGGAATCAGGCGTCAAAATAATGTAAAATGAAAATACATCGGTGGTATTCATGTAGCCAGTAGGGAAGACTTAGGCCTGTGCAAGAGTACTATATCCAGGTTTGGATTCTGCATTTTCAGTAGGATCATAAGAAAGTAAGGCTGGAAGGGATCACAGATTCATTTCATCCAGTCTCCTGCTCAGGGCAGGATCATCACTAATTAATCCCAACCAAGCATCTTGTCTACCTACTTTCAAAAACTTCCAAAGAGGGAGATTCCACAACTTCACTGGAGTAGCCTGTTCCAGTGCTTGACTGCCCTCATAGTTAAAAAGTGCCCCCCTCATCTCCAACTTAAATTTCCACTTCTGCAGCTTAAGGCCATTGCCCCTAGTCCTGTCTCCTACAGCCACAGAAAAAACCCATCCCCGTCCTCTCTATAGTTGTGCTTCGGATATTTGAAGACTGTTATCAAACACTCAGTGTTCTCTTCTCCAGGCTTAATAACCCCAGTTCTTTCAGCAATTCCTTATAAGGTGTAGCCCCTATTCATTTTTGCTGCTCTGCCCTTGATTTTTTCTTAACTGTTGAAATCCTTCTGAAATTGTGGGGCCCCAAAAACACAGTACTCCAGATGAGGCATCACAAGTGCTAAATAAAGTGGCACAATCACTTTCCTTGATTTATAAGTGACAACCCAGTATGTTGCTGGCATTTTTGTAGCAAAGCACAATATTGGCTCATATTCTGGTCACAGTCTACTTCAACTCCCAAGTTCTTTTCTGTGGTACTGCAATCTATCTCATCATCCCCCAAATTATACTTGTGCATACAGTTGTTCCATCCCAAATAAAAGACTTTGCCTTTGTGCTTGTTGAATTCCATTATAAACCATTTAGCTGGTCTATTCAGGTAATTTTGGATTCTGGACCTGCTCTCCATAGTATTTGCAACTCCACCCAACTTGTTGATGTCCACAAATACCAGACCTAGGACAGACCCCAGGGGAACCCCACTTCATACATCCTCCCCCCTGGACATTGAGTCATTGATAAATACTTCTTGAGTAGAAAGAGCTAACTGTATATGCATCCATCTTACATATAATTAAAGTTTCCTTAGCTTGTTAACGACAATAACATGAGGGACAGTGTCAAAAGCTTTGCCAAAGTCAAGGTATATCACATCCACTGCTCTCTTCCCCCATCCACAGAGCCTGTCCCATTTTTATAGAAGGAAATCAGGTTGGTCAGGCATGATTTGCCCTTGGGGAATCCATTCTGGCTATTCATGATCAGCATGTTCTCCTCTAGATGTTTCATATAGATCCGTTGAGGACCCACTGCATGATTTTTCCAGGGACAGAGATTAGAATGACTAGTCTGCAGTTCCCCAGATCCTTCTTCCATTTCTTAAAGATAGGCACTACCTTTGCACTTTTCTAGTCATCCAGGACCTTACCTGACCTCCACAGGTTCATCCCATCTGGCTCTGCCACCTTGAAAGTATCTAGCTTTTCTAAGTAATCTCTAACCTGTTCTACCATTACTCTAAACCAGGAGTGAGCAAAGCCTCCCCATAGCCTGGACTAGGACCCCATTTCCCAGCATCCTCTGCCTGTGTTGCTTCAGACATTTTCCATAGAGACCCCAGGTGTAACAGGGGTGGCAGGGTGTGAAGTAGGGCACTGAGCTGCTCCAGGACACGGATCTTGCAGCCCTAACAGCATGGTCCAGAGCTCTTGCCTACATCCCCCATGCACAGGTATTCAGGCAGTGGATTGTAGCTTTGGCCTGGCTCCAGACCACACTGTTACCACTGCAAGATCAGAGCCCTGGCCCCAGAGCAGCTTCTCACCTGGCCAGCCATGCTCCTTGCCATTGCTGCTGGAGTCAGTCTCCATGGTAATCCGGGCCCTGCACTGTCACAGCCAGACTGCTGCTGGAAACTGGCCACAGCTATGTGGACAGGGGCTTCTGTGAACTGGAGTCTGGCTACCGCCCAGTTCCTCCCTTTGGCCTAGCCCTGCTCTAGACTGTTTATATCCTTCTATTTTTTTGCTGCCAATTGCACTCATTTCATAGTTGCCTGTCTTTGTAAAGACATAAATAAAAAGGCATTTCTCATTCTTCTGTTGCATTAGGATAGCTTAACCTTCAGACTTGTCCCCCAGGGGATCCTGCCTACCAGATCCCAGAGTTTGCTTTTCTAAATTCTAATGAATTGTCTAGTATGATTGGTCTGTATGTTCATATTACAGCAATATTTTCTGAGACAGAGTAATGAATTCTGGTAGTATCGATCAGTTGCACTGGCGACAGGGCGTGATTGGGATCTGATAGCTGATCGTATCTGTGGTTTTGCAGGAGGCTTGATTTTTGGGATTGTGGATAAGATCCTATCACACCTTTTTATTGAACTTCTCTCAGCTACCCTAATGGCTGAAATGGTAGGAGAGCGAAAGTATCCGAAATTCTGGAATTGAATTTCAGCTGAGCAAGGTAGTTGTCCTGTAAACTTTGGAGGTAATTGAGAAAATGGAAAACTACATCAAAGAGAACATAGGTAAGAAAAGATGCCAGGATATGTGATAATTGTAAAGATTTGGCCAAGATGTAGGTGGCTGGGCCTGTCAATATGCCCTGTGGGCAACTAGGACATTAGCAGGGTGGAAGCACAGGTTACCATAGTCAAGGGGGGAGATAAAAGAGATGTAGTTCAAGATGTAAGTTGAGGTTAAGAGCCATGGGACCAGCGAAAAGCTAACTAGTTCAAGGGAAAATCCAAGATTAGCATCAAGTAAGCGAAGCCAAGTCAGGATGGTGAGGAAAAACAAAATGTGGATCAGAAGTCAGGAGAAGCAGGGGGCATCTTTTCAGTCTTAGGGGCGGAGGGGGGGGGTGCACTCTTTAATTAGAGCAGCTCAGCTCTTAGGAGCTGCTGTAATTAATGTGCCCATAGCTTTTCATGCATTCAGTGACCCTGTGCTTCAAAACAGTAGTGAGAACATTTTAGCTAAAGCTCATTTAATGAATTTTAGTTAAAGGCCCCCCACTGCCATTATGAAATGTCAGGATGCTAAATACACAAGAACTCAAGGCTGCTGGAATGTGCTAATTACTGTAGGGGTATGCAAAATGGGCTGTATTCAATTCAGATTCAGCCTGAATAAGGGACAGTGATTCAATTCATTGGTTCAGATCATTGTCCCAATTCCGATTTGGCTGACTCCAAATCTGAAGATTCAGTGCTCATTTGGAGAATCAGGAATTCAGCCATAGACATAGCTTGAAATAAAGTGTTTTTTTTCTACATACCTTGAGGTGGCCAAATTGGTACCAGGCACAGCTTGTGAACACTGCAATGCTGGGGCAGATGGAACGTCACACATGAGCACAAGGGATAAGGGGCAGTCCCTGCATGCTCGGTGGTGCACCCAGAAGTGGACTGGAAGTACTTCTGGACCAGTTCTGGGCCTACCCTCAAGCTCACAGGGCCTCCCCCCATAACCTCCTAACCCAGCAATTGGCTGCAGGGGGACCCTGTGTACCCACCCGCAGACCCAGGAAGCACCAGCTGCCCCCCCTTGCCCTCCTTAGTGGACCCAGATGTGGACTGGAAGTGCTTCTGGTCCACTTCCAGGTCTGCGGCTGAGCATGCTGGGGATCCCACCATGCTCCCATGGGATGATCCATCCACCCCAGCATCTCAGCATTCAAGAGGTGCCTGGCACCTAGAGATATGTAGAAAAACATTTCAAGCTGTGTGTATGGCTGAATCATTGAATCTTTCTGATTATCTCTGAATTGATTTGGAGGGTTCTCATTTGATCTGGAGAGATTAGAGAGTCTCCTGATTAGTTTCGGATTCAGAGATTCAGCCACCGAAGCAGGCCAAATCAAATCAATGGCCAAAGCTTCGCACAACCCTACTAATTAGCACACTCCAGCAGACTTGATTAATCAAGTTTTCTCCAACACACTGTAATTGCAGTGCATCAGAGTTGGCACCCCTCACATCAACAGGCACCCAGGAAGAGCTGTGAATGCAAGCTTGCCAGAACAGACTGAGGCTGTGTGAAGGTGTGCTTGCAGCCTCAGACTACAAGTGTGTTTAAAATAGGTGAGTGGTGCTTTAAGAAATCAGACTCGTTGCAGGGAAGTGGGGCAACAACATTAGTCATGGATCAGGGGCAGGTGTGGTAACTCACATACTTGGTCTAGCCAGGCTTGCTTGATCTGAGTCCCTGACAGTAATGAAGTCCAAAGGAGTGTCAAGCTAAGTGTTGGACAAGATGATGGAGAATATGGGAGGATATTTTGTTACAGTTTAGATTTATGTGCTCAATTATTGGGACTTAAAACATGAAAAAAATTAATAAAATAGAAAAAATAGGACTAGAAGGGACCTCGAGAGGTTACCTAAGCCCAAAACAGTTGCTCATTTTCCCACATAGATATAGTTTGTTGTGGTTGTCAACCATTCAGAATATCTTTGTGAAGTATTTACTTCTCTCTCTTCTGCCCACTGCTGTGATGAGTCCAACTGTAGATAATACTTATTTTTGTTTTGTATCTATACAAAGTGTAAATGTAGGTGAATAGGTGTATTAAATGAATGCATTGTGCAGTAATTCAAGTGTTGAGAGCTTATAAGTGCAACCCATTCTGTGAAATTAAGTATTTCATGATCTAAAAGGACAAGTTTATTACTTTTGCATTTTCTTCACAGGGATTTTCAGGCCATCACTGGGATACACTGTATTGCAACCCTCATTTAGAAGGTACAATTTCCTCAGGATTAAAAAGAAGCTTTTTCACACAACAGAAATTTCCAGTACCAAGCAGTCTCTGTTTTCTTCTGACTTTTACCTTTTCCTTGAAGTTTGCTTAGTTTAATTTAGAAACTGATAGATATCAAGTAGTTTGAATCACGCAGTGGACTATTTGGGAGATATTTTAAACAAAGGACATGAATTTAATCCATCTTGATAAGTGATGAATTACAAAATCCCATAACAATTTCTTCCTTCCCTGATCATGGAAATCTAACCAATATGTTCAATCTAGTGGCATGTTAACCTGCAGGTAAAGGTCTTCACTAGCAAAATATGAGACAATACTTTGTGGTCAAGAGTGTGTGCGTGTGTGTGCTCGAGCTGTGAGACGCTTCGGTCACTGATCTGATTCACTGGAGATTGGGCCCAGTTCAGTGGTTCAATCTCTAAATCTGAATTGAATCAGGAGACCCTTTAATCTCTCCAAATGGATTTGGAGAGATTCAATGATTTGGATATAAACACAGCTTTAAATGTCTTTTCTACATACCTCAAAATACCAGGCATCTCGCGAACACTGAGATGGTGGGGTAGATTAAGCATCCCATGAGGGTATAGGGGACTCCCCAGTACACTTTGTGCTGGACACAGAAGTGGACCAGAAACACACACACACACACACTACCCACATACATATACAGGCATAAAAAAGGAATAAGCAGACATAAACAATCAAAAAGTTCCAAGAAAAAAAATGTACACATACATATACATGCATACATACACACACTCTCTCAGAACGTTTTGCTTTTTTATGTCTGTTTTATGCCTTCTGATCATTTTATTTGGACCATGTATCAACTACAGTTTCTGACAATGGGAAGAGACATTTTGTAGAATAGTGAACCAGCCTGAACACATAGGGTATCTCTTATTTTAAATGAGTACAGAATTTCCTCTGAATAAGGCAAACATATCAACATTTCTTTTAAATAAAATATTTTGATGTTTCTATTCAAAGCAGTGTGTCATTTCTGAAATGGCTTTGATTCCAGAATATTATAAGTTCTGAAACAAAATTAAACGTTTCATTTGGGCTTGTCTAGAAGCGTTCTATTTTGTCTGAAACTATTTGTTTTCAATTTCTCACTGAAAAAAAAAAAATTGGAAGCAAGTTTGGACTCAGTTGATCTAAAACCCTACTCTTTTTTTTAGTTTGGCTCACACTGCTGCACTGGATAGCCTTCAGAAAGATTTTCTTCATCATATTCCCAAAGCTCTCTACTGTTTGTTGAGGAGTATCTTTCCCTAGCGAGGACTCTCTTCCTTTTTTTAGTCCTTCCTATTTACTAATGACCAAAGGTGCTAACCGATTTTCATGCTCCCACTCTAATTCATAGCACTTTACATAAAATGCCATGAGTTAAAGCAACGCCCCCATACTGCTGACCTTTGACCCAAAAGACATTCACCTATTGGATTGGAGATTGAGCTTGCCTGCAGGGGAGCAGCCAACTGATAAGAGACTCTTCTCCCCACCCAAGGAGCTGCCTCTCTCTCCAGGCCTGCCACCCTCCCCACCACCAGGGCTGTCAGCAGAAAGAGGGGGGGAAGGGAGTAGGAGGGAGGCAGAAGCCAGAAGCAGTGGATATATTTGTAAGCTTCCACCAAATCCCCTCAAAGTCTCCTCTTTTCTAGGCTGAACAGTCCCATATGAGGAAAGGCTGACAGATACAATTAGAGTCCTGAAGAGCAAGCAATATGAGTGCCTCTTCTATGGAAGCTCTCAAGCTTCTCCATGTCCTTCTTGAAGTGTGACACAGAACTGGAGGCAGTACTTCAGCTGTGGCATCATCAGTTCCAGACAGAGCAGGAGAATAACTTCCTAGTTTTGCTTGAGGCACATCTGTTGATGCATGCCAGCATATTGTTTGCTTTACTAACTGTAGCATCACACCGGTGGCTAATATTCATTTTATGGTCAGCTATGTCTCCCAGGTCCCTTTTGGACATGGTGCTACCTAGCATAGCACCACTGAGCATGTAAGTTTGTTGTGGATTTTTCCTCCCCAGATGGAACACTTTATACTTCTCAGTGTTGAAAAACATCTGGTTCTGGTCCACTCATTTAAGTAATCTGTCTAGATCCAACTGGATTGATTCTGGTCATACCTTATGCTATTAAATTAATGGCATTGTTACACCACATGATTTCATGGTATACTATGAAGCTAACATAGTGCACTGAGGGCATATCTACATGAGACACTTACTGTTCAGTAGTGTAATGTACTGAACAGTAAGTGCACACATCTATACCTGCACATACTTACCGTGCAGTAAATTACACTACTCGCAAGTAAATTTGCTACCTGAAAATGCAAGGAGCAAATTTACTTTTGACTTATAACTGTGCAGTAATGCACATGCAGACACCAACTGGGATCAAGTTTAACCTTGGTCAGCTCTGCCATTAGGGGATCAACCCAACTCTAGCCCCAAGGCTCTGGAGCCGAGAATCTCTCTTGCCTCAGGGCTGGGCTGGCTTTATGGCATCCCCAGCCTCAGGCCCTTAACAGCTTTTAGGCATTTTGAGCCCTAGGGTACACACAGGCAGCATGAGGCCGTTCCAGGCCCCATGTGTACCCCTGGGCAGGCTTCAAGCTAGCTGCACCAGTCTGCTTGCACCCTGATGCCACTGCCTGGAACTGTAGTGCAGTGTGGTTTCCATCCAGACCTGAAGGGTGCCAATGTGTCACAGTGGTCAATGACAGCCCTAAGCATGGTGGAGTGAAAGCCTGTCCAACTATAGTAGGAATGGTCACCATGTGGCAGCCAGGTAACAGGGATGTGAGTCCCATCCAGGGCCTCAATGCACTAAGGGGAAGCCTAGGTCATGGAGTCCTGTCATCACCACCAGGAGGTCATGCATCCAGAACACAGTGTGCCCCAACACATCCTAGAGTGTACCACAAACCTCCCTAATGGTCTCCCCAGCAGTGGTCTTGCCCACCCCAAAGAGATGGCCCACATACAGCAGGCTGATGAGAGGGTCAGTCAGGTGTCAGTGGGGAAAGGTGGCCAGATGGTGGTGTCCTGCTACTCCTGGTGTGGCCAGAGCTACACTAGGATGTCCTAGAAAGTAGCTCAGATCATCCTGAATGCCTCCTACCATGGCTTATCATCCCAGGTGTTCTGGAAGACATGCAGCCACTAGTCCTGGCTGGCCCAGTGGGCCCAGAGGCAATGAGGATAGAGGTACAGGAGGGTGGGGGTAGACCCAGTAGTGGCATCCTGCAGCCCATAGTTGGCATCCCTGCCAGGAGCCAGACAGCTGGTCAGGGTTCAGGCAGTAACTACATGGTGACAGCAGCCCTGAGATGGCATGCTGCAGCTAGGTAGGTGCTTACTGCATGTGGGGGATCTGGGAGATCCCAGAAGTCCATGGGCCGGCCAGTGGTCAGCATTGGGAGCTAGCAAGGATAACACAGTGGCCAGCAGGAGTCCAGGTTCTGGTCATCACTTCGTGGCAGGGGCTGGAGCAGCCATGGCATGGGAAGACAGGTGACAAGCGACAGCTGCCACATGCTGCCCCTGTGCTATGTACACTGTTCTTTGCCAGGGAGCGGAGATCAAGGGTGACTTTTCAAGAGGACTTCCTACTGCTGGCACCTGCAGCCAGAGCCTGGAGTTTCTCTTGGTGGTGACAGCAGCCATTGCAGGGCCACAGGAAGTGGCACTAGTTTGGTGCTAAGAGCAGCAAATCTGCTTCCAAATCCCTGCATGTCTAGATGCCTCCCCAGGAGCATGTACTCACAGGTAGTTTACTTGAAAGTAAACTGATTTCTGATCAAATGTATGTGTAGACATGCCCTTAAGCTTCAAAAAGTACTTTGACTAGCTCAAAGCTATGAACTGTCTCCTTCAGATTTCAGCTGTGAAGTAAATGACAATGCACCCTTTTTCACAACTCTCACCATTTCACACATGAAATGTCATTTACTTTTTATTTTTTAATGAAAAAGTGAATGGATTCAGTGCTATAAAAAGGTAATAGCATAAGATATGGTAACAAGTGGGCATCCTGGGACTGGTCAACTCATTGGCCAGCCCACCTGCTTCTGGGCAAACAACCTACCTAGTTCACCTGCCACACCGTGATGATAATAATTGCAATGTTACTAAGGCAGGAGGCAGCCCATTTACCTGCCCAATGGTAAGGGCATTTCTCACTGTTCCATTCCTTGAAGATGTTTCCTCCAGTGGTTCACACTGGGACTCCAGCTCTGGAGTCTCACTGGGATTCTCACTCCCCACCAGAGCTCATTATCTCAGCACCCTCACTTTGGGTTCTCTCTTTACACACCCAGACTGGCCTCCAAGCTTCACACTGGGCCTCCAAGCCCTGGGCCTCAGGACCCACATACTGGGCTCCAAACCCACATACTCTGGGCCTCCAAGCCCACCTCATGGGATTGGGGGTCCAAGCCACAACACTTTGCCTCTGCTAGGCTCTCTCCTTATCCCTGGCTCCAGGAGCTTCCTTAATAGCTCCCAAAGGCTCAGGTCCCCGTCCCCCTGGAGCTTCACTCTTGCTCCTATATGCAGCCTCAGACCTCCACCACAGAGTCTAGGCACTGCCACAGGTCCCTCCCTCAGTACTCTTGGCAAGTCTGGACTCCCCCTGTTTGATCTCACCCACCAGGGACATGGAGCAGGAATTAGAAGGCACCCCATACTAGCCTTTCACTGGGGAGGTGATTGGGCTAGCATTTCTGGGGAGCTACCCCACCACAGGCAGCTCCGCCACAACACACCACACCACCCTTCCCCAGAAGGGAGCAGTTTTAGATCTTACCCAGGACCATGGGGCCTCCTTCTTCCCCATAGCACCAGCTGTTACCTCCAAGGTTGTTCCTTGAGCAGCAGTTCAGCCAGATGTTGTTCCTCTGGCTACTGGTGGCAAAGCTACCATCATAATGGTCAGAGCCCAACCCTTAAAGTGAACAGCTGATCTCTGTTCCCCAATCAGGCATTGGTGCCTGATTGGGATTGCTGGCAGCTGCAGATTGCCTTGCTGCTGCTGCTCAGGCCTCTGCAAGTAACAGGCATCCTGTGCTCTGAATAGATATGAATTACAAGTCCAGCAGTTATGTCCGTAACTAATTTTTTATAATGTAAGGCAGGGCAGTGTGTCACCTTTATAAACTGACCTGTTTAAAGAGATTTGAGCTTTCCTAAATTATAGTCTAAGTTGTCAGAGCACCCAACAAAGTAAGCTGTAGCCTGTGAAAGGTCATGCCTCTCTGAATAAGTTAGTTTTTAATGTGCCATCCTACCCTGTCTTCAGCCTAACTTCAGACTAACTTGGATAATTACGTCTCTGTATTAATAATCATTTTGTAAATTTGGGATTTTTATTCTGCTTCATGATATGTTTAAAAACAATCTCATGTGTTCAACTTAAATTGATATATCTTGTGGAGCTAGTTTTTCTCTCAATTTGTTTTACTAGTCAACATATGACCCTTTCCAACAGCATGTGCCTGCCTTTGGCATGCTTAAGCTATTCATATATTTCCAGTTTCTACAAAAAATTAGAGTGTGTTTTGCTTCAGTTTGTGAGCCTAAGAAATGTTGTCCGGCTACTGAATTGCCAAGAGCAATATGCAATGTGGGCTCAGTGAGGCATATTATTAGTATTCAGACTCATAACTCTAGGCTGACGAAATAAACATGATTTTGAAAAGGAATAAAGCTCTCAAAAAACACTAATTTCCTAATGAACTGAAGTAATTCTAATGGCTATGACAGTTTTACTTGAAGACTTAGTTACAGGTCAGGATGTTTAGAATATTGCATGAGGTTTGTCCTGGAAAATATGTTTATGTAAGCATAAATGTTTGCATTTTTATTATTTTTAGGTTGTTATAAAGAGGTACTGTCAGAGACTGAGATGTTGAAAAAGAAAGCTTGAGAACAAACTGATAAATAGCAATGACTCAACATTGTTATTGAGTTATGGTAGTTCTGCAGAGTTTTCAGTACTTGCCAAATGCAGCAAATGCGCAGTCCTACCTGTGAAGAATACAGTTATTAATAGTCACCAAGGCCACACCTGCACAAGACACTGACTGTTCAGTAGCCCATGATGACTACACACTAGCATCACATGACAAGAAGTGTGATGTGACATTACTTGCACAGTAGTCTCAGGCTACTGTGCAGTCAGCCTCATGAAAAAACCATTCAGTGGTGCTACTACCTAGGTGGACTATTTGAAATGTTGCTGAGTGTTTCATTTTGAAGATGTTTTGATGCATTTTGAGCTTGAAACAGTGAAATTGAAATGAAACAAACATCTCCAAGATAGTTTTGGAATGAAATGAGGGCACTCATTTTGAATGTTTTGAGTTTCGAAGCAGCCCAGTGATGCGAGGCAGGGCAGTGTCAGGGCTGCACTCCAAGTGGCTGTGCCATCCCCACAGAGCTCAATCGAGCAGTAGGAGGCAGGGGAGAGCCCGGGCTGTGTTCCACCTCCCACTGCCCAGCTGAGCTCCATGGAGCTGGCAGAGTCACTTGGAACACAGCCCAGTGGTGGGAGGTGGGGAGAGCCAGGGCTGTGCTCTGAGAGGATCTGCCAGCCTCAAGGAGCTCCACCTTCCCACCTAGTGCTGCTGGACTCCTCCCAGGGCAACATGCCCACAGATCTCCTGGTGGGATGAGAGGTGGGCTGCTGCTGCCTGGGGCCAGTGGAAGCACCAGTCTTCCCAGCACTGGGTGTGGGCTGTGCCCAGCAATGGTCCCAAGCAGCAGGGGCAGCCTCTTCTCATACAGCTCAAAGATCTCAGACCCCATACCTCCAGGAGGAATCTGGCACAGTCCTGCAGCCTCCCAGGGTGCAGGCCCCTGGATCTGCACACCACATGACAGGAGGCTGCCATTGCTGGAAAATGTTATGAGTTTCGCTTTGAACAGTTTGAGGTGCAGTTTCCCAGAAACCTCTGAATCTATCTCCTTGAAACACGGCAGGCTTCAAACTCTCAGAAGGGGCTACCATCCCTACAATCTTCATCTGATCAGGCAAGAACTGACAACATTTTAGGCATTTTCATGATTCCCCATTATAACCTATGGATGAAATGTCAAAACAACAAAACAGCTTTGACAAAGTGGAACAGTGTTTTGAAACAAAATTAAATGACAAAATGATGGAATGAAACACTGTCCCTTCAAAATGGTGAAATGGATGTTGAAATGAAATGGTGCTGTTTCACACAGCCCTAGTGCACAGTAACTCCAATACCATGCAGTCATTTAGTATTTGAATAAACAAATACTAAATGACGGTACAGTAATGACTGTTCAGTTGGCATCTCATGTAGACAGTCCAACAGTAGTAATTTTTTTCCTTTTGGAAGACAGTGTATGTAAACTCAAATTCCCAGCACCTCTCTATAGTCAGCAAAGTGTGTTTAGAGGTTGCAGCAAACATGGAGCATAAGAGCAGAGAGGGTGCGAGTCTAATTTACACAGAAAGCATAGTGGTTTTTTTTCTCTCTTTTTTTAATGACTTACCATTTCAATTTCATACCATGGCTAGCATGTCAGTCAATACACTTCTTTATAAATAGGTGATTACATATAAAGCACATACACCCCCCCCCCAGTTCTTTTTTATAGTCTATTCTGTTGCTATATAGATGGGTTGCCAAGTCACTGATCTTACATGTGGTAGCCAAATTCTCCAGATCAAGCCATAATGCAATCAGACTTATACCAGCTCTATGTGCTTGGCAGAATCCCATCAGGCACATAATGGGTATCACAGTCTGCCATTTCAAAATTATCTGTAGGCTTTCACAGGTGATTCCTATTCATATAGGGAAAAGATTACTCTGTAGGACAGTCTATTTCCTCAGGGCTCTGTAAAGAAAAAATAGAACAAGTTTCATGAGTTTCCCTGATTAACATTCATATTTGGCACAGTTGAAAAGACTGTTCAAAATGCCCTTTCCTGGCTTCACCAACAACCTTTGAATCCCAGTATGGAAGAAACTTGGCTGGGAAATTCAAAATATATTTAAGGTAATACATGCCTGAAGAAAGAAAGGGAATAAAGACAACAAAACAGCCAGCTTCAGTGCAGTAGCCAACAAAGGGAAACCTTTATCAGCAGGAGGAATGAACCAGTATGTTTGTTACTAGAAGGCCAAATAAACCTTTTAATGTAGAATCCAGTTTTTAGAAAAGTTAGAAAGCAAAGAACCAGTTTTAAATATACTTAGTAACATTTTACTCTATGACCACGTACAGATGTTCAAAAAAGCAAGGGGAAGAATCGATGTAAGTTACATGGTTTTCTCTGAGAAACCTAGTTTAAATTAGGAGAAAACAGTATCTCCTTGTGGGTGAGGGGGCTAAGAGGAGGCAGTCTGCAGTGGAGGAGGTCTGCAGACAGGGGGTAATTCTGGAAACTTCCCAGTGCACCCATCAGGCTCCTGAGGCTGTTGGAGATTGCTGAGTGCAATTGAGCACCCGGGTCATGCCTGATTGGCTGTTAGGCATGAGAAACCATTCCCCAATCTCCCACTGCCTCACTTACTGCAGGCCCTCTCCCATGCCTCACACAGTGGCTTCCAGAACAGCCCCAGAGCAAGTGGTCTCCCTTGTCAATTGCATGTGACTCTGTCTTCTGACCTACCCACACCCAATCAGGGTACCTAACCACCCAGGCCCAAGTCCACAGACCCAGGAGCTGTGCACATCCTGCTTGTTACCATGCACAACTTTTGCTGGAGGCTTCAGGACATCACATGTGGCCATGTGGACATGACATGGCAGGTGATCACCACGGGACATGGCTTCTTGAGCCAGCTCCTGCCCTTGACTCAGCAGCTGGCCAGCCCACACAGGGCTACCTACCATGTGCTACACCCCCCAACCATCATGGGCTGGGCCACCAACTTCTATCTGGCTAATGAAGGTGAGGCCACCCAGGACACTGTGGGTGCTGGAGTGCTCTGGAACATCTCCTTGTGCCATTCACTCAGATCCTGGTGACAGGTTTATGTACCCAGTGCTCAGAGGCAGTAAACAAGACATACAACATCTCCTCCTTCAGTCTCCTTCAGTTCATTTCTTCAGTGTCCCCTATAGCCATCCTTCATGTGCTTCACAGCTGAGTACTCCCCTGTTCTTGAACCACCATCCTCCATACATTGCCTTCCCTTTCACACGTAATATTTCTGAAGTTTGAAATGGGAGACATAGAGCCTTTGTGTGAAGTTGCAACTTTTGTTGATAAAATGAAGTATAAGGGCAGAAATTTTGGACCCTCCCAGCACATGACTGGGCACTCATTATGGAAACATTATGTTAGCTGTGGTAAATCCTGTCTTGGCCCTTTCCCCAGGAGCTGCACTGCTGCTCTTCATTTGGTACAATAGAGATGGGGATCCTGGGTGCAGCAGTGCTAGAATGGATTGCTATGGAAAGAGGGACTGGGTCCCTCTCTAGGAAATGCAGCAGTCACTCGCTCTGCTCCCTCAGAGGGTCCAGGGAGATGTGCTCCTGCCAAGACTTGGACTATCCCTAGAGCAGGTACAGAGTGACCAGTCTGGGGAATGCCATCAGAGCTTTTACTGGAGGAGGATGGGATAGGAGTCTTCCATGGTCTGCAGAAGTGCTCACAGGATCTCAGTGTGTGTGGGTAGGTGAGGCTCCAGTTGTGAGGAGATGGATGGATGTGGGTGCCAGGATCAGGGTCCATAGAGCTGAGCTGAAGCACAGAGGCATAGGTGTCCTTTGTTAGGTAAGCAGGTGCCAGAGTCAGGTCTGTGAAGCTATGCCTGAGCATAGGAGTTCTCATGGGATCAGTGTTGGGGTCTACATTGACACTGTGGGGTGCTTTTTGATGGAGTGTTGGGGATGCAGGGCAGGGGCACAGTCTGGGAACTCAGGCTTCCAGGTCCCAGGGCTTATGTGGGAGACACATGCCTCTCTCCCCCCTACTGCCTCCCTGTGGCTGATGGCTGCAAAGATAGAAGTGGGGCTGGGGATAGAAGATATGCTTGCTTAGAACTCTGACAGCCTGAGGGTGGGGTCTGCTGGGCACTCGACTGGAGTAGGCAAGTGCAGGGTGAGTGCTAGCACTCCTTCATGAGAGGGAGGTGAAGCAAAATGATTTAAAATGGGCTGGGTTCCTGGAGAACAGCAATCTAACTTGAATCAACTGGGAAATTACACACAAGGTTGATACTTTGTAGGGTTGTGCAAAATAGGGTGTTTCACTTAGAAGCAGTTTCAATGCATTTCAAGCTCGAAACAGTGAAAATGAAATGAAACAAAAGCCTTTGAAACAGCTTCAAAATGAAACGAGGGCAGTTGAAACATTTTGAAAGTTTCAAATGTTTTCAATTTTGTGGGGGCCGAGAAACACTGGTGGAATGGGACCACTAATGGAGCAGAACTGAGGTGCTGGAGACGCAGCAGTTACAACAAAAAAAACTTTACTTACAGTCTGTATACACTGTAGGCACATTTTGTGGAGTTACAAACAAAACAGGAAACAGGCACACTGATGCTCACACTCACACAGGGTATGGGGCATCAGATGATTCAGGCGGGGAGCCGTCGGCGGTTGATCAGGCCTCCTTCATGGCTTGGAAATGCACGCGGGGATTTTTCCTCACGAGCATCCGAGCTTTCCTCCAATTTGGGCGGGCATTGCCCAAGCCTTTTATGCGGTCAGTGAGCCAATTGCTGACTGACACGTGTACATAATTTACAGTGAGCCAATCGTGAGCATGCACTCGGTGGTGCAGCTGCAAAGTTTTGGCGGGCTCTGATCTTGCACCGAGACTTTTTTCCGCATTACAAGGGAAATCCCTGCATCCGTGCTTGCAATGTGCTTAACATAGCTGTGCCGAGGCATCTCTTTAACTGTTCTGCTCTGACAAGTTTCAAAGACGGGCTTACTTGGCTTTAGCACTGGTATCAGCTGGAAGTTGCAGCCTGGTGTTATTCCTCACACAGATCGAGGGTCTGCGTCCCCCAGAAGGAGTCTAGCACAGCCCCACAGGCCTCCCAGGGGTGCAGGCCCCCAGATCTGTGCACTGGATGACAGGAGGCTGCCACTGCTGCCTAGAACTGGCATTGAGTGCAGCCCATGCCCAGAGCCAGGAAGACTGTTGCTGCTGTTTGCCTCAGACACCAGCAGCAGACTCCTGTCATCCTGCATGCAGATCTGGGGACTTGCACCCCTGGGAGGGCTGTAGGGCTGTGGGACTGAGCTCCATGGGGCTGGTAGAGCTACCCAGAGTGTGGCCCAGTGGCAGGAGGCAGGGGAGAGCCAAGGTTGTTCTCCACTATCACCATGGAGCTTAGCTTGGTGGTGAGAGGTGGCAGACAGCCAATGGTGGAGCTGCTCAGACCACAGCCCTGGATCCAAGTGCAGACCTGGCCAGTGGCTCTCCCCTGACTCCCACCACCAGGCTGAGCTCTGTGGGGCTGGCAGAGCCGCTGAGAGCACATCCCTGGCTCTCCCCCACCTCCTGCCACCAAGCTGCAGTCCAACTGGCTCTGCAAGCCCCATGAAGCTGAGCCCAGTGGTGGGAGTTGAGGGAGAGCCATTGGCCAGTAAAATTAAAAAAACTACTATTAGTAAAATTATTACTGGGTTTTGCGGTCATCTGTCCTTGGACAAAAAACACAACGTCCACTTATGCTTGCAAGAGGTCATACTTGGCAATTTGTAATTTAGGGCAGTCATACTAGACTTGATAGACTTAGGCAGATTATGTAAGCGTGTTTTCTTTTCCTGGTTGGCTGATCTTGTGTGGTGAGTTTTAAACTAGATTTGTCAGGGGATGGGGATGCAGAGGTACAGGAGGGCACTTCAACATCAAGCCAGGTGACATGATCAGGAACAACCCAGGTAAGTTACAAGGGCATGGGCAAGCTTGGGAACAAGAGAGCAGCATGAATAGCCATAGGAGGTCTTAATTGCCTCTACACAAATGCTAGAAGTGTGGGGAATAAGCAGGAGGAAAACGCCTTCCTGCTAGCTAGCGAAAACCCAGATCTAGTTGGGCTTCCAGAAACCTGGTGGGATTCTACCTATGGCTGGGCAATGGACACTGATGACTATCAGTCGTATAGACTAGACAGAGTAGGGAGAAAAGGGAGGGAGTGTAGCGTTCTATGTTAATGAGCAGTACACATCCTCAATGATCAGTATGGGTTCAATTGAGGCACTCTGAGTTAGAATGCAAGGGGGTCATAGGAAAGGGACTTGATAGTGGGCATCTACTAGAGACCACCTCACCAGGAGAATGAGCTGGACCTGGAATTTTCAGGTCAGCTCACGGAGGCTATAAGGACAAGGGATGTGACTGGGTGACCTAAACTACCCAGATATCTGCTGGGAGGATCAGTCATCCAGGTCTGAATGCTCACATAGGTTTTTAGCCTGCATACAGGACCTCTACCTAACCCAGGAGGTCCATAATCTCACCAGAGGAAATGCCTTGCTGGACTTGGTCTTTGCCACAGGCTATGACCTGGTGAGGGATCTGCACCTGTTCGAGTACCTAGGCAGTAGTGACTATCATCTGCTAGAATTTACTATCTGGCACAGGGTGGTGAAAGTGAGCAGCAAGGCAAAAATCCTTGACTTCAGAAGGGCTGACTTCAAAGAGCTAAGGAGATTAGTAAGAGAGACATTGGGGACTCAGAGTTCAATGAGATGGGAGTCCAGGGTGGATTGTTGTTCCTTAAGGAAACTATCCTCTGTGCTCAGAGGGAGTCAGTCCCAACACAAACCAAAGGGGGCAAGAGTGCTAAAAAGCCCCTTGGCTTAGTAAAGGCACCCAGGAGGGCCCGAGGGCAAAAAAGGTGGCATACAATCAGTGGAAGCAAGAGAAAATCACCAGGGAGGATTACACCTCCATTGCTCATGATTGCAAGGAAATGGTTAGGAAGGCCAAAGCACAGATTGAACTAGGGCTGGCAACTAGAATTAAGGATAACAAAAAGTCATTTTTTAAATACATAAGGAATAAGAAGACAGCATCAGGTAATGTGGGGCCCCTACATGACAGGCTTGGCAATCTGGTGACTGCAACAAAGGAAAAAGCTGATATCTTTAATGAGTTCTTTGTCTCCATATTTCTGAGCAGAGACCAGGATAACTCCCCCACTAGGATTATGGACAGGCTCAGGGGACACAATGCCATGCCCAGGGTCAGGGATGATCTGGTTAGGGGACTCTTAGAGGGGCTGGAGGTGTATAAATTAGCAGGTCTTCATGTGATGGTACTGAGGAAATTGGCAGAGGTCACAGCAGGGCCCCTGGCATGGCTTTCTGAGCACTCGTTGTGCTTTGGTCAGGACCCAGAGGACTGGAAAAGGGCCAACGTGGTCCCTATTTACAATAAGGGGAGAAAAGATGACCTGGGTAACTATAGGTCAGTTAGTCTTACCTTGATCCTTTGGAAAACCTTTGAGAAAATTATCAATTACCTTGTTTCCTTTTACAACCAGGTCACAAAGTCCTTGGATGCAGGTGTGGAGGTGGCTGTCATCTACCTGGACTTCACAAAGGCCTTTGGCACTGTTACTCACCCCATTCTCATACAAAAACTAGGCAACTTCAGCATCGATGCCTACACAGTCACATGGGTAGCAAATTGGCTCGATGGTCACACCCAGAGGTTGGTGGTAGATGGGTCAACCTGGAGGTATGTGGGCAGTGGAGTTTTGCAGGGCTTGGTCCTTGGGTCTGTGCTATTCAACATGTTTATCAGCAACTTGGAGGTGGGCATGGAAAGCATGCTGTCCAAATTCACAGATGACACAAAGATGTGGGGAGAAGCGGGCACACTGGAGGGGAGGGACAGAATTCAACTAGATCTAGACAGGTTACAGAGGTGGGCAGATGAGAATAAGATGGAATTCAACACAGACAAGTGCAGGGTACTGCATCTAGGGAGAAAGAACTAGCAACATACCTATGCGCCGGGGACACCCTTCTCAACAACACAGTGGCTGAAAGGGATCTTGGAGTCATTGTTGACTCCAGGATGGGCATGAGCCACGAATGCAAGGAAGTGGTCAGTAAGGCTAACTGCACTTTTCAATGCATCTACAGATGCATCACAAGCAGGGCCAGGAAGGTGATCCTTCCCCTCTATGTGGCACTGGTCAGGCCACAGTTGGAGTACAGCATCCAATTCTGGGTGCCACACTTCAAGAGGGATGTAGCTATCCTTGAGAGGGTGCAGAGAAGGGCCACTTGCATGGTCAGTGGACAGCAGTCCAGGCCCTACGAAGATAGACTAAATGGCCTGAATCTATTCAGCCTCCACAAGAGAAGACTGATCTGGTGGCCGTGAATAAACTTACCAGGGGGAACCAGCGGAAAATAAGTGAGGTTCTGCTCCCTGGGCACTTCCTGGGATAACAAGGAATAACGACCACAAATTGAAAGCAGATTCAGGTTTGATATCAGGAGGCATTACTTTATGGTCAGGGTTGCTGGGCTCTGGAATGGGCTCCTAGGGGAGATGGTGCTCTCTCCTACCTTGGGTGTCTTCAAAAGGAGGTTGGATAGATATCTGGTTAGGGTATTATGATCCTAGGACTTGTTCCTGCTCAGGGCAGGGGGTCAGACTTGATGATCTGTCAAGTTCCCTCCAACCCTAGAAACTATGAAACTATGTGTATCCATCATTTTTTGTTTTATTTGTCTATTGATCAACTGTTCTTCTGGCTCCTGCAAACAAACAACAAAAAAAACATTGTCTTCTTAAATGTGATGTTTGCTTCCAATTTGCTTTGCAGCCTAGCCAAATGATGAGGCTGGAAATGGCAGTCACATCCAGCATATTGAAAAATAGTGTTATTGGCTACCTGTCGATTTTCCATCTGCAGGTGGTCATACGGACTAAGTGGTCATAGTTATCCTCCTGCTCCTCCCCACTTGTTTTTATTGTAGTCATGGATGATGTCTTCTTTTCTTTGCTCTCCACCCATTGATGGGTCACGGTGTATGCTTGATAGCAACAGCACAATTTTGGACTTCTTTGGAACATAGAAAATTAGGATGAGTTCTTCATCAAAAACAAAAATGGATTTAAAAGTTTCCTTTTTTTTCAATTTGCTTGCATGCCATTTGGAATATCAGCCTTGTTTCTTTTTAATCATACCTAATCATACCCACATAGGTCAAGTCTTGCTGTAGCAGTCTTTCTGTCAGGTCAGTACTTGTGAAGAAAATGCCACCCACAATATTCCTTCTCATCTTGTACCAGAATAAACCAGTTTTTCAATGACCTGGGTAGCAAGATTACCTTGGTGTGAAGCTTCTGGTTGTTTGCCCAGGTAGAGTCTCCAGCAGCGTAAAAGATGTTGCTGCATCACAGCACCACCAATTTTCAAGCCATATTTAGCAGGCTTACTGGCCATATACTGTCTGAAGGGATATCAACCCCTGAATGCAATGTGCTGCTCATCAGTGCTGTATTCCTGGAATATACCATTTCCTGAGCTGCTCCAAAAATTGTGCCCAAATATCTCTGAAGGTAGCAAGCTTGTCCACAGCTTTCATATTCTCACATGTCAATTTGTTGTCAAATCTCAGGTACTTGCTGATTTTATGGAATGATTTTAAACTCATGGTGGCACAAAAACAAGGACACCAGTGCATTGCTCCCACAACTCCTCCAGTGCCTCATGCCACTCAGCAGTAGGAGACCAACATAGGCTTTCAGGTCTGTTTCATCCAGCTTTTTCCACTCCTTTCTATTTTCAGGATGGCTATCATTCCACTTCCTAAATCTTCTTTCTTCCTCTCTGTTTGTTTTCCTTATGATAACAGCCAGGATATCTTGCAAGAGAAACAGTTGGAATATCTCTACCACCGTGTCTTACATTTTCTTGTTGGTACAGCACATTCATGGACTATGTCTTTGGTTGTTCTCTGATGTTGCATTAGCTGTGGACTTTTTTCCCACACTCTACCATTCCTTCCTCTAAAGGTGTCATCATCTGCAATGTTTCCTGGGGGGTGGTGGCAGTGGTTCTGCTCCATGTCCTGCTGTATCTCCCCTTGGTCTTCCACAGTGGCCCCAGGTTTGTCCTCTTCCCTTTCTCACTGGAAGTGTTGGCATCACTTCTGCTTGTGGCACCAACTCCTCCTCATCTGAGCTGGATGAAGCTTCCATCAACACATGGTCTTCTCGCTCTGAACAATATCCCATGCCGGAAACAAAGTCAGCTCTGCAGAACCCCACTGCAACAAAAGTCAGCTGTAACAAAGGTCACTGCTACTCCACTGTAGGTAGACCAGGTGGACTGAGGTGGACCAGGGCTCAGTCCTCGGACCCGCACTATTCAACATCTTCATCAGGGATTTGGGTGAGGGGGTAGAAAGCACCCTGTTCAAATTTGCAGATGACACTAAGATGTGGGGGGAAGTGGGTACACTAGCAGGAAGGAACAGGCTGCAAGCAGATCTAGACAGGTTACAGGGGTGGGCTGATGAGAACAGGATGGGGTTCAACACTGACAAGTGCACAGTAATGCACCTGGGGAGGAAGAACCAGAGGCACATCTACAAGCTGGGGAACTCCCTTCCCGCCAGTGTCAAGACAGAAAAGGATCTTGGAGTCGTCATTGATGCCACAATGAACATGGGTCAAAAGTGTGGGGATGTGGTCAGGAAGGCCAACCATACCTTGTCATGCATCTACAGGTGCATCTCAAGCAGGTCCAAGGAAGTGATCCTCCCCCTCTATGCAGCACTGTTCAGGCCGCAGCTGGAGTACTGCATCCAGTTCTGGGCACCGCATTTCAGGAGGGATGTGGCCAAAATGGAGAGGGTCCAAAGGAGGGCCACCCACATGATCAGGGGTCAGCAAGGTAGACCCTACAAGGAGAGGCTGAGGGACCTGAACCTGTTCAGCCTCCAAAAGAGAAG
Source organism: Caiman crocodilus (assembly GCA_030014935.1). Taxonomy (NCBI): domain Eukaryota; kingdom Metazoa; phylum Chordata; order Crocodylia; family Alligatoridae; genus Caiman; species Caiman crocodilus. The sequence continues at coordinate 21,176,018 of JAGPOW010003642.1, forward strand.
GCTGAGAGGAATCTAGTGGCAATCTACAAACTAGTCAAGGGGGACCAACAGGCATTGGAAGAGTCCCTGTTCCCCCAGTCACTCTCGGGAGTTACAAGGAACAACAGACACAAGGTAGTGGAGAGTAGTTTCAGGCCAGACATTATGCTATTTTACTGTCAGGGTGGCTAGGACTTGGAACCAACTTCCAAAAGAAGTGGTGCTGGCTCCTACCCTGGCAGTCTTTAAAAAAAGGCTGGACGAACATCTGGCTGGGGTCATTTGACCCCAGTACTGTTTCCTGCCATAGCAGGGGATCAGACTAGATGATAACCTCAGGTCCCTTCCAACCCTACCAACTATGAAACTATGGAAAAACACTTTCATGCCTGGGGTAACTTGTTACCCTGGGCAGTTTTCATCCACAGTGAGCAACCTATTCATGTAAGCTGGCTGTTCTTTGGGGATCTTGTGTACTGCAGTGGCAGTGACAATGTCCTACTATTTTTTTTTTCAGAATTAACTTTAAGATACTGCATAAAATATGTGTCTGGGGTAGGAAATTATTCCATGGGAATATATGAAGGTTAAGCTGCAGATGTTTTATGCAGTATCTTGTTAGTTTGAAAATATTTTGGTTTTCTTTTGTTTTATGATAAGTAAAAATATTCTAACAAAGCTAATGAAAGTGGGGAGCAATTTCCAGCTAGAAAGCTCTACTAGCAATCATTGGTCTAATCCTGAACCACTAAAACCAATGGTAGTTTTGTAAATGTATGGCAGGAGAGGAGTCAGACCCCAAATACGGTTCAGCAAAGTAAGGGATTTCATGGGAAATGTTCTCTACTATCAATGGAAATGATATTACAATCAGGGATTTAAGACAAGCCCATGTGTTGGGTACAGCATGCTGGGATAGTCCAGTAAATGCCCCAGACCAGCTGTGTGTGCTGTGTGCCACATGTGCTAGAACCATTTGGCTCCATGTGGTATATGCTGTGTGCACTGAATTCAGTCCTCCTACATATGGCATGCTGTGCACAAGATAAGTCATGTGACACACAAGTCCAATTTAAGACCTGGAGACAACATAGTAAACCAGATGGTGGGGCAGCCGAGAAGCCTTTGTTTTGACACCCCAGCCTAAATTATTGAACATTATTACTGAGTACTTTCTGTGAATAAAAATGAGTTATATAATGAAGAGGAAAAGAAAATAATATTTTGTAGAGTGGTATCTTGTAGACTAACCAATTCAAAAAGGCATAAGCTTTTGTAGGCAACAGCTTGCTTCATCAAATGCTCTTCAGTAGCTAACTACCTACCTTTCTCATTAATACTTCTGCTGTTCTTAGGATCAGGAAAAGGTTTTTAATGAAAAAGCCTGATATAAGACAGAATTCAAGATGAAAAATGTTATGTGCCTACCCTTTCTCTCAGTGACATAAAGAGAAAGGAGTTCAGAGAAGTGAAGCATAGATTTGAGTACAACGTGATATTTACTATTCCCTTACAAATTAAGAGACATGAGCAATAAATAAGCATCTGTTTGGGCAAGTGAGAACTGCAACTTGCTTACTGGGAAGAATAAAATGATACTGTCACTTGGGACAAAGAGGAAAAGTCCACTGCAGCAAGGCTAAGTGTCGTGTTCAATAATTCTGCTTTCCCATCCACTCCATCTTTCAAACAAACTGCTGTTCAATTAATACAGTCAAAGAGCATGTGGTGTTTAGTTTTTGTTCTTGCTTGTTGCATTCATGTAGTCGCTTCAGATAATGAACATAGTTGATAGGCCTGTGTGAAGTGGCTAATATTTGCTTTGGATTCGGATTTGGCTGATTTGGGGGACAGCAATCCAATTCAGTGATTTGAATTACTGTCCTGAATCAATTCAGCCACCACCAAATTAGCTGAATCTCCAAATCAAACAGGCCCCATCCCCCACCCACTCTCCCACCCCCATCAATGGCTGCCCCACCTGGCCCAGCATCCTAGCTCTTTAAAAAAAAAAAAAATTAAAAAAAGAAAGCCCCTCACTCAGCAGCTCCTGCCAGACAGGAGGGTGATCCCCATTGTCCACCACTGCCCTGCTGCCGGGGGGGCAGTGCTCTGTCATAAGCCACCAGAGTCACCTGCAGCAGCGGGAGTGCGGGATTTTTTTTTTTGTAAGTTTTGGGGTGCTGGGGATGGGCAAGACATCCATTGATGGGTCTGGGAGAGTGGGTGGGGGTTGGTGAGCACTCAGAGGGTCTGGGGGAGAAGGCAAGGGAAGGGGCCTGGTGGGGGTCCCCCCATGGTCTCCTCCTCCCTCCTCCAGCAGTACCTCCCCCCAGCCTCCTACTTACTGGCACAGAGCCCAGATCTAGCTTCCTGCAGTGGTGAGCAGAGACTGCCCAAATCGGTGAATCTCCAACACTTTCACCAAACCTTTTCCAAATCAATTCAGAGGCTTTGAATCAATTTGGACCTTTTTATTGGTCTCCCAATTCAATTCAGATTTGCTTTAACCTATATATAAATATAGATCTTTCTTCAAAGATTCAGGAAAAAATGTCCAGCTATGGAGTGTCTGTATTAACACAATTAAAAACTCTTTGTTAGGAATTTAAGAAGATTCTTTTCTATTTTACTTTTTTAATTATTTTAACCACATGTTATTAGTATTATTAAAAGTCAGCTTGTAATTTCATAGACTTTTTGGTGGTGGTCGTGGTGGTGTCACTGCAATGTTTCTCTTCTATTTTTTTTTCTAAATCTATATTTTCAGATATATGTATTATACAGATTATAATAATTTTCTTTGTTAGGCTTCTATCAAAAGGTCTAAAAACAGTTGTAATATCTTTCTTTCAATCTAGGCTTTCCTTTTGCTGCCTGAAAACTAATGAGCTCAAGGAAAGAATTTCATTATTTCCTCATGCAGATGCTTCATTTAAATTTGATTTATACAGTCTTACAAAGCAACAAAGTGTGCATCAATACCTCCAGTGCCACCCCTTCCTTCACCTTGTCTATATGAGATTATCTTTCTTGAATTTTAATATTGTCTATACTTGGCCACAGGATAATAAAAGATTTTGCTATTTATTCTTCTATTTTAGTAAAATAATTCTAATGTTAAAGATCAGCTTTTTTTTCTATTTTGTTGTTGCATTGACTTGCTATACATTATTTACTGTAGAATTATGAACAAGACATCAAATTCTGCCCTGAAATATATGTGTGAGTGGGTTCCATGAGTTTTGGGCAGTTTAGGCTAAAATAAAGTTCTTATTTAGAGTTACTTCAGGCTTGAAGAGACAGCCCTGAGTCAGGCTATGTTCAAGAAACATCACTGAAAATGTAGCCCTAAGAGGCATTATGTCTCAGAGGTTTTCCTTTCAGGTTTAATTCTAACACTGGGGCTCCATGGCTTTAAGGAAGTAACATTTATTGCTGTTCTATGTTAGCAGACAAGCACAGTGCTATCTGTCCTAGAAGGCAAATTGAGAATTTCTCTCCCACAAGCTTGACAGAAAGGGAATACTTATCCATGTGCTTCAAGCACCATCTGCTTCCATACCTGTTCTAGGCAGTTCATGCAAAGACACATGCTTGAGGGGGTTCTTATTTCCCATTATTCCTATTGCTTGGGTAGCTTGTAGTATACCTCTTTTATATCACCTCCTTTCAGGTGACTATGTGCCTTTGTTTATTTCTCTGCATTTTCCATTATTTAAAAATACAGTGTATCATTGCAAATATAACATTATGCAGATGGAAATAAGCCTCACGAGTCATTGATATTTTGAACAAATACATAATTTCAAGTATGATTAATAATGTGTATTAACTACACTCTGTAATTTTAATAATCCTGCACAAATTAGACATTATGAGCAAGAAAATGGGCAAAGCATTACAATGAGCATTAAAAGTCACAGAGGATGGCTTCTGATACCCTGTACTAATAACAATGTATGGCAGCATTATAATTTAATATGGATTGGTTTTAATTCAGATTGGTGAGTCATGTGGCAGAGCTGATAACTGCCTGGGAGTCTTTCGGGGAATATACATAAGACCTGCTTGCCAAAGAAAGAAAGAAAGAAAGACTTTGACTTTTATAAATGTTAATTTAGGGAAATAGGGGTAACAAAACAACAGACAACAAAGGACAGCCCCCAAAGGGCCCAGGTGCAGGAGATAGAGCCTGGGGTTAGCCCTCAAGGTTTGTCCTCAGTTTAAAACAAAAACATTAAGTACCACATCAGTCCACTAGGACATTTGCCGGTACCCCAGGAGGAGGGGGAGAGGGGCAGTGTAACAGCACAAGTACCAAATGGCCACCCTTAAGATTGCAAAGCATCCCTTGAAGGTACCTCGAAGGAGGACACCATCCACTGGAGGACCACTTGCTCAAACTCCAGCCACAAACTCACCCAGACCAAAAACTGGAAGACCCACACAGCATCATCTGAGCCAGCCCTGGTGAGTTGGTTCCTGGGTTCTTGAGGGTGGTCAAAGGACAATAAGTAGGTGGTTGCTGAGAGGTCCAAGTCTAACATTGCAAGCAAAGCACTGAGGGCAGCAAAGAGTGGTGACAACTGGGGCATCCTAAGAAGGCATGGTGAAGATCCTCCTCCACTCCCCCCAGACAAAAGGGGCAGGCTGCTGACACAGCCAGGTCCATGTAGCAGATAGAAGTGCTGATGGCCAGTTTCCCATGAAACAGATGTTACTGGAGGTCACCAGTTTTTTAGCAAATGGGGGCTTATAAAGTATGTGCTATGTGGGGCAGGCCGGCACGAGTGCTGGTACCACTCTGCCACATCATGTTTGATCTCCACATCATATTTGACCCCTATATGCCTCTGCCAGTCAGTTTCACCTCAATCCCTGAAAAATCCTAGAAACAAAATGATCAAAGAATCCATTATTGATAGTCTAACTGAAGGCAGCATTCTAAACACCAATGTGGCTTTGTTGCAGGCAGATCATGCCTGACCAACCTCATTATTTATATTACATGTTCATCAATTATTTGGATTTGGGTGTTAAAAGCATACTGGCAAATTTTCCAGATGACACCCAATTATGAGGAAATGCAGTCATGCTTGATGACAGGCTAGGGATACAAGCTGGCCTAGACAGGCTTGCAAGATGGGCAGATAAAAACCTGATGATGTTTAACATGGAGAAATGTAAAGTGCTCCATTTGAGGAGAAATAATCTGCAACACATTTACAAGCTCATTAGTGCTACACTTGCCAGCACCACAACTGAAAGAGATCTGGGGGTCATGATGGATCACTGGAAGAACATGAGCCACCAATGTTATGCTGGTAGAGCAAACAAAACACTGGCATGCACCTACCAATGTATCTGAAGAGAGACTAAGGATGTCATCCTCCTTCTCTACTAAGCCTTGGTGAGTCTGCAGGTGGAGTACTGCATCCAGTTCTTGTTCTTTTTTGAATAGAAGGCTCAGGTTGTGCAATTTCCTTCATAAGAGTTCAATCATCCAACTCAGTGGAAATGACACTCTACTTCAATACATACTGGAATAAACTATTAGGGTCCATCCATATGAGCACACACATGCAGGGGTTTCATAGTACCTAGTACCTAGGGTCAGAAGGGGCCTAGAGCAGGCCATCTAGTCTGACCCCCCGCCAATTGGCAGGAAACGAGTGCCAGGGTCACAGGAC
>JAGPOW010003642.1:21181789-21193606 GCA_030014935.1 Caiman crocodilus
AGCGCGGCTCCCAGCCGGGTCAGCTATCAGCAATCTGGGAGGCTCCCCTCCAGATCAGCTGCAGCTGCCGGCACAACTGCACTCACCAGTTCGCTGCCGTTGTCGCTGTCTGTCCTCAGCTGCTGCTCTTTCTGCTCAGCAAGGGCTCACGTGTGACCAAGACCACACATGAACTCTCTCTGGAGTCTTAGAGTCGCCCTGCTCCGCTCCCAACTGCCAAGCAGTGACTCTGACCCTAGCTTGTAGGTGTGTGTTTCCTGTTGCACAAATGCAGTGGCACATATTTGTGTCGCTGTTTTTTGTCCCAGGGCATTCTCCTGCACATGCACTCAGCATGTGTCAATTTGATTTGAGTGGAGTAGGGAAAGATAAGTCTTACCTGAGGTCCTGGGAGCCTCCCAAGGCATCAGAAGCATTGAAAGGGTTCACATGCACTGCGTATAATTTGTGACAGCGAGAAAATTATATTTAGAGATTTACTTTTAGGAATCAGCTTGTAGGTACAGTAGATATGCATTAGAACAATGATACAGGAGGACAACAAGAGTTAACTGGTTTCTAAAAGTCTGTGACAAAATTTCAAGTCCCCAACTTTCCAGGCTCCCTGAGTCTGATGTTAGACTGACAAACAGGCTGGGAAATTGTAAATATGCAACATACTATTCCCTGAAAACTCATAACAAGAGATAAGGTAACATCAGCTCACAATGACCAGCTCTGGGATTTCCAGTTTTGGTGAAATGACCAAATTAGAAGGCCAGGCGTTCTCAAATTAAGACACCAGTAAATTACCAAATGAAGATGTATGCATGTGATGGGTTTGTGGCAACAAAGGAATATGCTGACAGGATAGAATGTGGACAACCTGGTGATCATAGAGAAAACAATGAATGCCACCCAGAAATGAAGAGCCACCAGGAGAAAAAGAATACAAAAGGATGGATTTCAAAGCAGCAGGTTGGAGGGCAAAGGGAGATCCCGAGGCCACCATGGGCAGAGGACACACCACTGGTCCATCTCAAGCAACCTGTTGCAGGGTGTAAGCCTCCACCCTTGACCCCCAAGGCTGCTAACATCTGACATTCAAGAAAAAATCACAAGGTGAAGCTTACATACTGGGTAGGTATACCATTCTCCTACTGAAGTCTTAAGAACTGGTATATAAGTAGAACCAGGGGGGTTATTCTGTTTGCTTTTCCTCCACTCCTCTTATCTCCTATCACTGTGTATCAATAAAATGTGCCTATTATCTAATGGGAGAACGTGTGGTTGGCCTAAGGGTTTGTGTCCACCCAGAATAAGGCATTAGTACTGGGTCATAAATACAGTGTCAACAGTTTTCGGTACATCACATATCACTACAGACCACATGTATGCACTTGTCTGGACACCCCTTTGACAATACTTACGGTGTGTAAATTAAACTAATGTCCCACACTCCTCCCCTCCAATGGAAGGAGGGGTGTAAAGCCAGAGACCAAAACTCCTGCTTTAAGAACTTCAAAACTACCATGGGTTCCCCCTACAGTTAGAGCTGTACAGCTTGTCCTCTCGAGCTAGTGTGTACCAACACTGGCGAAATACAAATCAAAGAGAAGTAATTTTGTTCCTCTGGTAGAAAGTTTAGCTTAATATGATTCACACAACATGGACAATTCATTAACTGAAAAATCCAATATAAACTATTTATTAATTTTAGGAGAAAAATACCTTTATAAGATAATGCATTTATCCTCTAATAGGTACTAGAAATATTTTTTTTTCTTTTCCCAAGATATTCTGTCAATGCCATTACCAAACCATGCTTTCCATTTTAGATGACCAGATTATATACAACCTGTAAGGTGATTCTCTCCTGAGCAGCCTGTCCACAGTAGTTTCACTCATGGTATCTGACCTACTTTTCATTCTTTTCCCGCAGAGATGAAAATCATACCTCCCAAGATTCCCAGCCTGTAAAAAAATGGCTTTTAATAATATTGTAAACTTAGAACCCTTTTCAAAGGGTGCTCTTTTCATTACATAAAAATCACATTTCAGGAGGCCCTGCTCAAAGTTGATTTGCATGTTAGGGAATTAAAGTTTCAGTCACAGAACCACCTGCTACTGGGACCTTCTCAAGATCACTAAAATATTTAAAAATAACAAATTCTTTGAAGTGTTGTTGCTTTCATGAGCTCTCTATCTCTTGTTTTGCGCCCTCCCTCCCCTGGGCTAGTTGTCTACCTTGGGTACCTGCCTGAAAAAGAGGAGCTAACTCTCACACAGATATTTGATTTGAAGTTTACATTGCATTTTCTTTTATTTTTTTCTAAATACCTGAGAGGTTTTTCATTGTGCATAGGCCTTTTCAATTTCACAGATTTGTAAATATCCTTTACTAGCCTATGACATTGATATATACAAAAATAACATAATTATTCATTTTGAAAATAGCATAAAAATGAATGTTCTACTAGAATTCTGCTCTCTATGAAACCCCCCCTTAACCTGTTAACCTTTCAGGGTCAAGTCCCATTCACCATTACACTTAGTAATGAAATTGTTTCTTGATATTATATGTTTTTTCTTGTGAAGATCTCAAAGCTTCATATCAGTTTCTGTAAATTAAAGGGAGTCTCAACAAGTGAAATTCAAGAGCAAATCAGCCTTACGTATTAAAAAATGCAAACTCCTTTTCTTCAAAATATACTTTTCATAATGGGATAAGGTTCGTTTGTGCAGGAGGCAGAGCTTTCTTGAAGGTAGTCTGAGGCACTGGAATGAATTCTCATAGAAACTATGGGCCATCACAAACGTCATCTTCCTCTAGAACTGCATGATGCACTTTTTTGACCTTCCATCTCTATTCATTTATTTTAAATGCACTCGCTATGTATTTATTGTTAAATTCATGAAGAATTTATTCATGAAGAAAACTATACAAAACACTACAAGGTTAAAACACAGGTCTCCTCCTGGAGAGAAGATGAAAGAGAGGGAGAGACAAAGAAAACTGACTACACAGGATAGATGGCTTGTCACCTCATTTAATGCAATCCAAGACACTCTCCAGATAGAGTGGTGATGATGACAGAGACACCATTAGTGCCTTTTCTCCCAATACCTTGAATGATATTGCAGGGGTGTTGTGTCAGGGACTCACCAAATGCAGCATGGTTGTAAGCAGACTACAGTCTTGGTGCATCTATACATTTCCCTATAGTGATGTTGTTACTGTGCCGTGCTTTAGTACTTCTTTTCAGGGTGCTATGATGAGAAAGGGCACCACACATGACCAGCAGCCACTTTGCCATAGTGGCTTCTATGATATCTTCTATGATAGAGCACCACTATGGCGAAGTAGCCTCTGGTCATGTGTAGATACCCATAGATGCTATACCACCATAGCACATCACTGTGGCAACATAGCGTTACATGTAGAAGTGCCCTTTAAGTAGATCAGTTGTTACAGTTGAGGGAAAGAAAGTAGTTGGGACAGAGTAGGGGCTGTGGTTCATGCAGTCACAATAGTAATAGGTAGCCCACAAATCCATGATCAGGTTACTAGCAAAACTACCCAATCTGTCAGGTTTACAACTTGCTTTTAATTCTCTTCTTTCCTTTTTTAATATATATATATTTTTTAATATAAGCCAAATTTCCCTCCCCTCCACATCCCACCTCCCTTTCCCATTCCACTTCTCCTTCTGTGTGTCTTTTATGATGAAGATGATAGTGTTTGATAATATTTTTAATATAGTAAATGCAAAATCCTATAACCTGTTCCTAATCACGGGGGGGGGGGTTACAATCCCCTGGAACAGGGCCCCACTACGAAGGGCTTCTCGGGCCTCTGGCTTGGCCCTGTTGGCTGGCTCAGTAGCCCGATCACTGTCTGTCTCTCAACAGTCTGCACCACGCTCAGTCTGCTCCTGGACCCTACATGCAGCGCCTCCTGCATCCAGCTACCAGCTTTGTTCTGGGGATTGAGGACCTGAGCTGCCCAAGCGCTCCAAAGGTCCTACTCTGGGCACTGTCCTGTGCACCATGTCTCTGGCCACATGCCAGAGGTTGCAGACTCGAGCCTCCTCACGCAGATCCCAAGGTCTGGACGTTGTATGCTGTGGTGCACACCGAGATCCTAGCTGCTGGACCCATCCACCGTTCCCCACCGATGGAAGTCTTCAGGGGCACTTCTGGGCTACTGCTTGACCCTGCTGAGCAGCTCTCCTCAGCTCTTCTAAGCCCCACTCTTCTCTTTTCTCGCTCCTGGATATGCTCCTCTTATGCTGGGCATGCAGCTTCTTTTATATGCTCCAGGACTCTGTTCCCTGAAGTCTTCAGGACCTGAGTTTTGCAGTCTTCAATCAGGTCTATGGGTTGGAGGCAGGGAACTCCTCTTCCCCTCCCCTCAGGAAAAGGGCATGACTTAACTCCTCTTGCTGCCTCCTGATTGGGGAATAGGCTCCACCAATCAAAACAGCAAGATTTCAAGCCTGGGACTCAACCCAAGCTTCAAAAGGCAAGACTGCTACAAGAGTTTGGCAGGTTTATTGTCACCCATAGAAGGAAAACCTAAGGACCCAGGGGAAAGAGATGGGTGTACTCTGACCCTGACTGGACTTAATATCCACAGGCAAACACACAGGCAAGTAAGTGCTCTGGGATATGGCTGCATGCTCTTAAAATGATAAGTAGTGACACGTTTTGAATGATAAATCTGCAGTATACAAAATTCTTAGGCTGATAAGGGCAGCTATGATGCGTTATGTTTTCAAACAATATAATTTTAGGACTTTCTTCCCACTTACAGCATTTGCACACTACCATTCCCAGATACATCCTATACATCAGTGCAGATAATGTAACTCAATTCTGGCTACATTCCAGAAAGGCAGACAGTTTACTTATGAAAAAGAACATAAAATATATACTCACTGGGAGATCCTGTTTTGCACAGATCTACAATACTGTCAGAGGGATTAACAAATTTCACTGCCTTTGGTTAGCATTGTCAGCAGGAAGGGTCTGAGATAGACTCTGACAATCTGCCCACTCTTTAGATGTGCCATAGCATCTGAGAAACAAAGAAGCATGAAACTCAGGGGATATATTTCATAGGGGCAGATATTAAATTTTTCTTCAGTTTTGATTCACATGGATTTTTGGGGTTTGAATTGAAAATGAAGCAATATGCAGACTGGTGCTGCACCTTAGAAAGAAAGGATGCCTGTACACGTTGGATGCCAGCACGTTGGAGCAGACTAAGTTAATTGAGTCTGCTGCAGCGTGGTAATTACTTCACTCCAGCAGCCTTCCGCTTCTTGTGTATCAGCATCCCCAAGCTTCCAAATGGTGATGGGGGGTGCTTTAAATAAAGCTTATTTGACAAGCTTTAGATAAACTGTCCCCACCACCCTTTTGAAGCAGAGACTCTGCAGCCCTTTCCAAGAGCCGCTGTAATTAAAATGCTGCCTTCCCACCTCAGTGCACATGTAAAAGTGCCCAAAGTCGGAAGTAACGTCTTTCTGTAGGCACAGCCTCTCTCTGAGACCCAAGAACTATTCCTATAATCTTTCTAATCTAGATAATTATGAAAAGGGTGAGGGAAAAAAAAAACCCTGAAGTACCTCACCTAGGTTAGTGAAGTGTGGCTATAGCTTCTTTGCCCTGTCTCTGATTTAATTAAATTTTAAATTAAATTAAATTTATTTAATTTAAAATGTATTTAAAACTGCAGTTTTAACTGGTATATTTTTCCAAATTGTGCATAATCATATGATCTATATAATTATGACATAAAATTTCCCTCAGTTTCGGCATTCAGATCTGGATTTGAATCCTACTTCAAAATACCCTCAAGTGTAGAGGCATTTGAATAAAATGTTTCTGGCAGGCCAAGCTTGTGTTTGAAATGAATCCTAAATCAACAAAGCTATCCTTGAAAACCTAAAGACAGTTTCCTTTGGAGTAATGGCATGGATTTTTAAGTTTGTAACAAAAGTCTGAAACTAAGATAGTCCAATGAGGTGCGTTTCTTGACAAACACTTTACCCTAATGTGCTCATGATGCAACAGGATGTGATGGCTTAATACCTAAAAATAATATTGAAAAAACAGTATACCTACCTTTTGTAGCACCCTCACAATGCCATTCATCAGAGAAATATAGCATTAAAACTCAAGAGCAACTGACTTTATATACTCTTACCCCACAGGAGCTTTTTATTAAAGATGTATTTATTTACAGAGATAAAGATCAATGATAATAGCTATTTTACAAATAAAGTGTCCTGTAGTTTATGATTATTAAAGTCATCTAGTCAGGAGAAGGCACTGAAGGGAACATTATAATAGATTCTGTTGATATAATCACCACTGCCACTAACTCTGATGGCTTGAGGCTCAGCATATGAATGAATGTTCTGCAACCCTTTGTATTTTATTAATATTGTTGTTTGTCTAATAAGAAAGCCATTTACCTGCTGTGCATGATGAGGCTCCTTGATAAATTTTATTGCTCCTTTTCCTCTTGCCTGGTTTTTAGCCTTTGCAGAAAAACTTGCGGTAGTATACTGTCCTTTTTTCCCATGAAAACTGAAAATAATATCTAAAGCATTTCTCTCTGAAGAGTTGCCTTTGTGTAGCCCTAGCTATATATGCATCCATTTCAACACTGATCTCAATTTACTTTCCAAATATACAGCTACTTCTGGGAAAGGAATATGGATATAAACATATGCTCCAGGGCTCTGCCCCAGAAGTCTTCCAGACCTGAATGTTGCAGTCTTCAATAAGGTTCGGAGGGAGGGGGAAACTCCTTTCTCCCTCCCCTCAGGAAATGGGCTTAACTCCTCTTGCTGCCTCCTGATTGGTGGATAAGCTCTCTCTCTCTCTCTCTCTCTCTCTCTCTCTCTCTCTATATATATATATATAGAATGGGTTTAGTTCATCTGTCTTTGTGTCCATCTGTAATGCACTCTGATTGGTTGTCTTGGCATCCAATCACAATTCTTACTGAAACAACCAATCAGAGTGCTCTATACAGACAGACACACAGGTGGCTGGACATGGAGGAGGGGTGGTGTTGCAGGGCCGGACACAAAGTGTGGGGGGGTGACTAGATGCAGAACAGTGGCAGTGTGGGATGGTGGGTATCAGTGGCCACCCACTGCCCTGCACTGAGGTGGGGACATGGGGGGGGGGGCACATGGGGCTGGATGCAGAGTGGGTTGGGGTGGGGTGGGTAGTGTGTGGCTGGATGCAGAGCAGCAAATAACTTTCTTGGGTCTGGTTCTGATCTTTGATAGTTAAAAGATTGACTTAAGATCTAAAAACTGAGTTTTAATATGCCTTCCAAAGCTTTCTGGTTAGTATTATGATAAAACTGAATAAATCTTATAAACATCTGCTCCTTGTTCATTCTTACTGACTTCTTCATCACAGCTGCTTTTGCTACAATGAGTTCCACAGCCTAATCATGAATTAGATTTGTAAATTCAAGTGCTAGTATGTTAAAAGCTGTGCTTCTCTTAGGGATGACACTTCCCCACTACCTCATCCCAATATGGGAAACATGTATGCATCCATAGTGCCTATTGGTAGCAGATTAATTAAGCAGGTGGCAATATAATTTATGTAGAAAATGTGCTTTAACAGTAATAATAGCAGTATTATTATTGTTATTAATCCCTTCTCAAAAAATAAATATTACCCAGTTTTGACTGCATCTTCCTTGTCATTACCTAAAATGAACAGTTTAATGGGAGTGGGGGGTTTTTTGTTTGCATGGTTTTGTTTTTTTGTTTCCTTTTTTTTTCATTTTACAATAACTTTTTCTCCACTACTAGAATTATACTGGAAGATACAGAGATTTACAGTGATGTACATGGTTCTGTAGAATTCTACTACTCTCTTTTCTTTAATACCTAGACTTGTACATATTTATCCATTTTCTCTCCCCTGAATTCTACAAAAGAATATAGTTTTAGTCAGTATCATGCTCTGGTAAAACAGGACTTTTCAGAATAACAAAACAGAACTTCATGCCAATACTTTTTACTCTGGTTAAGAATGTGATGAAATATTACCTGAGCAGAAGGGTTAATGACAACGTCCATTGTAATCTAACATAAAGTACTCAGTCTTTCAATGTTATCACTACAGTGAACATGGATGGGAGGGAATGAAGAGCTGAATAACAGCAGAAGCTCCCAGATAGTTTCTGACTGCTTCAGTGCTAAGACACAAAAATGTACCAGAGAGCACTGGAAGAATATTTGCCAGAGAGAATCTGCTTCCAACTTTATACTATCCTTGACAGGTATGGGGCCATGTCTGCTCCCTTCCTTTGTTATAAAGCAGTGATTCTCAACCTGGGTTTCATGTCACCCTAGAGCGCTATGAGATCCTTTTAGGAGTGCCACAGGGTACAATACAATTTTAGTGCTGGTAGGTGTTCAACCACCTGCACATACTTCACAAAGTCAACCCAGAGATTTCAGTAGGAACCCACAGTGTTGAAAGCATTCTGACTGGTTGTGGTCTTTCTGAACTCTTTGAAACAGAACTATTGCTTTTAGCTTTCTGTAGTCTCCTCCTCGCCACCACGTATCTGCCTCCTGATATCCCAGCATTCTGCTCCTTCTTTCAGCCCTGATCTCCCAGCTTTCTGCCTCTGCTTCCCAGCTGTCTCCATCTTGCCATCACTTACCTTCCCCCGATCTCTCAGTTTTCTGCCCTCTGCTTCGTGGCTGTCTCCTCCTTACCACCATGCTTTTTCCCTTGCTTCCGCTCTGGCACCAGGTGACCCCAAGTCACCCCAAAAGTACCTTGACCTCAAGTAATCCTCAGCACCAAGTTACCCCAAACACCTCCTAGTGTTCACACACAGCCACAGAAGTGCATGTTTGCGTATGAGTATGTGAACTCATAGTGGTATAGTTGTAGTTTGTGTGTATGTGTATATAATTTTGTATCATGCCCTCCTGTCTAACAGTGCAATATCGAGATTCTGAGCATTGATCTGGCACATGTCAAGTCAATACCACCACCTTACTTACATCCATAAACCTGGCAATCATCCAAGATGCATCTAAAAAACTATATCTATAGTCAGGCCCTTGGATACCACTGAACCTGTGCTGAGACTACATGTTTCCATCCACCTCACCTACCTGAAAACTTCCTTTACTCAGCAAGGACCCTTCAGCAGAGAAATAGAATGTACCTTTGAACAAGCCATAACTTTACTTTCAACGAATTACACATCTTCCAAACCATGGACACAACTATAGACCCAAAGAGATACCTCCCCTTTATACCAGCCTTTTCCTGATCCACCTGGAAGATTTTTTAGAAAAAAATGTGACATCAAACAATACCTATGAATGATATTTTCACCATCTAGACTGAGCATCCGGACTGGCTTAGTGACTTCTACCACAGGGGTCATGAAAGCTAAACCAGATACAGATAAGAATCTGTAGTCTTGGTTTAGATTATACTTAACCTACTCAATTTGTGGATGTTCCTTGTTCTACAGTTTCCTGTTCAAGTTGATTTTTAAACTGTTGTTCTCTAAGAGCGTTGTACTGCCGCAGGCTTTTGTGTCATTCTGAACTGAGGTCACATCAGTGTTCATTCATTCTAGAATGTGCGCATCTCCCCATCTGTCCAGTGGAGATAGCAAAATGGAACTGTAAGAAGGTGATGGTGTACATGACTTTGGTACACAAGAACCTAACGAACCTTGGATGTTATAATCCATGTTATTTGATCCAGTGATTATGTAGTCTGTGTCAGGGAAAGGGTACAGCTGGCATTAAGGTCTGGTGCCTTGCTGAGAATGAGAGTTAGGTAGTCTGCTGCAGGAGGGACACATTTTGAGGTTGGGAGGACTGTCTGTCCTGGCTTCTAGGTCCCTCACATCCAATGGAAGTTTAACCTGCATCTCTCTGACTTCTCAGCACGGTACTCTAACACCACAGATGAGACATTATCCAGGTTCCCTCTCCTGTGGCCCTTTTTAAGCGCAGCCACTGCTTATTAAATTTACTTGTGCTTGGCTAAAAAGCATGGAGACCAATGAAAAAGTTTCTATCCCATTAGGAGCACGCAGCCATACTAAAACAAAGGTCAGTCTCCTAGCCAGGGCAGCAGTTTGAAAGCTCTGATTGACACCCACTGATTTACTTGCTACCTTCATACCCACAGATCTCCCTCTCTTGGCTTCCATGAAAGTGGGGGGAGGAGGGCAGCTTCAAAAGGAGAGCTGGAGAGGACATTTGACACTGACTAACCTGTCTCATGCTGGATAGAGACCTATCTTGGGAAATCATAGAGATTGCTGTGAGGTATTTCGTCTAATCTTATAATATACGTAACTCACTGACTACCTGATTAGATCACAAATAACAAGGTTATTCCCTGTTTGTCTCAGTGGTGATCATGAATCTCTCCTGCCACATCTTGATATTAAAGGGTTTATACCAGGAGGGTACAAATTAAGCACCATTGGACAATGGGATACTGATTAATTCCCCTGTAGTTTCAAAAGTTCTCATAAAAATTGATCTGGTGGACTATAAAAGATGGAGACTCACAGCATGTGTTCTTTATGATAAGGATCTTTTATTAGGTACCTATCTCTCTTTTCAGACGATTTTCTCCAGTTTCTTAGGTATCACTGGATCCTAGGACAAAAGACATGAGCGAAGCCTGTTCTCCAAATTACTGAGTAATGACTTCTCCAGGGAAGGTAGCAAGTAAATTATGCCCATTTTTTCTCTCTAATCATCAGAAACACAAAATCAAGAAAAATAAACAAAGATGAGCTTTAGTCATTTGGGCTTTATGAACCCAATTCCTCTTTTTTTTCCTCTCAAATAGCATAAGTCCAGTGTCTCCATCCTTTAAGTGCACTAAACAACATTGGAGGTATTGTCTTTATGTTTAGTCTTCCTCCCAGGCTCCCACTCGGCTCAACCTTGTTATGATAATAAAAAACCCAAGAATTGTTTTGCTTGTTTTCGAAGGTCTCAGTCTCCTTTTCCCGGCAGTCTCTCTGTTTTTTCAAAGTTGCACCAGCTCCTGGATCACTCTCCCAACCATGATACTTCAGCCAGTGTCCCCCTGCTCAGCACTATTCTCCGTCTTGCCCAATCAGCTGATGTCTAGCTCCTCTTCACTGCTGCCATTGCACTTGGATTCTCCTGCACCCTGATGTACCGTGCTGCCTTCCTTGTTTTCATCCAGGTCTCCACTCTCCTCCCTCTCTCTCTGGGCCTACTCTATCCTCACCAAGAAGCTGCTCTGGAAATGCAGCTCCCTCTTTTCTTTGGTTGTCTCATGCCGATTTTCGATTCCTGCCAGTTCTTTCTCCTCTTCACAAGTGCAGAAAGAAGTTAAAATTTTTGCCCAATCTGGCTATAGAAAGCATTTTATAGCTGTGATCAAACACAAGTGCACTGCTGCAGACAACTTCAAAAATGGCCAAGTGGGTGAAAATCTGAACCCTCATTGCATGTGGGGTCAGATGAAGACATTTCAAAAAAGAGCATCTTCTGTAACTTTTATTTGTGCTGCTTGCCAGCCTTGACCTGTTTTCAGAATGGGAGGGTGGAAAGGGATCAGAGGGTCTGTGGGTCTTCCGGAGCCTGCTGGAGGATGAAGTTGGTGTATTGGAGCCCACCTCCACCAATAGGGTAGAGGGCTCCAATTCCCTCTACATTAAGCGTGTGCATGTGTAGACACATGCCCTAATGTGCCTTAAATATAGACTAATGCACCTTAAAGTGCCTCATGTAGATGTGCCCTATGTTAATTAATTTATGC
>JAGPOW010003642.1:21193706-21209571 GCA_030014935.1 Caiman crocodilus
CCAGGCACTAGAGGATATATACACAGCCACCAGGGCTAGAAAGTGTCCATGGCTTGGTGGTCAGCATCCCACTGCTGCTGGAGCTGCTCCAGGCACTCCCACTCCAGGGCCTCCCTAGAGGCCCAGTGGTTCCACTACACCCAAGTGATATCCTCCACCCACCAGGCCTGCTTTCATAGGCAGTGTATGCCTTCTGAGGTGGAGGAGGCATGGTGATTGCCCATAGGTGGTGACACAGGTGTTGGCAACGAGGGTGAGCTGAACGGGACCATCCATAGGTGAAGTGTGTGCACATACCCATCCACAACGGGCTTTTGTATGTAGACACATACCTACAAGACCACTACACAGCCTACCACATACTTATGTATCTATACTACAGGGAAAGTAGAATTGTAACCGAAGCATGAAAACAAATTCCAGGCAAAATGTGCCGCTTAAATTAGAATTACCTCTTTTTTTAAATTGCTTTAAGCAATAGATGTTTAAATGTAACATTTCCCATACTTAATTGTCAGCATGCATAAGCTGATTTGGCTGATTAACTCAAGGAACAATTCTAAATATTTTAGAGTGAACATAATTTTTTACTGAAGGTTTTTTTCATTATTTTTATTTTTTTTTATTAGAACCGCATTTTCTCCTGTCTGAGTTCATTTTGCTCAAATCTGATGGTGCAGACATGTCCAATTGTAAAACCACCCTGGTACTTGTGGAACATCTGTTACCACAAAAAATACATTAGGGTCCAATGATTTCCTTTCTCCCTTGTCTCTGATTGATCTTCAGGAAATAAGGAATACTGCAGGGACAACAATAGCCCATCCAAGAAGGCACATCCTAACCCTCTATACACTTGTTTTTACTTTAAAAGGGTTTCCATGACTACCAGTACTATGAGAAAGGATGCTCAGTTCCTTGAAAGCCACATATCCATGTGTCCCCCGTTTGTCATACACTGCTCCAACAGTAACTCAGTAAACATGAGGTCATGGAAACATACAAGCAGGGGAAACAGTGGCCTTTTTTGCCAAGCACCAAAATTTGAGATCAGAGCTACGTGGGAGTGGGAAAGCAAAAAGAAAGATTGAGGAAGTGTCATTTTTTGAAAGCAAAGTTATGGCTTGTTCAAAGGTACACATAATATTTCTCTACTGAGGTGTCCTAAGTTGCTAAGTAAAGACCATTTTCAGGATGGTGAAATGGATGTCACATGACACTGGAAGTAGGAAAAGGACATTTCAAGTTGTTTAGCAGGGTTCCACTGAAATCTTATGCTTGTGAATAGAGAAAATCTATTTTTCACCCCCATAAAAATGTTCTTAGAGCTATATTGTATACATAATTTCTCCACCCTGCATTCACAGCCATAAGTGGTATATATTTCTGCAAATGAGACCATTGATTTGCAAAAACCATTTAAATGCCTTATGCATGCATGTCAGATGTTTAATTTCTTTGCATAATATTCTCAATATATAGAAAATGTTTTAAAAATAGTGCATCATTTGAAATATTAAGTAAAAGAAAGAACAGCATAAAATCTGCAAGTGCATTTTGTTTTGAATACCCCAGCCTTGCCATTTAGATTGAAATCAGTTTTGCTCAGGCACTGCAGTGCTTTTAAATGGCATGATTAAACCTTATTATGTATGACAAATGATGCCATTATTAATGTGTTATTTACAAAAAAAGGGTTACTTGGTTGAATCCAAATCTAAATTGCCCTACAAATCTAATAATAAAAAGGTGCAGAATAATACACAGTAGGCTCTTTTGTACCATCTATTGCATAGGTATGTAAAATTGAGGAGAGAGTTCAAGAAGCCTTCCCCCTACACTTCTTCACAGCTGTGCAGGGATTAAGTACTATATGGCTTTCACACTCCTCAAAGTGCAATGATTCTGCAAAGTTGGATCCAAAAGTGGTGACAGCCTCACCTTTTCAAAGTGATCAGGGAAAAAATCCACAAACAGGATCTAATCTCTTAGCAAAATAGTGCCTAACATTTAGATTTTGTACCACTTAGTGGAATCTTCAAGTAGGTACCCAGGTTTCATAGACAGTGCATATGGAAAAGAGTCATATAATGTGATCCACAAAAGCTAACACCTTAGCACTAATCCTTGCCTACGCCATGTTGTAGGAAATGCGAGAAGGGTGAAAACTAAGCCTGGAGCTGGGTCCGTAAGGTAACTGTCTTTTCTTTCTAACAGAAGAGAAGTTAATGCACTGCTCGATGGCCTACTAATTATAACACTCCCCTTACTTTGGAGTACACATTTAAGTCCATATCTCCTAGCTCTTCTGAGAGTGTTCTAAACCCTAGGGAATTGTGGTTTTGAACTTTCTCCTGACCTCTTGTTGAGTCAGCTCCATTTTTGTATAAATGTAAATTTTCACTGGGTCAAGACAAGTATTTATGAGTATATGGCGTCATTACTCACCTGGAAGGCAGGAGTGCACGTACCAGTGAATATTTGAGTATTTTAGACAAGGTGGAGCAGCTTCAACAGAAGATGCTGGAGGGCTTCACTTCAGAGAATACAATAACTCAGGGCACTCAGAAAATAGATTTAAAAAAATTGAGAAGATGAAGAAACTGAAGATTATTGCAGAGTTGCAGGGTCAATGGTAGAGTCCCATTGTAGTACTTCAGATTACTGAGCACTCACTTTAATTTTGTGTTGAATTTAGAAAATTGACCTCTTCCCAATAAGTCAAAAGAGCTCATAAAACGGTTGTATCAAGCCAATTATATCACCGTTCTGGACCTCATAATAGGCCACTAGCAAATTCTGTGACTAGGACATTGTGGGGAAAAACATTTCCTTCTTGAGTTTTAGAATTCAGGACCATGCCCTTGAGATCAGAAAATACCAACAACAACTTTTGATAGCTAATGGCCAACA
The DNA here is from genome assembly GCA_030014935.1 of Caiman crocodilus. NCBI lineage: Eukaryota > Metazoa > Chordata > Crocodylia > Alligatoridae > Caiman > Caiman crocodilus. The sequence continues at coordinate 21,196,620 of JAGPOW010003642.1, forward strand.
AGTGCCAGCCCCATATAAAATATGCAACTGCCTACAGTGGGTAGGTTATAATTTTCTCTAACATGCCAGACCCAGCTACAACTAGCAGCAGCCATTATGGACTTATTACAAAGGAATACCCTTTAGTATAATAGGTAAATATATCTTCCTCTTTGTTAGCTAAATATTCCCTGATGAACTGGAACTAGCTAAGGGGCAATCTGTCTAGCTACTGGCATCTACTTGTCCAACACCCAAAACCACATGCGCAAGACACAAATAAGTAATAATCATTAAATGACCATCCAAATGCATGTTTTAACAATAGTACTTTACTGTGTTTGGGGTCAGACTTAAATAGAAGCACAACTTCTGGAAATAGTCAGTGGGAGAAAGAGTAGAAGAGATTTGCCATTTGGCTGGAGACACTAGTCATATATGTGCAATACTGGATTTTTGAAGTTAGACTACATGCCACTAGCCTACTCTTGTTAGAAATAATAATAAAAGATGTGTGAATAGTACAAATAAAAACAGATAAAGAGAAAATATTTGAGCTTGTGTCTACCCATTTATTTCCTAGTAAGGGAATAACTATTTCCAAAAGCCTGAATTTTTCTTGCTAATCTGAAACTAGATCAGTACTCTCTTATTGTTACTATTTATTTAAGTATCCTCCCATTATCGTCAACTTGAGAATACCAGTCCTAAATGTCGCAGTTTCTCTTGTACATGCATGAGAATCCTGGCACTTATTTAGTTTTGGTTTTGACTAATACAGTATTGCCTAGGGTATTTCAGATAATAATTACAGTAGGGAAAAGTATTCCCTAGATAAATATTCTATTACTGTTGCAAATTAGGCCATGTGTTTTATTTTAGGGTATATTTATGCATGTGTTTTATTTTAGGGTACCTTGTTTTGGTTGCTCTACAGGTAGAGGAATTTCTAAATAATTACCAGTGCTAACTGCATGATATACTATAATTTTATTCAAGGGTCTGAAGTGTTTATTTATACTGCATGTCTGATCTTCCACAAGGAACCTTTTTGGAGGTATGATAATCAGTTTTGCTGTTGACAGAGAAATGGTCTATGACTTATTTATTTCCTAAATAATTTAGGTTAAATTAACCCCAAAGAATACTGACTTTTATAATCCAGTTATAGACTTAACCATACAAATATGTAGATGTGAACCTGAGAATGAAATGTAACCCTTAATAAAAGATACATTCATATATACATATTATAGTGCACCATAAAATGTCAAACATTCTTCATTATGAATAGCTGAGAGTTGTACAAAATCTCTGGTTTTCTTTTAATATGATTTTCATAGCAAAATGAAATGGATTGGATGAACTTGAATACACTTAATTAACTGTTTTTTCCTATAAACTCTATGATTCTGTACATTAATTTTTACAGATCGCTGTTTGATAGCTACTCCATCTCTAATGGCTGTGATTTTATTGACTGAAGAAAAGAACAGAAAGCCCATTATTTTTATGTTAAAAGTGCACTGTTTTATCATACAAGCTTCCGCTTAGATAGAAAAAAGTAATTTGACAAGAGTCCAAGGACTTGTTCCCTTAAACATTTTAGCTTTTCTTGTAAAACCTTTTTGGATTGTAAAACTACAGAACTTCATCCCATTGCTATCAAAAGAAGTTGAAGTCATGGAGGAATGTTCCTGTGTCATTGGATAAATTTAATGCAAAATAAATTAGGACAAATGTAGGGTGTTGAATCGTGTGTGAGGTATAAGCACACATTAAGTAGATATATACAGCATGCTGCATTTTAAAATCACAGTGTAAATATTAACCAGACAATACTAGCTTACTTGTTAAAGTTTCAAACTCCTTCATGTCTTATTTTTATACCTGTCGGGGATTCCTTGTACATACAGGCTAAACTCAACAGTGTTTATGAAACTTGTATGCTGCAATCATTGCTGAGCATGTTGACAAGTACCATCTTTTTATGTCTTTGTATTGCCCCTGTCCATCTGCTGCGTCAATATAGCACACATTTATACCACTTCAATGGTGCTCTACTGAAAAGCAAAGCTCTCCTGCTCTGCACACATCCAAGCCAGAAAGAAGCAGTAAAATTATCCTGGGCGTGCTCTTGTTCCCTACCTCCAGGGTTCTGTCTCCAGTGTACTTGGGATTGAGGTGATGGGTTATGGCTCCTTAGTGGCTTCATTACATTTCTGGGGATGGTATGTGCAGAGCAGGAGTGAGTAAAAGGGGCCATGCTTCCTGATTCACAGTAGGGATCACCATGGAAACAGTTTCAACATCCCTGTATCATCTTTTGTCTTCTACTTCAGTTGCAAACTCTAACACAGGCACTGTCCTTTTGTTCTGTGGTTGCAGATGCTACAATGGTGCCTTGCTTCATAACTAGAGCTCTTCAGCATTCCTGCAAAATTAATCATTCTTATCCATAGATTCATAGATTGTTAGGGGTTGGAAGGGACCTTGCAGATCACCAGGTCCAATCCCCCTGCACCTCACCTTTTATTATTCCCATTTATAAGCTGACAGCACAAAGTCATACGCGAGTTCTCTTCTTGCCTTGTGTCTAACTTATGAGGCCTCAGAAATGCATCTGTTCTCTGGCTCTTTCACATAAAAAAGATCAACTTTTGCCCCTCTGTGAAATTCTTTTCCCTCTAGCTCCCCTTTCCCCACAAAAAAAGTGCCATTAAAAACATTTAAACCTACCCATTTCTTGCCTTGATCATAGTTAACTATGTATTAGTGTAAACAAACAACACATTTAGAAAAAAGACACAGTAAGGGAAGCCTAGCATACTGTCTTGCTTGGCTTCCAAGGAATCAGTTGACTGCTCTGGTATCTCACTAAAGAGAACTGCTGACAGTTTACCAGGGTTTAACCAAGTTAAAACCTAGGGACCATCCTGTGAGCCGTTATATAACAGTACTGTCACTTTATTCTTCAGGAAATCTCCTCAAATGAGATTCTTTTAGACCAGTCTAGCATACTTTTAAGGAGACAGATCAGTCTCAGGTCTCCAAGTAGGGAAAATATTGCCTGTAACACTTCAGCAAAACTCTTCATTTCTTTTGACAATTCCTAAAAGTCACTCTGAAAAAGCATTTGGTTTTCCTCTCTATGTACTTACATCTATTTTGTATACCCTTTGCAAAATTTGGTTTGCTTTAGTTTAGTCGAGATCCTATCTTAAGAAGGGGGTTGCTCTAGGTTATCTCCTGAGCCCTTATTTGTCCATGACTATGAATTCAAGAACCCTTTTAAAGTAAGAATGTCTGGCTTAGATACATTATTTCCATGCTGTCCAGTACTGTATGCAAGATGATATCCCCTCCCTTTTTTCTTCTCAGTGTTTTTCTGATGATAAATACAAGACATATTTGCATCCTTTTAGCTACAGTATTATGCTAGGAGCTCATATTTGGTTGATTATCCACCATGACCTCTAAATTTCTTTCAGTCACTGTTTTTCAAAGTATCTGATGGATATGAGTCATATATTTGATGCTATACATGACATTCCCTTTATCTGGCAAGGCACTATAAGACACTAGTTGTAAGCCCAACTAAACAGCAATCCATGTGGCTGTATAGAAATGGTCTATCATTATTTATAACTCCCTTTTTCTGACATTTGTTAAATCTTCCACTACTGATTTTATATGATCTTCAAAAGTATCAGTAAAGATAATAAATAGGAATAGACTAAGAACAGATTGTTGCATCATAACTAATATTAGGTGAGAAGGACATGGGGTGCTAAGTGATGGCACCAGAAGGGAGGTGGGGGTTCAAGACTTCTGCGTCTATACCTCCAGAGAAGCCTTCAGCCTGGAATTAAATTTAGCAGTTTATATCACTGCTCATCATGGCTTTAGGGCCCACCCTTGAGCCTTCCTGCCTGCACTCCCTGGTGGCTGGGTCCTAGGATTACCATGTTTTCAGGTCCAAAAAAGTACAGTATTCTGCCCCCTATCTGTTGCTGGTGCCCCACACTCCCAACCCACAGGCCCGTGGTACTGCCAGTGCCCTGCCCACACAACCCAAAGTCACCCATCCCTGTCTCCCACGCCTTTCATTCCTGATTTGCAGCCCCCTGCCCTCCTTCTAGCCCTGCCAGTGCCCTTCACTCCCAATCTGCAGCCCCTGCCCTGATCTTCCCCCCAGCTCTGCCACTGCCCCTCACTGCCAACCTGAAGACCCCTGCTCCCCCCCAGCCCTGCTGCCCAAGCAGCTACTGCATTGCACATGTGCCCCGCGCCTCTCTCACATACACTCACATTCTCTCTCTCTGTCTCTCTCTATTTCTGTCTTTACATTGCTGGAGCCTGCACAGGTAGCACATGACCCCTGACAGCCAATCATTTTGCCCGCTGCTCCCAGCCCCAAGCAGCCAGCCCAGGAGAGCAGAAAATACAGACATTTTATTATTATCTTATTTTAAAAACCAAACCTGGATGCAGCACATGGGTCCAAAAAAGAGGACCTGTCCAGGAAAACCCAGATGTATGGTAACCCTACAGTCTCTACGAACAAAGCCATGGTTGTTGGAGCTTGGAGCCCCCCTACCTTTGCTCCAGCACCCTCCTGTCAAGTATGTCTGTCTCTGCTGGCTTAGGCACTGAGAATGCTACGTATACCTCTGACTATAGGACTACACTAGATATGCTCCTATTTGATTTCCGATATACAGTTTTGCTTTGAAATTCATCAATTAGTCATATTTTAATCCCTGCATTAGTGAAGTCATGTGCTTCTCTCTATGCTTCACTTTTCTAATTCCTCTCCTTGCCTAGATTCCTGCTTCAGTTTTAAAGTAACAGAATACAAATCTTTATGCAGTCTTTCCTCCTCAAGTGCAGAGGGGCTAGATCAGATGATCTTGTACCTTAAAGCCCCTCACAACTATGAAACCATATGTGGGAGGGTGGTTGGGTCTATCACAGTTCCCCTCAGAACTCACCTGCCATAACTTTGATTGCAAGAAAAAGATGTTCAGTGTTACTCCTTGAGGGTGAGAAATCACCATAGACCACCCAAATGGTTAGTTTCCTGGTGTTGGCTTTTTTCACAACAGGATTACATTGTTAATTCCACTGCATTAATTGCCTCATTAGAGAGGGAAGTGATACAGCCCCTCTAGTTAACTCCTAAGCTGGGGAGTGTTCTGGCCAAATTCATCTATCTCCACTGCATCAATTAACTCATTATCAGGGAGCACCTCTACTGCATGCATCCCAGCAGGGAAATATCTTCACTGAAGCCTCCCCATGCCCAAAAGTGAACCCACTGCAGTCTCTAGCAGCCTGGTAGGGTGAACAGCCCTGCATAACTCTCACCTCCATATGCCACCCTGGGACCCTCTGCTTTGGGGTTGTTCTTGCTGCTTGGCTCCCCAGGAGCCCTGGGTCCTCCTCAGGCTGCCTGTATCATCCACAGGCTTTGGGTAAGCACCCTGACTCCTTATCAGTCACCCACAGCTCTCCTGTGTCACTAGTCCTTGGCTCGCCTCTAGACACTGTGTGTCTTCCTTTCTCTTGTTCTCTCTTCTCAGCAATCTCCTCCTCCTCCTCCAGTGCCAGAGGGAAAAGTGTGCTCCCTCACAGCTGGGTTTATGCAGATGGTGGTGGATTAATTACCCTAATTTTCCCCAGGTGTGCTACCTCCCCATGATTATCCACTCCCTTGACTGCCCTAGTAATGGGGCTTTTGCCTAAGCCCCTATTACTTTACAAACTACATTTTATATTAGAATTCTTCTCTTCCTCTGTAGTTTCACAGGTGTAATGAAAGACATAGAGGGCACATCCCTACAAGTGTGCACATGTAGGGGCATGTATTTCCCATATTTGTGACATTTGCATTTCACATATTTGTGCTGCTGCTATTAGCCCCAGGCATGCCCTTGTACACGCATTCTGGTGCATGGAAAAGGGACCTGGGTGGGGTAGGAGAGGCTGGAGCTAGCACCTGTACTGGTTCCAGAAGTCTTAACTGTGGTTCCTGGGAGCCTCCATGGGCAGCAAAGGTGCCAAGCTAGCCACTCAGACCCTGCCCAGCATCCAGAGCTTGGCTCTGGCTGGCTAGGCTCCAGGTTCTGGCAGTGCATGCTGTTGTCATGTGTGCTGCACTGCTTTTTTTTAGGAGCATTTTTCTTTACATCAGGATCTCCTGGTGTCAACCCCCCCCACCACCACCACCACCACGCTACTATTTAACTTCATGGTCCATGGGTGTGCATGCAGTTTTCAGTGTCTCAAATGGCTTTGAGTCACTACAAACCTCATGTACACACTTGGAGGGACATGCCCTTAGAGCACATCTACATGTGCAATTGATGAGACTGAATAAATTCTGGAGCAATTTGAGCTGGAGTAAACTAATTCTGATGGTACCATCTATACATGCATTAAAGTGCATTAACTTACTTCACTATTGGATTGTAAATGTGACTGATGGAACTATCTGATGGTGCTGTAAGTTAGTCTACACTGACCCCAATTGCCACGTGCATGTATCTGGTGATGGTTTACTGAGCAGTTAATTAGTCTACTGCACAGTAAAGTACATATGTGGATGCACCCAGAATTATATAAAGAAGGCCTGTGGGTTATTACACATAAGAAAAGAGGGAAATCTGTGGGATTTCTAAGTGATATAAGGACATGGAGCTTTTCCTAGAGCAGGAAGCAATCCACGTTGGATTCACTCTGAATAACTGATGCGTAAAATGCATGATTCTTCTTTTTTTTTTTCCCCAAATAGCTATAACCTATATTGTGATAAGCTGGTAAACCCATGGAAGGCTAGATAACAGAGCAAGAAAGAGAACAGTATTAAAGTAAGGGAATGATTCCCATACACCAATTGATTTTGTAAGATACCTATAGTACAAAGGACAAAGGAAAGTTAAGGCTTGACCCTCAAAGGCTCTTCCTTAGAGGATAAAAGGAGCACAGACCAAGTTACAAGCAGCTGGCATTTACTGGTGTTTGGTTTGTTTTGATTTCCTTCTACCCTCCCTCCTTTTATATGCCAAGAGAGACGAATTTACTGCTGCTTGCTTTACTTCTATTGGAAAGTAAGTTTGTTTTGTTTTGTTTTGTTGGGGGGTTTTTTTGGGGGGGAAGGGATATTTCTTCATATAAGTGTTATTTTAACCTGGAAAGATATATTATATTACCTTTAATTAAACTAAATGGCGAATCTTTGTGAAGCTGGAAAAATGAAGAGGACAGTGTACTGTAGGCATAAAATTCATTGTTATTGAACAAATGCAGCCTATTCATGAAATGCTCGAATTGCTCTATCTATTAAGGTTTTACATTACAGCTTATGGTAAGGGCTGCTAATTAAAGTTATTTAGATTTCTTACCTTAAAGCATATTTGGATCTAGAGAGATGATGGTCTTATTGGAAATATGAACTGAAACCTGACTTCTTATAAGAACAGATAGTATCAGATAATTACATTGATGAAGATTCAAGGTTATTAAAATTGATATTATCCCTTAGCAAACCTTCCATGTAATGCTAACTTGCCTCTTATGATGCAAGTGTTCATGGTTTAAATAGAAGTTCCGTGTGGCTGCTAATAGCTCACAGTCCTGTTCTCCAAATGGTTTGGCCAGTCGAAGTTGAGAGTATATTTATAAATAAGCTATTTTGGCAGTCCCTTGTAAAAATATGACAGAGGTATTTGAAAATTTGGGAGTAGGGAAAGGGGAAAAAATCACCAAACATTGTCAGGTCTCATCTATCCCTCTTCTAATTATAAAATGAAAAACCAATAAACTTATCAAATCTGAAATCTAGAATATTTCAGTTAAAAAAAGGAGACTATAGTGGAGAGTGTCATTTGTAACTAGGAGGATGGGGAGGATAGTGAAAAAAAATCTTTTCTGTCATTTTGCATTTTTGGTTCCAGAAGCACCAGCCAGAATCACAGCCTCATTGCTGTAAACGGTGGACACATACACGGGACTTGTTCTGAGTACAAACTTGTGTTGAAAACTATGGAGTAACTATGTTACTCCAAATGCAGTAGCTTCCTAATGAGAAAGCCTACCCTTGGCATAGTATGAGTTTGGCTGCACTAATTGGCATTCTCATCAGCATAGATAATTAACACACCTGCACCTTAGTGCAGGCTTGGCTACAGTGGAGCAATGAGGTATGTTTTAGGGAACTGCTGCCAAGTATGGTAAGTTTGTAGACTTAACATAACCATGAGTACGAAGAAATTTATAAAGTCCCGAATCCTGCACAGAAGACCATGCAGCTTGTGGGTTTCTATTTGAGTTGAGTAGAGAGCTGTAGAGTTCTGAGCACATTAATAACTGTACACAGTTTTATATAACTTTACATGTATGGCATGAAAAAAAACCCTTAATTCCACCCTATTCCATATTTTTATTTTGAATGGATGAATGGAAAATGATTTATAAAATGGATTTGTATTAAAACTTAGTTTATTCTAACCTCTAACCACAAACATAAATACATGTTTATTATGATGACATTCATGGTATCACAACTGATAAAAGTGAAATGTGCATTAACTGTATATTTTCATAATGTAACATGGTTGGGCTTGGATTCCCTTGAAGCTTAACCTTAACTTGTTGAGTTCATAATATTTATTCCTGAGTTATAAGGCATGGTCTTGGGCTAATTATAACATTTTACAGTCTTTTTTTCTTAAATTCCAAATTCCTATCTTAATGTAGTTTTGAGTTGGGAATCAAGTTACAAGTCTGCAACTATTATTGATAAGAATAATACTAGCAAAAATCTCACAATTCTCAAAATAGTATTATTATCATCATTATTAACAACAACATCAACAGCAATAATAATGTGCAGTTATATTTATGTATTTTAGCACACAGGTATATCTTCACATATTTTTTGATTCAAGACTACATGTATACATACAAGCACATCATCAACCATTTATAGATAGACATGAACCAATGACATTGTGTGAAAATAAAGTAGAAGCTTGGTAAGACAGTAAAAAAAATCAAAACACTATAAAAGTGGGTTTAGTATGCTAGCCCCATTCCCTGATTCTCCCATGCACTCAAGACCCCAATACATGTAGTGTACACAGAACAAGTAAGTTACCATGAGCTACTCTATATTCATTTATATGCTCTTACTTCACATTCTTCTCTATTGACCTTGTAGTGGCAGAGAAGCTTGCATGTCCCAATGATCCTCAGAGCCATGTCACCTAAGGCCAATATGGGTCATTTTTGCTTGAAGACCAAAATGCTCAAAACAACCATCCTTAACCTTCAATATGCTGATGCCTACATTATCCTTGTGCACACTGTGGAAAACTTACAGACCCCTAGCCATGCTGGTTCTGTTTGGAGACCCCTACCAAACTGAGACTCTCTCTCAGTATTGAAAAAGCTAAAGTACTCTATCAACTTGCCCTGGACCATGAATATGGCTCCCCTTCTCAAATTACCATTGAGGGAAAGACCCCGGAGGGAGTCGATCACTTCCTTTACCTTAGCAGCCACCTCTGTCAGAGAATGAACATTTAAGGAAATCCAACCCAGGATCCAATGTGCAAATGCCTCCTTTAGGAAATTGCTTCAGTGTGTCTTTATTCATTATTATCTCCAGAAAGACACCAAGATCCATATCTACAAAGCAGTCATCACCCACACTCTCCTCTGCTGTTATCATAGCAAGTGTCTAGAAAGGTACCACCAACGATACCTCCAGAAAATCCTCCACATCACCATACAAATGCTGAATTCACCATCCTTGCTGAATCCAACATTACCAGCACCGAGTCAGTGATCCTCAAGCACCAACTTCCCTGGACCGGGCATGATGTGTTGATGTCTAACTTGATTCCCAGAAGAAACACTCTATAGTTCCAGGTTACTAATGGTCCAAGATTTCACAGGGGCCACATGAAACACTACAAAAGCACACTGAAGGCATACCCCATGAAATGGATGGTACCATCAAGGTTGGGAGGACCTGGATGCCAACTAACTCCAGAAGTGCCACAATCCCAACAAAGCAGGAGCCTGTTTCCAAGTAGAGCATCTTGCCCTTGATGCAGAGAAGAGAGAGCAGAATAAGGAAAAGGTCTGGAATCCCAGAAAGACCCACAACTTCCATGGATAGATCTGTGGCTCAAGGATTGAACTCTTAAGTCACTTCAAGAACCATTGGTGAGCCATGGTAGAGATCATCTTCAAATTGAGGGATTGCCACTGTTGCTGCCACTAACTATCCCATGTTAATGAAAGAGGGGTAAGCTGCTGCAAGTCAACTTCCTACATCATAGCGTAAAAGTGTGCATTCAGGGAGTTACTCTGCATCCCCTTAGACACTACAAATCCCTTCCTTCATTTATCTTACAGTATCTTGTTTGTGAACCCACATTCTAGGGTGACAGAATGGGTGCTTCAGGAACACAAAGACAGTTCCCCAAAGAAAGCAGGCAAATAGAGATAGATTAATGTAGATAGAGGCATGCTGTTTACTGCTCCGGTTACATTTGCATTATATGAAATCAACCACAAAGACATCAAGCTTATTATCATTCTAGTTATTTATTTGACTTTCATACGTATCTGTCTGTCTCATGAGACAATAGATTTACACCAAGTGAGGCATTAGCTCATTGTGTATCTGTGGATATGGGTGTAACAGAGTTTACCCCACTTTAAAACTGCATTAACACTAGTGGCCTCATTTGAATTATCCCAGTTCGTAAAGGATTTTTTGTTGGTATTCTTTATTCTATTTAACATTTCCATTTCCTTTTTTACTCCATGTAGTGAAATCAGTTACTTCTCTGGCCTCTTTCTTGTCTTGGTTCTTGGCCTTTACTGGCCTTGAGAATAGACTCTTTTTATTTAGTTTCTTCACCTTGGGTCTACACTTTGCATACACCAGTTGCTTATCACATTGCAAGTCACCTGGGTCATGGGCACCAGCACTTCCTTCCTTTGGGAACTTGTACCTTGACTTAAAATATGTCTTTTTTAATTAATAATGATCTTGTAAGAAAAGCAAGCACTGTACTAAAATAAGATTATAACAGGCCTGTAAGTACAGGTATATATTTGTGATTGATGTTTCGAGGTGGTGACACTAGCAACACAAAAGGAAGTCAGGGAACTTGCATCAATGTGAGGTACAAAAAGTCAATTAGACCTTCAAAAGGGTGCTGAAATAAAGAGTGAAAGGGAGCAAGTGGAAACTAGAGAAATAACTTAATGTTCAAATTCCTGCTGAAAGATTTACGTCCTACTGAGATAACTTCTCTAATTGCCATCAGGCTACTCTAATGTAAAACACTTATTTATTTAAAAAAAAATTAAATTGCCATATTATATGTGAAACGTAAACACAGCAGTCACCCTGCTTCAAAGGACCAACAATTTCATTAAAATAGTTGAATCATTCTGTTTAAGTTCTGAACATTGTTCATGTGCACAGTTTAATTAACAGCTTTACTGGCAGCCTAGAGGCACTGAAAGTGCAAGGAAATTGTCAGTTAATGTTGCATTATTTGCAGAACTAACATATGTAGTGCATTTTAACTATTAAATTTGCTTGATATATCAGGATTACAATCCTGGTTTAAATAAAGTTAATGAGAATTCTGCCATTAATTTCTGTATGTCCGGCCTTTTTCCCCAGAGAAACAGACAGTGAGCTTTCCTCACATACAATGTAAGGAAAGACATAATAGTTATATTACTTTAAAAGGAGAAGGGATTTACTGTGGTTTAAGCTGTTCTTGTATAAGTACTTAATTGATCTATCCAGTGGTGAACAAAATTAAACTGTAATAAATTACCCCTGAAGGAAATAGTTCATAAATCATTGCTACTTGGGTTATATCTTCCATAAGATAAAAGGAAAGAGATCAAGTGCTTACATCAAAAAAGCCATTTTTTTTACTCTAGTGGTAAATCCCTCCCTTCTTAAACCAATATGGGCATGTCTACATGTGCATTTACCCTGGCTTAAATTTATTGTGCAGTAAGAGGGAATAGGCTGGCATCTACACATACAGGCATTAAAGCGCATTGACACTTTGTGTTAATTGACTTGGGACTAAAATTAGCCACAAGTCAGTTCACACACACACAGTGTTAGTGTGCAGTAAGGCATCTGTACATGCATTACTGTGCAGTAACTAATTGGGCATAATTTTGATGTACGGGTGTGCACATGCATACATGAGCCTGTAGTGTGCAGTAATTTCAGTTACTGCACAGTAAATGCCTATATGTAGACATGCAGGAGTGTAGGTTGTAGCCATGGTGGGCTAAGGACATAGGCAGACAAGGTTTCTTGGGTGAATCTGATATCTTTTATTAGACCAACTCAAATAGTTGGAGAATAGTTATTAAGCAAGCTTTCGAGTTCAAAAACCCTTCATCAGGCTAAGGAAGTTTCAGCAGTTGGTGTGTGCTCTTTCTGGAAGGAATGAAAAGTAAAGAAGCCAGGGGCTGGGCTGGGGAGTCAGTTGCCAGGCAGATTATAATGTGTCAGAAATCTGATATCTATGTTTGGTCCATGATTTTTAGTATTCAGGAGGTTGATGAAGTGGAGTTCATAGGCTCATCTCTGGAAAGTGTTGTGTAAGTTTCCCTTGAGGATCAGGACTGAGAGATTGGAGAGACAGTGGCCGTCCTGTGAGAAATGTGCCCCCACCAGTAATTGGGTGTTTCTGTCTTTGATAGATTTCCGGTGCGTGTTCATTCTGGTGCACAGTTGTTGTTTGGTCTCTCCTACATATTTTCCATCAGGGCATTTGGTACTTTTCCACAGGGCACTTCCTCCAGATGGTGGGAACAGCTATGGGCACTAAAATGGCCCCACAGTATGCCAACCTTTTTATAAGCCACCTGGAAGAAGACTTCCTCAAGAACTGCACCATCAAACCCT
>JAGPOW010003642.1:21221118-21256706 GCA_030014935.1 Caiman crocodilus
ACATTAGGAAGAACTTCTTCACAGTTAGAGTGGCCAAGGTCTGGAACGGGCTCCCAAGGGAGGTGGTGCTCTCCCCTACCCTGGGGGTCTTCAAAAGGAAGTTGGATAGGCATCTAGCTGGAGTCATCTAGACCCAGCACTCTTTCCTGCCTATGCAGGGAGTCGGACTCGATGATCTATTGAGGTCCCTTCCAACCCTAACATCTATGAATCTATGAGTAGCGAGTGCGAGTAAGGAGGTGAATTTTTTTATGGTCACAGATACTAGAATACTGCATGCAGTTGTAATGTTCGTGTTTTATGAAGGACCATGAAAAAAATTGGAGATGATGCATAGAACAGTCATAAAAATATAAGAGAACTGTAAAAATGCCTTCCTGCTACAGAACTTCAAAGAGCTCAATCTTCCTAGTTTATCAAAAATCATGTGGAAATACATTCACAAGCTAAGTGTAGCGCTGAAAGCTAACCACAACCAAAGGATGGAAATTGAAAACAAGCAAATTTGAGCAGGAAATAGGCATATGCAATTTCACCAGTCAGGGTGAATATGTTTTAGAATAAGCTGGAAGCAGTGAATGGACTTGGTGGATTTTTTAAATTATTATTTTATTTTGTTGCCTTCAAACCAAGATTAGATTCCTTGCTGGAAATATGCTGTGGCAGAGCACTGTTTGTGCCTGCCACTCCAAGGGTCTAGCCAAGCAGCCAGCAGGTGCCTGATTGCACCAGCCTTTTAGAGTCAGGGCTGCCTATATAAGCAGAGCATTTTTGCTGCTGGCAGGCAGGCAATAACATTGCCTAGCTGTAAGGCTGCTTGGAACATCCTGGAGGTAAGGGAGGAGCTGTAGGGGATGTCTAGGAGGTTCCTGGTCCTGGGCATGACCTAAAACTGCACCCTGCCAGGAATGGGTGGCCTGGTGGTGCTCTCAGTGGCATGGGAGCCCTGAGGAAATGCCAGGACAGTTACCACCCCAGTGAAAGGTGGGTTGGGATGCCTTAACCCCAGCTCCCACAACTGGGTGTGTCACCCACTAGTATGGTCCTCAGCTTGGACCCAAGACAGAGAGTGGGGTTAGGAGGTCAGACTCCTGATGTAGAGTATCCTTGACTGGTCAATGCAGGGGCCAGAACCAGAACAGTCAAAAGGGCCAGGGGCTCACCATGAGAGATGCCAGAGTTGAGGGCCTGGGGCTCCAACTCACCTTGGAGGTGAGGCCAGGGCCTATGTGGCCAAAGGTCCTGGGGAGACCATGCCTGAGAGGGGAAATAGTTTCAGGGAGCTAGGCATCCCTGAATGAGGGCTGGGTAGGCCACCGGAATGTAGGGATCTTATAGGGGTCCTGATTGGAGGATTCTAAACCTATTTATTCATTCTTGGGGAAGAATTTTTATTTAAGAAATGGGCAGTGATGTTTTGCCTGACTTTCATGCTAGAGGGGTAACCTATAAATAGGGATCTACCTAACTTGCACTGAAATGAGGGGAAAAAAATTGAGCACCACTCACAGTATGCAGCATCATTTTGGGGTCTTTTTGCAGCACCCCGCTGTTGATTTGCCAAGGGCCCCTGGCAGTTCCATCCTTTCCTGCTGATTGGCCAAGAAGACTTCCCATTATGTGTCCCCACTCCTTGTCATTGATTGGCGGAGAGGATTGGGGATACATGACGGGCAGCCCCACTCAGCCAATCAGTAGCAAGGGGTAGAGTGTGGCTACCATCTTTGGTGCTCCCCTTTATGCCGATGGCTTCCCCCCTGCCCTTCAGCAGGCTGAGAACCTAGGCCACAGCAGCCCTGAGGACCATGTGCTCCCACTGGGGAGCTAGCATTTTATTTTTAGTATTCTTTTCCTTGGCGATTTCATGTCAAAATCATGGGAGTGCCATTTTTACTGGATTTGCAGAAACCACTTGTTTCGTGGGTGTTGTGGTGGGCCAGTAGGGTGTGCTTCTGTGTTGAGCCACCCACTTCACTGCACCCAACCACCTCTCAGGCTCCGAGTGCCTCCCTGCAGGTGACTCACATCTGGCTGACCCCCTTTCTGGAGCACACTTTCTAGCCTGGGGGTAATGCTGCCACCACTCAAGGTCTGGATTCATCCTGGCCCTGTTCCCCCTGGAAAACACAGGCCTAGTAGTCCTTAAGGGTACTTGATCCACTGGAAGAACTTGGGGTGCTTCCCTCAGTCTGAAACATAAGTACTGGTCTCCCTTATTCAGCCAAACCAAGGCGACCCTAAGGCATAATCTAGATCCACTCCCAATAAATCTCCCATGCTAGGTACAAAGGAGAACTTCATTGGTTACAAGGAGTAGGTTTGGAATAGGGTACAGGGTAGAGCGATATCAGAGAAATCCCATAGAGCTAAAAGGGTGACTGGGTAGCCTTTTATCATGAATCTGAGTTATTGCAAGCTATATGTGTAGTTAGATCTCAGGTAGCTCACTCACCAGTGTCATCCAGAGGCAGGAGGAGATTCCCTCTGGAGACAGGCAGTTCATAGATCATAAGTTTCAAAAGAGAGAGAGCAAGTTTCAGATGGTCCAGCTTCTCTCTGTGTTTCCATCATGGCTACTACCCTCTTCCTGGGCAGTCCTTAACTTATATAGACCTTATGACCTAATTTACCTGATCCAATGAAGGCCAGCAACTGTTGGCTGCCAGCCAACCAATTTGAAATACATCACTTGTTGCTGGGTAGACTGGTAGTATCTTTACCCCCTCCCAGTCAGGTTAGCTTTGCTTAGAACAATAGGGAGCATAAGCCCCCACCCAGATATGTGATGCCAGTCATGTAGGCAGGGGGAGCAGGTTTCCCCCTCCCTCAGGAATGTATCCAGCTCCGGTTACAACTCAGGGTTACATGAAGAGATGGGGCAAAGTCTGCCCTTTGCAATGGCCATGGATACCACATCATCAGGTAACAGAGTTTTGGGGAGAGACTGAGATGGCATTCTGGCACAGTTGCCACAAAAAATGCAAAATCACAACTAGGATAGATCCTTACCTACAAATTATCTGACGATTATTGCTGAGTGAAATGGCAGCATTCCATTTCGACCAAAGTTTTGATGTTTCATTGGAATAACATTTCGTTTCATATTTTATTTCAAGTCTAAATAGTTGGTTGTTTCGCCGTTTCACCCCAGTTTCGACATTTGGCCCATAGGATATAATGCGGAAGGTCAAAACAGCCTATAACTTTGTCATTTATGGCTTTACTTGGATGAATCTTGCAGGAACGGTAGCCTCTGCTGAGACCTCAATGTCTACCAAGCTTCAAGGAGACAGGTGCAGGGGGGTTGGGGAAACTGCATCCTAAAATCTTAAAAGCCAAACTCATACCACGTGTATGTGTTAAACCACAGCATGGTCAAAGCTGCAGGCATGCTAGCCCGTGCTGAGGCCACAGAGCCTGCCATGTTTCAAGAAAACAGGTGCAGAGTTTTGGGGGAAACTGTACCTCAAGCTGCAGACAATCATGATTCAATCAGGGACAATTGCGTAACACAGTAGCTAGCTACAATAATGAGTTACTGAGCAAGGATTAACATCTAGGAAACCGCAGACTAACCTAGAGGAAAGAATACAGAGCCTTGAAACTTAACTGTTAAAGGTACAGAAGCGGTGGTTTGAACTAATGAATGCTGGAGACTGACTTTTGGGACCCCCTGATCAACTGATCCCAGAGCCCTATTCATCATGGTAGTGAATTAATCAATGGACTGCTGAGACTGCATGTACTCGCAGATGTGACTCCTGGGGCTGACAGCTGCCATCCAGCATCCACCAAGGGGGATGTCCCACAAGGTCAATGACCCCTGGATTGGTTAAGACTGAGAATTGGGAAGTCACCAAAGTCTGCCAAAGAGGAATAAAAGGCAGGAAAGAATGATCTCCAGTGGTGCCCTCTTTGACCTGACCAGCGCTCTGCCGGCCCTGCCAGAAGGAACAGCCAGCAACCCCCTTCTGAATCAACATTGCACTGAAAAAAGCCTCGACTGGCCATCGACGACAGACTTCAGTGCTTAGGGAGACTAATGACCTCTCGCTATGAATACTAATGACCAGTGTATTCATAGCTAGCTACTGTGAGTCTGTGTGTGTGTGTGTTTGGGGGGATCAGACCCAAGGTTTATGATCTGACTTTTACATCTGTTGAATAAACTAGAATTTTATGATAATCCTGTGAGTTGGTCCTTTGCAGCCAACATCATAGCTGCAGCAGGGGCTAGCAGGCCTGCAGTTTTCATCCCCCTCTGCCCCAAGACAAACACAGACAGTTGCACAAGCACCCATGTCACAAGTTTTGCCTGTCAGCAGCTAGGGGTGCAGGCCTCAGAACCCACCTGCACCTATGTTCTTAACAGCTGGCAAGCTTTGTGGCCTCAGCGGGGGCTAGCATGCCTGCAGTTTTGACCCTGCTGTGGCTTAACACATATATGTGACATGAGTTTTGCTTTCAAGACTTTGGGATGCAGTTTCTCCCAAACCCCTGCACCTATCTCCTTGAAACTTGGTAGGCATCATACTACCATTCCATTCCAGGCCAGAAATGACAAAGTTAAAGGCTGTTTCAGTCTTCTCCATTATAGCCTATGGGCAAGACATCAAACCAGGGTCAAAACTGCAAAACGTTTCAACTTGCCTCATTTTATTTTGAAGCTGTTTTGACCATATATGTTTCATTTCAATTTTTGTTTCGACTCAAGGTTGAAATAGAATGTCATAACAAAATTGGCTGTGAAATTTCACAGTCTTACTGACCATCTGTCTTTAGGGATTGGGGTATATAAAACAATTTGCACTATGAAAATACCAGAACTTGTGTTAATGATTTTACCTTCTACTGGAAATAGGCCTGTACCACCTACTCTTTTACAGGGGTCTGACATGTTAAGATAATTCTGATGCATTTTCTTTAACTTTTATTTATCTCATATCTCATATCGTCCCTTTTTCCCTCTGCTACCACCTCTACTCCTCTGCTACCCACCCCCACACCATTTTCCCAAAAAAGCCACTAACTGCTAAAGTTACTAAGCAATACAACATGATAGATGACCCTGCATTAAGGGCATGGAGAGGGGATTCTCCAAGGAAAGTATATTCCCCTTTGTTTGGGTTTTGATAATTATCTTATAAGAACTTTAGTGTTCGATGTATGAAATATTCTTGCTTTTTGCTGTACTTGTGAAGATTTCACAGTAACTTAAACAAGACCTTTATGTCTTAAAAAAAAAATTGGTTCCCTAGTACATTTCTGAATAAGTAATTTTTCAGTTAAAATGATATAGCCAGACGGAATATTTCAACTTTCTATTTCACATGACATTTATTTTGACCTTTCACATTTCTGCTGTTTCTTTCTTTCCTGCTGTTCTCTCATGTTGCACCTTCCTTTGTGTACTGGAAATCATTTGACTCATTATTACTTCAAACTCAAGACATCTTTTCAAGTGTCTAGCTGGGGGATAACTTTGGTTCAATTATTGTTTTGGAGTACATTTTGATTGCAAGATGCAAAGTAGCCAACTGCATCAAATTCCAATGGTAATGTTCTCGTTGCCTCTTAAGACTTTTTTTAAAAGAGCTCAAAATTTAAATCAATAACAAGCTTCTCTGAGATGAGATGCTTCTCAAAGGTCCGCAACAGCTGTTTTTGTCTTATACATGACATGCAGTCATTTTCACTTGATCTTCTGCTTCCTTTCAAAATCTATACTTACTCTGTGTAGAAGTCTCATGTCATGATAATAAGTTTTAGAATGGTGTTTTGTTTGTATTTTGTTTTCCTTTATTACTTTTATTTGGCAGAAAAAATGCATATGTCGTTTTCAAAACATTACTACAAGAATGTGTCTCTTGAAATGCCTGAAATGCTATTTTGCAGCAATGAAAAAATGGAAAAAAAATGAGTTTCAGAAGATGGGTATATTCTGCAAAATGGACAAAGTGAAGGTTTTCTAAATCTTGTTCCACTTCATTTGTTTTCAGTCATTTATTTTTCAATCTGACTTCCACTTCTATTTCTTTAGTCCCCATTATACAGAGTCATGATAACTAACAGAGAAATTGCATGCTGCTATGCTACTTGACCTTAGAAAATGCTTCTAAAGTTAGTACTCTACACATTATGCCATTAGCATGTACATACAACAAAAATCTCACTTTACGTGGCTTATTGGTGTCACAGTGTACATGTGCAGGATTTTAAATGACTTTGCATCGTCGCAAACTAAACCACATCTGTTCCACTGGCAGGCCACCTTAGTAACCCCAGGGGGTGCTTCCTCCATGGAGGGAAGGACCGGGCCCTCCTGAAGCTCAGGGGCTGCTCTGCCTGCCAGCAGCTCTGCCCTGCTTCCCCTGCCCCAGCCACAGGCAGGCTCCAAAAATAAAAAAAAAATAAAAAAATTGGGCCCATCACCATAACATGATGGAATGATGGACGAATTGACATGATGAGTTTCAATTAAGAACAATCCATTTCAGTGTAGGGCACATAGAATGCAACCTTGGGGAATTAAACCTGTCACGTTTAATTCTATGAGAAGACAGCACTAGTTACAAACTTCACTACAGATCTGTAAAAAGAAAGGAATAGGGGAGTTTCTTTCTAATGTTTTGTTAGATAACATTGTTTGGACACTGTCTTCTGATTAGGTGATCTAGATCTAATTGCTTTGCCACAGACTTCCCGTGTGAATTTAGAAAAGCTTTTATTTTCTTCATGTTTCAGTTCTCCATTTTTTAAAAAGAGAATAGTACTCCTTTCTGCTCCTGGTATTTAGTCTGTCTGTATAGATTGTCAGCACTTGAGAACACAGTGAAAGGAAGTACAGAATAATTAACCATTGTTCAATTTCTGTGGGATGTATAAAGTTTAGTAATAAAGTTGAGATGAATCTGGAATTCGATGAAGCAACTGGTTGCTTATGAAAACGTATTCCTCTCTGATTGGGTTAATCTATAAGGTGCAACTCCACCTTGCCTTATGGCTGAACAGTCTCAGCAGCATTCTTAGGGATGGATGTTTTGGGGCATCCCCCACTCATCATGTCCCAAAATTGGAAAAGTAGTGGTGAATCCTCTCTGTGGGCACTGCCTACAATTGGTCTCAATCATGCCAAATACAGAGGGCCAGAGAGTGGCCCTCAGAAATACCTTCGCTGTCCCATTTCCACGTTTGGCACACCAGTGACAGCCGCTCCCCTCTAAAAACTCTGAAATTCATGTAGGAACCCTAAGGAAAAAGAAGAAATACTCTCTACAACAAGTAAAAATTTTCAACAATGCTACAAGAAGGTTACAAGTAATTAGGGTCTCTGCTGAATTAATCAAGTATGTAACATCCCCCATGTAGAAAAAGTAAAACAAACTCTATGGAGGATTTATGAGACACGAAGAGAGACTACAAAAGGTTTCCCGTATCCAATGTCCAGAAAACCAGTAGAGGAGTGAAATATTATTATAAATATGAGACCTATCATCCATTATTTTGAAAACTGTGCCAATTATCTCTGTTCAGGAGAAAAATACAGTTCATAGATTGAATTCTGCCATTTTATCACTATATACTTTATCTTTGAAAAGAATGAAGTATTAGGATTATGGTAACATACACAAATAGATGAATTCAATATATGGTTGGGCAGATCCTACAAAATTTTCTCAAGTAAGAGATGCAATTTTGTTTTTCCCTGGCATTCCGTTTGCATAGTCAAATCTTTGAACTGCTATGTATGCATGAACTGCCTGTGTACTGTGTATATCTATATGTATTTATATTCATTTAGCAAAAATATAGCTGAGAGAATGCTACAGATACAGCTAATTATGTATACCTATGCCATATCTATAAATTGGTATTCATATGTGAATAAGTGATAAATAACTCCATTTTTTCAGGTTGATTCAAACCCAGGAATGAAAAAAACAGACCCTTTGGTATAAAGTGAAGTCAAAAGAGATCCAGATGTTTAATACCTGAAAGTAAGGCTGGAGTGTCTAACAGTGGCAAAATTCAAATTTATTTTTAATGGGTTTTGGGGCAGGGCACTGTAGGTGCCCACCACTTGTATAGATCACGGCAGGGCACTGGGGGTGCCTGCTCTGCTCCCAGAGAAGGGGAAAGCTGCTGGGGTAAAGCCCACCAGAGATAATGAGCACAGCTGCAAGTTGCCAGGGCAACTAAGGAGAGCCAGCTGATCCGAAGGAGCACGGCCTGGCTCTTATAAAGCCTAGCGCCAAGGCCAGGCAGTTCCCTGCCAGCCATCAAAAAAGAGAAGAGCTCTCTGCCTGGGGAGAGTGAGTGGGAACTGGCTGCAGCAGAGAATGGAAGGGTCCCTGGTAGGAGTGAAAGTTGCTTGGGCTGGCAGGCTGCTGTTTTTGTTATGGCCAGAGGGCCTGGAGTTAAGTTATAGCCAGGAGGCTTATGTTTTGTGTTGTTAGTGATTGTATTATTAATGGTGGTTTGGGTGAGGCTGTGAGGGGATGGAAGAGGCCTCATAGGAGACCCATTGTAGTGTGGGGATCCAGGTGCCTGTGAGGGTGCAGCTAGCGGGGTGTGTGGACCCCAGCCCTGGAGAGGGGCATAGGAAGAGCCCCAGCAGGGATGCAGCAAGCCTCAGAGAGGGGGCAGGATTATTGAGGAGCCTGAGAGAAGGGCAGTACCTTGAGAAGCCCCAGAGAGGAGGCAGGATTATTGAGAAGCCTGGGAGAGAGAGAGGCAGGGCTTGAGAAGCCTGAGAAAGTGGGCAGTGCTTGAGAGCCCCAGCGAGGGCACAGCAAGCCCTAGAGAGGGGGCAGGATTGTTGAGGAGCCCCAGTGGCAGGTGGTGCTCAAGGAGCCATGGCGCAGCAAGCCCCAGAGAGGGGGCAGCGCTGGGAGAAGCCTGGGAGAGTTGGGCAACGCTTGACATACCAACGTCTACTACATCAGTGAGGCTTGGGCTGCAGTATGGGAGTGGAAGGAGCCTCAGAGAACGCCCCTTGGCATCGGGGCTCAAATGGGCAGCCTCCCACTTATGGAAGATCTATTATGAACCAATTAAGATCAAGTCATGGCGGATGAGAATAGGTGGGTGGTTGGCCCATCAAGACAGGCAGGCAGGCCATAGAGCATAGAGAGTGGCCCTGGGGAGCCCTCCCTGTCACAGTTTTAAATAGTTACATTACAGTTACAGAATAATACATTATACATCTACACTGTAATAAAAACAGAGACAATAAGTTGTATCTAACTTATTGTGTGTTTATGAATATCATATGCTATTATTAAATCAAGTAGTCCTATACATGCCAGCAATAGATGTGCATTTACAGTTTCATAGATTTTTAGGGTCAGAAGGGACCGATCATCAAGTCTGGCCCTGGGCAGGAAAGTGTTGGGGTTGGGTGACCCCAGCCAGGTGTTTGTCCAATCTTCTCTTAAATACCTCCAAGGAAAGGAACAACACCACCTTCCTTGGAAGTGCATTCCACATTTTGGCAACCCTCACAGTGGAGATTTTTTTTTTTTTTTTTTTTGCTGATGTCCAATCTAAATTTGCTGCCCTTCAGTTTGTGGCCATTGTTTCTACTTACCCCGATGGGTGCCCTGGTAAACATTGTATCCCCTGTTTTCTGCTGTACCCCCCTGATGAGTTTGTAGGAAGCTACAAGGTTGCCTCTAAGCCTTCTCTTGTGGAGAGAAGTGATTCAAGTTCTCCAATTGGTACTTGTATGTGTTTTCCTGTAGGCCTTTACCCAGACAGGTGGTCCTCCTCTGAACCCTTTCCCAGTTATCTACATCCCTCCTGAAGTGCAGCACCCAAAACTGGATGCAGTACTCCAGCTGTAGTATAACCAATGCCACAGAAGGGAAGTATCACCCCCATAGACCTGTTTGTGATGCACCTAGTTATGCAAGAAAGTGTGTGGTTAGCTTTACTTATTACTTCATCACATTAGCAACTCATCTTGATCTTGGAGTTGACTATGACTCCAAGATCCCTTTACACAGTTGTGCTACTTGAAATGGTGCCTCTGACATCAACACTGTAGGAGTGTTGATGATTCTTCCTCCCTAAGTGCAACACATGGCACTTATCTTTGTTAAACTGCATCCTATTCTGTTCCTCCCACTTCTCCAGCCTGCCCAAATTCACCTGGGTTTGCTTCCTGCCCTCTACTTTGTTTACCATCTGCATAGTTTGGTGTCATCTACATGCTTAGACAGGGTGCTTTCTACTCCCATATCCAAGTCACTAATGAAGATATTGAACAGTACTGGTCTCAGGACAATGCCTTGGGAGACTCTGTTGCCTACATTTCTCCAGGTACAAACCAACCCATCCATCATCACTCTCTGGGTGCATACCATAAGCTAATTTTCCACCCACTAGGTGGTGTTATAATCTACATTGCAACTGCTTAGTTTATTTATAAGAATTGGGTGTGACACTGTGTCAAAGGCCTCTTTAAATCTAAGTAAATAACATATACCTCTATTCCTTGATCCAATCATTTTGTGAACTGGTTGTAAAAAGAAACCAGGTTAGTCAAGCAGGATCTGCCCACTACAAACCCATGAAGATTGCTCCCCTAGCATTATTTTACTTGCTGGTACTGCACAAATGTGATTCCCTAACAATTTTCCACAAGTACACAAAGAGTAGTCCCAGCAGCTCCGCTATGACTCCAGCTAATTCCCTAAGTACCCTAGGATTGAAGATCATCAGGGCCTGCTGACTTAAATGCATCCAACCCCTCCAAGTACTCTTTTACTAGGTCAGTGATTACAGTTGGTGGGTTGGCATCTATCTCACATTTACCTAAGATCCCATTGGAATGCATGCTAGTATCCATGTCCTGGAACATAGATGCAAAGAAATCACTTAGGAGCTCTGCTTTGGCCACCCCATTTCCTAGTCCATCTTGAAGGGGCCTTATGTTACCCTGGGCTTTCTTTTTGCTTCTTGTGTATTTAAATAATGACTTTTTGTTATCTTTAACTTTTGTTGCCAGCCTAAGTTCTATTTTTACTTTGATTCTCTTCACTACTTCCCTGCAATCTCAAACCAAGCAGGTATACTCATCCTTGGTTGTTGCCCCCTGCCTCCACAGCCTGTAGGCCTCTCTTTTCCCCTCCAGGCTGTCTTTGATTTCCCTGATCAACTAAGAGGGTTTCTTTGCTCTTTTGCTCCCCTTGATGTGTACTGGGATGGTCCCTTCTGTGACTGCAGGATCAGTTCCTTGAGAAACACCCACCCTCCCTTAACTCCCAACTCTCCATCAGCTTTTGCCCATCAGTCCTTCCCTAACTAATCTCCTGAGCTTGTTGAAATTGGCCTTCCTGAAATCTATCACTTCAGCCCTACTAGTTATTTCCCCCACCTTTCACTAGACACTGAGCTCTATCAAACAGTGGTCACTGTCCCCTAGGTTACCTTGTACCTGCAGATCCCCCAACAAGTCATGCCCTGTGGCCAGCACCAAGTCTAGTAAGGCATTTCCCCTAGTGGGAACATTTTCCTCCTGTGATAGGTGAAGGTCCTGTAAGCAGGTTAGAAACTTATGTGAACAGGCAGACCTGGATGCCTGATCCTCCCAGCAGATTTTTGGGAAGTTTAGGTCACCCATGAGGACCAGGTCCTTTGAGCGCACTGCCTCTGAGAGCTGTCTTGAGAATTCTAGATCTAAATCATCCCCCTGGTATGGGTTGTCTGTAATAGAGCCCCACTACCAAGTCCTTTTCTCCCCAACCCCACTCTAAGCTGACCCATAGTACCTAAATTTGCCCTTTCCCTAGGCCCAGCTTAACTATAGA
Source organism: Caiman crocodilus (assembly GCA_030014935.1). Lineage (NCBI taxonomy): Eukaryota > Metazoa > Chordata > Crocodylia > Alligatoridae > Caiman > Caiman crocodilus. The sequence goes on from JAGPOW010003642.1 coordinate 21,232,932, forward strand.
AGATATATATTGGTCCTTAATATAGAGAGCAACACCCCCAACTTTTTCCCCCCACTCTCTTGTCTATACAGCCCTCAGTGCCCATTGCCCAGTTGTGGGTAGGGTCCCACCGGGTTTCTGATAGCCCAACCAGGTCAAATTCTTTGTTTGCAAGGTGAAGTGCAAGTTCCTTCTGCTTGTTCCCCATGCCCTAGCATTATAGATTCATAGATGTTAGGGTCGGAAGGAACCTCAATAGATCATCAAGTTCAGCCTCCTGCATGGGCAGGAAAGAGTGTGTAGAGACATCAAAACCCCATAATAGGTGCCCTTACTACTTCCCTATGCATATGCTTAATAACACCCTTGGTACTTACTTGGACTGTTCCAGCACCTGGTGCATGGTTCAGTGCTCCTGGTCTCACTCTTTTGGTTATTCCAACCCTAGTAATGAAGTAGCATCAGACACATAGCCTTGAACACATAATTCATCCATATACCTAGAGTACTGGATGTATAATATTCTTGAACATGCAGCTGTCTGTCTGGTGTGTACCATAACTACATAGCTTACTGTCAAATCAAAAGATGATGCACATGTTATAATTTAACATTTTTTTAAAATTGTATCCAATGCATGATGAATTAAAATGTTGTTAAAAAGACAGGGAGGAGGAAGGTTGGAGAAGTCTGTTTAATGCCTAAACTGTGACTTCTTGGTTATAACACAATGCTGGGGAACTGAAGCAGTAACAGGACTTAAAACCTGAGTCTCTCAATCCCTATGAAAATACCGTAAACCCTAGACTGTTGGTCTAGATCATTACAGGATTCTTCTCCATTTTTATTTTGCAGGTATATGCAAAAAGTGATTGTGTTTTGCCACATGGTAAAATACAAAATGAAACTGTAGGTGCCCAAAATTGCATTGACATGGTTATGTATGCAGCATTTGACTATGTTCACAGAAATGACTTTTTATGCAGTAAGGCTGAAACACATTCTTCTTCTGACTTAAATGGAGTAGCTGCTTAACAGGGCATAGAAACTGTACACAACATTTTGGAAAAAATAATAAACAAAGTTTCCAGATAAACTTCAAGGAATGTTTCAGCCTAGTAGAATGCAGTCACCTCATTTAGAATGCTGAAAAAACAGTGGAGCTCAGACTTCCATTTCTGCAAGTAGTGAAAAGAGATTATTTTAGTCATAAGAATTCAAGACCTTAATTTAGACTCTTTTTAAAACTTAAAACACATTTCCTTTTCCTCAGTCACCCCCAACAACATGGAAAGGTTTGGATTCAATAACAATTGATAAATAGTAGGACTATCCATCCATTCCTAACAAAATAATAGATTATTTACCAGACAAATTGACTACAACTGATTTTTTTCCAGGATTAATTTAAAGTTAGTTGCATAGGGAATATTATAGACCACTCAAAACATTTTCCACTGTTAGTAGATTTCTGATTCTTATCAATATGTTTTCTAAAAAGAGAACTTCTCAGTTTTTAAAGATATTGAGGCAAATTCTCAAGATAGGGATGGCATTTGGAGAAAGACAAGTCTAAAAGCTGAAGGTTAAATTCTGTTCCTAATGAAGTCAGTGGCAAAGCCACGTGCCTAATATCACTTCACTGTGTAAAGACAGTACATGTGTGTATTAAAAGTAAAATATTCTTTTTCTTTATATAATGAAAATGCATTTCAGGGACAGAAAATCAATTTCCCTAAATCAGTATTGTAAAGTAGTTTAAGCTCTTCATTTAGTAATATGAGTTAAACTGCAGAGAAAATGGTAGTAATAAAGTAAGGGTTAATAAAAGTCAGGGACTTTACCTTTAACTTCTCATAATGAAGATTATAACTTTTTAAGCTTTAGAAGTTTCTGCTATGTCATTTTCACATAAACTAGCTGATGCAGGAGTATGTGTATATCATATCTTACTTTTATCATATTAAACATAGGTTTCAGCACTCATGGTAACTCAACATTATCAGCAAGAAACCTTTACCTGAAATGAACAGTTGACTGTGAGGTGCATGACAGAGTTGAACATACAATACTATAAATATTGAACTATGGGTGGGGGCAAAAAAACATGAACATATTATATTGTAGGGATAATTGTTACATTTTTAATAGACTGTAGCAGTAAGTTAATTTCAAGTTCAGTTTGCATCTGGCACTCTTTTCTTTTGCAACACAAAGTGATACCTTAGTAATCCCTACTGTTGAGGCTTAAGTATTTAATAAGTTTGGTAAGAACTGTTGAAAGATAAATATATATATATATTAGAAGCAGGAATTTTAGTATAATAAACTCCTTAGGACCTTACAAAACTATATGAAAAGAATAAAAGATGAGCTTGCACAGAATTCTGTGGACTCCTGTAACTACCTTCAAGGAAGAAAGGACTCACTGAACATAATCTAACATACAAGCTGTAATCTTATGCAAACACAATTATGTATCTTGTAGAAAGAGACCAAGCACAGAAAAGGAGAGATGGAACTAAACTGAAGTGGACTGGGGAAAATCATTATGAGTAGAACATAGAGGCAGTTACATTTTATAAGCTATAACAAATGTAGGAAGGAAAGCAGAAAAGTTAGATAGAAGGACTGTGAAAGAAAGTTTTTAAAAAATCTGAAATGCTATTGTAGAAATGTATATTACTTTCTACAAGGAAGCAGGAGGAATTAACAGGAAGAAATGGAAGCCCTACCATGATCAAAGAAGTATGACCTAACTGGGAGAGTAGACATGGTAGGACAATTTGCATAACAGAAATACTCACATAGATAGTATAACATGTTCAGGAAGGAGAGACATGGAGGGGAAAAGCTAGTGTTGCCTAAATGTTTAGAAAGTGTCTTATCACTGCCAAAAGACACCAAGATACAGGTCTACAATGCAGTCACCATCCCCACTCTCCTCTACATATATAAAATGTGGGTAATTTACCATCGTCATCTCAAGAGCCTGAAGAAGTATTACCAGCAATGCCTCCTTAAAATTCTCCACATCAAATAGGAAGATTGTTGTACCAATGCCACCATCCTCACTGAAGACCATGCTTTCTGACTGAGTCAGTGATCTTCAAGCACCAACTTGACTGGACCAGATATATTGTGTGGAGGCCCAACTATTGAATCCCAAAATAAATGCTCCTCCCACCTTAGTAACAGCCTGAGATATTGTACACATTGAAGATGTACATCAAACATATAGATGCCACCATCAAAAGCTTAGAGGAGCTGGCTGTCGACCAACCCCAAGGGCACCACAACCTCAACAAGTGGCAAGTTATTTGGGGATAAAGCATCTTGCCCTTGAAGTAGAGAAGAGAACAGAGGAACTCACAGTTTGGGTCCAGCTCTGGTGTTAGACGCACAGGTGAAAGCCCATCATTCCCCTGTAAGCCCAGGACCCCCAGTGGACATGTGGTGGAGTCCAACCCTGACCCCCAGCACAGCCAGGAATTAAGTGGGTGGAATGGTGGGTGGGAGCTAGACAACTGCAGAAGATAGCTGAGAGGAGCCGAAGAGGGTCGTGCAACCCTGGGGTCCTACTTGTCCCAGCCCCTTAGAGGGAGCCATGTGACTGGTGCCACCTGGTGCATGAGGTAGGGGAAGGTGAGGAATTTACCTGCCTGCTTCTCCAGTGGGGCAGGGATCTCCAGCCCCTGAGAGTGGCACAGCACTGACAGCAGCCTCCTGCCCATGCACAGAATTTAAAAGAGCCCACCAATGACAGAAGCTCCAATTTAGGTCTCGCTCTGGCAAGAGATGCATGGGTAGAAGCCCGTTATGCCCCTGTGAGCCCAGGACCCCAAGACCCTCAGATGATGTGTGGCAGGCCCCAATCCTGAACCCAAGCACAGCTGGGAGGTAGGTGGGGTCCCCAGTGGGTGGGAGGCAGCTGCGGGAGGTGGCTGAGAGGAGCAGAGGAGGGTCATACTCCCACCTGGCTTTTACTTGGCCCAGGCTCCCAGGGAGCCACATGACCAGAGCCATGTGAACATGTTGCCCTGTGGAGTCAGGCCAACTCTCAGGATCTCAATATTGCATTGTTAGACAGGAAGGTGTGACACAATTGCACATATGCAAACACACAAGTCAATTAGGTGCACACGCACGCACGCATGCACACACACTACCAACTCAGGCACATACACATCCAAACCAGCCTAGGCACATACATACCTATTACCAGTTCAAGCACACTACACACCAAAAGTTAGGCAACAATCAGTTGTCAATATCCACACACATACATGGATTACTAATTCATATATCATGCACAGAATGACATATATATACACACACACAAACACACACACTCTCACCAGTTCACACACATACAACCCACCTATCCATACACATACTTAAGTTCCTAACTTGGATAGTACAGTATGTATGTGTGTCCTTGGAGTACTTGGAGGAAGGTTAAGGTAAGCGAGAAAGTAAAAGTGGAGTGAAAGTTGCCAGAACTGGGACTAGAACTAATAGACTAGAGAGAAGCTGGACTGAATAACTGAGGCTTGGGGTTACTTGAGGTCAAGTAGACCCAGGGTTATTCGAGGTCACTGGTGCAAGGGAAAAACCCTGGTGGCAAGGAGGAGACAGCCAGGAAAGAAACTGAGGCAGACCCTTGGGAGCTCAGGGGAAAAGGCAGTGGGGACAAGGCAATAACAGTGGCAGAGATTCAGGGAAATGACAATAACAGTGACAGAGATCAGGGAAAAGGCAGTGGGGATAAGAGTGGCAAAGAAACAGGGAGTTTGCAGGCAGAGAGGAGCTCAGGACAGCTGTCAGCGGTGGCAGTGAGCCAGGAGTAGGAGAGGGAGAAATGAGACAGAGGTTAGAGGAGTGAGGAGCAGAGATTGAAGCAGGGCCAGAACCGCAGTAAAGCAAAACCCAACTCAGAGGTCCAAATAACAGTTTTATTAAACGGACAATACGCTACACAACCCAATTAAGTTATTGGTTCTCTCTCTCTCTCTTTCTCTCTCTCTCTCTCTCTCACACACACACACACACTGGCAGCAGGAGAAAGAGGCTCAGTGAAAGGGTTGGAGTCCTGGTAGGGAAGAGAAACAGAGTCCATGTCCTTGGCTGAAGAGGAGATGGGGGGTGATAGCTACCTATCCAGGCTGGAAAAGGGTCCTTGTCCAGCTGGTGTTGTCCAGAGGGGGGTTACCAACAGTGTCTCTGGGTGGACAGGTGGTGTAGCATGGTGGTGGTCCAGATGGAGAGGGCATCCCAAGGAGTCAGTTTTCACTACTCCTTTTTCTGGGGAAGATTACCCTTGATCTCCCATGGGAGGGCTTGTCCAGGCAAGGTCAGTCCTGTTCCAGATGGCTCCAGGTGTTCTTACTGAGCATGTGCAGTCTTGGCACAATGGTGGGCTGCCTCATCTTTTGTTTCTTGAATGCTGACAGTGGTTCCAAAGGCTGGGTCATTGGTCCAGGTATTGGTGTTGATGGTTCAGTCAATCAGAGGGAGCTATTTTTAGACCTACCACCTCTGTCTCTCAAGCAGCTGCATTCATTCCCATTCATCCAGGAACCAGGTTACATAGGAGGGGTAGGTATAAGTCATAGGTTACAACATCAGGGGACACAAGATGGAGGCTTGACATGGCTTGACATTACAAGATGAAAACTGATATGACTTATGTTAACTTACATATGTAGGCCTAGTAATCACACAGTAATCACACAATAGAAAAGCAGTAAAAAATGAATACAAAAATAATAATTTTCACTTATAAAACAGTGGCTATCTATATCAAAATAGCAGGGCACTTATTTGCAAAGAGGGGAGAGAGAAATAAAACTTACTACCTAAAATAAAATGTTAAAGCTTATCCGACATCTTAGCTCACTTATCTATAGGGAATAGACAGGGAGAAAAAGTCAGAAATGTTTGGGAAAGGGGAGGGAATGCATTGTAAAAGAAAAAAAAGGAAAAACTGGGGGTTTTGCTACAAACAGAGTGCACAAACAGGCATGATCTGGGCCCAGCATGCAAGTTAGCATGGGGGTTAGTACAGGAGGGTGAACAAGCAGGGCACGAGGCTCTAGAAAATGATTCTGAAGAGATGGTTGGCACAGTGGTAGCCCAGAACGCTACCTGTACCATGGCGGGGAGGCGTCACACCCCAAGCATCCCATCCCAGCCCCCGGTACCTCTGAGTCCTCCACCCAGACAGAACCATTGGTTCCAGACTCCACTCAGATGGGGCCTTTGGCTCTCAGGTGTGGGGGCTGCCTGGCATGTCTGCAGGCACATGGGATCAGAAGCAGTGACACTTCCCCTTGTGAGGTTTTCCCCACATTGGAGTCTTTTGAGTACCGGACAGGGGAGCTCCAAACTGTGGTGCAGAGGCTGCATGCCATCAGGGATGGTGAAGAGGAGTCTGACTTTTACTGCTAGGCTCTTCACCAGAAGAAAAAAGAGGGATGATGAAGGTTAGCTGGCAGGACAATGGTGGACAAAAGGAGCTCCCATAATGTCCAGCCAGGGGTTGCTTGGACAAAGGCTGTCTCCATTCCCAAGGTACACTTCACCAGGATCACCACCACCCACGATCTTCACAACAGGCACAAACTCCTCGTAGCACTAGTAGAGCCAGCAGAGACACCAGCTCCTGCATCTAAGGAAGAAAGGCAACCAGCAACCACTCCTAAAAAGAAATGTCAGGTGCTCATCATGGGAGAGTCCCTCTTGAGGGAGACAGAGGGAATGATCTGCCACCATGACCCCTTAGCTTGTGAGGTCTGCTGCCTCCCAGGGACCCATATCTAGGATGCAGCTGAAAGGAAACGCATCTGGCCCTCCAACCACTATCCATATGAGCATGAATGACACATCTCAGAGCAATCCCAGCTGGCTTATGAATGACTACAGGACTCCAGGAGCGGAGCTCAAAGGGCTGGGCAGTACAGTAGTTTTCTCCTCGGTCCTTCCAGTTACAGGGCACAGGCATAGGAGGGAAAGACAAATTGAACCCAGAGTGCCACCTGGCACTGGGGTCTGCTCTTCCCCTTGTCACTGCACCCTCTGGGGCTGGTGTCTGCTCTCCCCCTTGTCATTGCACCTGCATTAGTGCTAGGGTCTGTCCACCTCTAAGTATTGATGAGATTTACTTCTCCCAAGAAGTCTCTGGACCTGGTACCAGCCAAAGGGGATAATCTAGTGAGTGACCTGAGAATTGAAGGAAAGCTGGGAGATACTGACCATAACTTGATCACTTTCTCTATCCACCACAAAGCTGGCAAGTCAGCAATGCAGAATTCCTCAACTTTATGAAAGCTGACTTTCATAAGCTCAGGAGGCTAGTTGTTGAGGTCCTGAGAGACCTAATCTGACAGGAAGGGGAGTTCATGATGAGTGGTTGCTCATTAAGGTTGCAATCCTTGAAGCACAAGGGAAGTCCATTCCAGCCCATAGAAAAAGCAGCAAAAGGTCTAGGCAAGCCCCTTTGCTCAATAGGGAACTCATGGACCATCTGTATCTAAAAAGAGAAGCTTATTAAGAATGGAAGAAAAGAAACACCACTAAGAAGGAGTCTTCAGCACTAGGCCACACCTGTAGAGAATGAACTAGGAAAGCCAAGGTTGAAAAAGAACTCAAACTGGCTACACGTATCAAGGAAAATAAAAAGTCCTTCTTTAGATACGTGAGAAGTTGGAAAAGAACAAGGGCAACATTGGACTTTTGCTAAAACAAACATGGCAACTGCTAACCAACTCCCAGGAAAAATCCAATCTCCTTAATGATTACTTTGCATCAGTCTTCCACCAGCCCAAGGGGACCACTCTCCTTGACAACGTGCAAAATTACCAGGGAAAAGGTGAACATATACTCATCATTGATGTTGATCTTGTGAGGGAACGTCTTCGAAGATTAGACATCCACAAATCAGCTGGCCCAAAGGGAATGCACCCAAAAGTACTAACGGAACGGGCTGACATCATAGCACAGCCAATAGTGAGGATATCTGAGAGCTCATGGTGCTCAGGTGGGGTACTTGAAAATTGAAAAAGGGCCAATGTGATGCCTGTCTTCAAGAAAGGGAGGAAGGAAGATCCAGGGAACTTCAGGCCAATCAGTTTGACCTCAATTCCTGGAAAGATCTTGGAAAAAAAATCAAAGAAACCTTTACCAACAGGCTAACAGGAGGCAACATTCTGAGAGAGAGCCAATACAGCTCCATTGCAGGTAGGTCTTGCCTGACCAGTTTCATTTCCTTCTATGACCAGGTGACACATCATCTGGACAAAAAAGAAGAGGTTAATATAATCTATTTGGACTTAAAAAAATCCCTTTGGCCTGGTGTCCTATGATGTGCTCATGGTAAAATTGGGGAACTGCAGCCTCAACAACCTTATGGTCTGATGGCTGGGGACCTGGCTCCATGGTTGGACCCAGAGAGTGATAGTCAATGGAACCAAATCAACATGGTGCATGGTGAACTGTGGCATCCCCTAGGGCTCCATTCTTGCACCTGTACACTTTAATGTATTTATAAATTATCTGGATTCTGGTGTCAGCAGTGTGGTCACCCTAAAGGATAGACTAGCAATCCAGCATGACTTCAACAGGCTGTCAAGGTGGGCAAATGAAAACCTAATGGCATTCAACACAGAGAAATGCAAGGTGCTCCGTCTCAGGGGAAAAAAAAACATGAAACTTAAAGGCTCACCAGTGCTACACTTGCTAGCACCATGACTGAAAGGATCTTGGGAGTCATGACTGATTACAAGATGAACATGAGCCACCACTGCGATGCTACAGCCAGCAAAAAAAATCATTTGATCCCAGCTGACTTCTGCCTCTTGGGCAGGGGGCTGGACCCAATGATCTAGCGAGGTCCCTTCCAGCCCTAATGCCTATGAAATCCATGAGATCTATGTGGAAAGAAAAGGAGAGAAATCTTAGCCTATGCCCTACTCTTCCCTGAGGAAAGACCTGCGACTTTTGTGGACAGATCTGTGCTTCAAGAATTGGATTCTTAAGTTACCGCAAGACCCAACAGTGTGCCATGGTAGAGCACATTCTCAAGTCAAGGACAATACACACATGTAGATAGATAAATAGATGCTTCTTCAGAGGTGATATACAAATTGGGAAGTAAATCTGGTGAAAGTCACTGGATTAAAGTAAAAGGGAAGAGCAGAAAGAGTGAATACATGTTTAGTATCTTTTACAAGATCATGATCCAGGAGGATGAAGTGGATGACACTTTCTTTTCAAACAACTAACTGAAATATGCAGATGAAAGGATCTAGTGCTGATAGTAGGACTTCCATTACCGTGACCTATTTTGGGAGGGTAACACAGCAATGCAAAGACAACCCAGCAAAGTTTTGGAATGTGTTATGGATAATTTTCTGTACAGGTAACAAAAACATCCAGGAGACAGGAACAAATAGGGAGAGGGAGAAATTGGTTGAGAAAGGCAATTTATGTGACAGAAATGATAGTCAAGATCCTAAAGGAAGGAATGGAAGAAGTGCAACAAAGACATTGGGGTTCAGAAAAAAATAAACGTTAACAATCTCAGGAAACAAGTGGATAGGAACTAATAGAAGGAAAGTATAAGATAAAAAAGAATCCTTGAGAGCTATAACTTAAAGAAACCATATTATGGGAATAAGAGTAAGCAATTCCGATATGAAAAGAGGATAGAATACATGGCAACAGACCAGCTTGACTTTTCAAACCATTGAAAATTATAAAGGAAACATATAGAAAGTAAAAACTTGGCTGTATTTCTAAGGATGAATATGAGTATGTCATGGGCATGTACCAAGACAACTCAAGAAGACCGTGCACAAAATGAGAGAAAGAGATTTTATAAATATCTTGGAAGTGAGACACACACGAACAAAACAGGTCCCTACTGAATAGAAAGGGAATGAAGACAATGAGAAGCCTGAAGTATTTAATATCTTTTTTAATACAATATTCACAAAGTCAGATATCAGATGACAAGGACATTTAGCAACAAGGATGGGAAAGAGATAATCATTTTAGAGTAGGAAAGAACAGATTACAATTTACTTAAACAAATTGGATGTTTTCATATTGGAGGTGCCAGTTCAGAGTCATATAGTGCCCATCTTTTAAAAAGGGAATTAAGAGGATATGGATAATACAGGTTGGTCATTCTAACTTTCATACCAGGAAAGATATTGGAGCACGTCATCAATCTATTTCCAAGTACCTAGAGCTAAGCAAGTTAATGAGGAAGAACTGACATGGATTTTCCAAGACCAATTAATGTCTACCTGATTTATTTTCATGAGAATGTTACAGCATTTGTAGATGGAAGGAGTGCAGGGGATGTGATATACCTTGACTTTGAGCTTTTGCTACTGTGCTGCTATGACATTCTCACAAGCAGACAAAGAAAATATTTTCTAAAGATCAGCGATTCTTGAGATACTTCCAAGGGTGCCACAGGATTTCATGCAATGTTGGCACTGTTCGGTGTGAAAACATGATCCAGAAATTTCAGATACGATTCTCTAGTTTTAAAAACATTCTGACCTGCTGTGGTCTTTCTGGGTTCTTTGCAATAGAAGAATTGCTATATTGTTTTTCTGTAGTAAAAAAACAAGTGAAAATGAAGAGCTGGCATTCTCTGAGGGGTACCTTGAGCCTAAGAAGGTTGAGAAACACTGTTCTAGAATAAATTATTATGATATGGATGCATAACTGGCTTGGTAAAAAGATTGAAAGCGTAGACACCAATGGCTCAATGTCTACATGAAAAGAGGCATCAAGTGGGATTTTCCATGGACATCTATCCTGCACATGTCCTGAGCTTAATATATTCATTAATAATTTAAAGGAGGGAATTGAGTGCATATTCAATAAATTTACAGATGATAGCAACATGGGTAAGGTGGACGACATTTTGGAAAATAGGATTAGGATTCTAAATGACCTTCACCTGTCTTTGTTTTGGAACAAACCAGGGAAATCATGAGAAGGCACTTAAGAACAGTAAGAGCAGTAGAACAGTTGATCAAGATACCTAGAGAAGTCATGAAGAATTTCTAGAAGATGATAAAAAGACATCTATCTGGAATGATTTAGGAATACTAAAACATGAACCTGTTCAAGATGTTGGAATGAATGACCTTCAATGTCCCTCCAACTTCTTATTACTATATGTGTCAGCACTTGGTTAATTTTGCTTATTCAGAAAGGAATTTAGTGCTAACCAAGAAGAGATGGCCCTGCAGTGACAAGTAAAACATTTTTTTTTTTTTAATTACAAGGTTGGGTTGGGATAGAGCAAGTTTGCAAAAAAGAAACGTAAAATGCAATAAACCCAACACGGCTTAGGGTGCAAAAAGGGGAAGACATTTTTTTTGGAATTTATACCCTTGAAGAAGAAAAAAAGGGGGGAATTGGGCATTTTGGGATGTGTAGATAGGGATCATATATATTATATTTTCCTCCATGGGAGAAATCATTGATTAGTAGACTGGGGAACTGGCTTCTGGCATTTTTCTTCAGCTTAGGATGATGTGGTACCTGAGAAACAAGAAAAAAACAAACAAGGAAAAAAGAGTTAGATATATACCTAAAAAAAGAACTTTATTAAAAAGAACACTGTGAGTTTTCATTTTTTTTTGGTCAACCAGTTGGTTTATGCAAAAAATAAAAAATTGCAAGGAAATTGATCAGTAACTCATTGTCCATTGGTGTTTAAGTTACACATTCCTGGTATAAATCCTTTAACATCAAGATATGGCAGGCGAGATCTGGGGTTACCTGTGAGAAAAAGAAATGAAGAATAAACTTATAATTTGAGACCAAGTCTGGGTAACCTGTACCAAGAGTCTAGACTGTACACATCGCATAGGGGCTTTATACTGGTCAGGGAAATTAACTATTAAGTTACAGAAAATATTCCAAATATTAATATTAAATCAAAAAGCAGCAAAAATCAACATGGTTCAGTAAGAAATGAATACTGTCAGGCCTTTGGGGGAACAAATGGGCCACTGGCAAAATAATTAATATCAGGTTATTTCTTTAGCTGCAGTATATAGAGACATCCATTTTCACATATTACATATCAAATAACTATATGTATATTAAAACAGCCAGTACACTAGAGGCAAAGGACATTTTTACATGTGTTCCAGGAGGAGTGGAGAGGGAGAGGGACTTTAATTAGTAAGCCACATTAATTAAAAGAGCCCAAGCATCATGTGTATCGGTGTCCCCCACACTGAGAAATGGGGACAAGGCACTTTGATTTCTAATGTGTTGGAGCCAGCTCCCTATACGTGTATAGGAACCCAAGAAGTCTGAAAGAGACTTTGGAAAGTGCCCCTACCATGTCTTCCCCATCCTATTTGTAAGTTTGAAGCATATAAACAGGAGAGGAAAGATGAGACCTTCAAGAACACCTCACTTTGGAAGTGCTGGGAATGTTGTGGTGTAATGTGAGAATGCTGCTGCCTGCAGGAATCCAAAGCCCTAATCAAAACAGGGTCCTTACACAATTAGTGGGCCTAAAACTGACTCTGAAGAGAAAGTAACAAAACAAATACCCATCCTCCTTCAAAAAAGGTTTAAAATAAAGGAATAGGCACAATGCCAGAAAAAGTGCCCTTAGTTCTTCATACCAAAACTGTTATTTCCATTCTATCATCAGATAATAACTGTCCAATCTTGTAACAACATAAACATATGTTGAAGGATAGATGTAGTTTGAAATTATATCAAATTTGTTCCTTGCTGCAGAAGGTAAAGTTTTTTATTATATTTTTTTTGTTTTCTTATTTTAGTAGATAACTGTCAATGTTCTGGATCATGGTGTACACATAAGGGGCATCTGTAGACAAAACAGGGGACCTAAGCATGGCTTCAATTTAGGTTGAATTAAACCCCCGTGTTGTGCACACACCCAACTCGCTGCATGCCTTTCCAGTGGCAGGGAGGGGAGGGCGAGCTGTCAGGGACTGGAGTGGTCCCTGGGCTGGCAGGAGGGGCTGGTGCTTCCCTCTGCAGCAGTGGTGCCCCCCTGCCCGTGCGGCATCCGCCCACAGGCACCCGGCTTGGGCAGTCCCAGGGGGCATCACAACCACTGAGGGAAGCACCAGGCACCCCATGCAGGTCAGGCAGGCAGGCAGACTTCTGGTGGGAGGACAGGGAGAAGATCAGGCTTGCTCCTTTTCCTGGGTGGAGCTTGACTTCTTGGGCTTCCTGCAGAGCGACAGAGCTGTACAGAGCCCAGTGCTTCTCTCCTTAGCTGTATTTAAGGCACATTATGCCACCAAATTTCCTACCACAGCTGGCATTAATGTGCAATATGCTGCCAAGGTGTGCAAACACCAACACTATTAAAGCAGCGCAAAAGCGTTTAGCCCATGTTATAGTGTTCTACACACACACTCCTTGTTTCATCTATACATGTCTAGAGAGATAGCCAATGAATCTTGTTTGTGGCTGACAAGCCCAATTTGAGAGTGACACAGCTTGTTACAAGTTTCATGGATTCATGTGTTGTCTGAGTCAAAGTCTACATTTACAGCATGCTGCTTCTTTTTTTCTTACTTTGTTTCCAATCTTTGGATCAAAACTTCTTCACGTTGAGTTGCACTCAGTGCCAGATCTTTTCTCTAGACCAGATGGGATTCTGCATGCTTCTCCCAGCTTTCTATGCTGATATTGAATTACTTCATACCAGTTTTGCACACGTCATGGTAGTGCCATAGAGGTGGTACTGCCTACTTTCTACAGCTGTCTTGAATCTCACTTTATAAAACATCCTTGGGGATATGGTCTTCTCTCATTCTTCTAACATGGTTGATCCATTACAACCTCCTATTCTTGATATTGGTTTCTAAGTGTGTCAGTCCTGTGCACTCCAGTACCTCTGTGTTTAGTAATCTGTCTTGCCACTTTGTTTTCAGGATATTATGGAGACATCTCATGTTGAAGCTGTTCAGTGTTTTGATATGTCTAGCATATGTAGTTCATTAAAATCAGCATGTGTGAAGCATAATAGAAACTATACAAAATACCTGAGGTTAGTTTTCAGGCTGTTGGTTGTAGCAGTGTTAGTCTGAAGGCATAGGCAGACAAGGTTCTTTGGGTAAATGTTATATCTTTGATTAGACCAACTAACTAGTTGGAAAAAAATGTTCTTTGCAAGCTTTTGTGTACAAACTTTTGGGTATAAGCTTCTGGGAAGAAGGATTTTTGTAACGAAAGCTTGCAAAGAACATTTTTTCCAACTATTTAATTGGTCTAATAAAAGATATCAAATTTACCCAGAAAATCTCATCTGCCTGAGGTTAGTTTGGGGCATTTCTTCAGTACTAGCAAATAACTAGCTGATTGATTCATTGTCTGCCTGTATTAGTTTACAGTAGGTAATTTTAAGGAACAACATAAAATAATATGAAATTTAAATAGCAGTATAACCAGGTAATTGTATATTGAGGCAACCAGATATTTTATGGACACAAAGATTTAGTAGCAATATAATTCAAGATGTTAAACATTTTAAACAGAATATATGTATTAAAACATCTATTTCTTCTGGTCTCCGTTTAGCTGCCGTTACAATATCAAAGTTACAAGATAAATATATATATAGGAAATATATAAACTAGGATTATTTATTTATTGGGCTACATGTATATTTCAGGAACTTGGCGATGAAGGAACAGTTTATAATTTATATTCTTGTTTTCATTTGGAATAAAGAGTGAAGAAGTAGTGTTAAAGCAGATGAGATCTTAAGTGCATTTGTTACCAAGGGAGGTTTCGTAACCCATTACTAAGATCACTGGACTTAAGAGACTTATTTTCTACACCCAGCTCTGTCAGCAGTGTGCTGTAGGAATGGAACTTTAATTTCTAGCTAGGAGCAATAAGAAAGATGTGTGCAGTGGTTCAGCTTTTGTTTCTTCACATACTACTGGGCAGAGAAGACACAGGGAGTCTCCATGATACTGCAATTGTAAAAAATTCTGTTATACACAAGGCCCACACAAACCAGAAATAGATATATTCACTGAGATAATACAAAAGAAAAAGCTCATTTCAGTTCAAACCTAAGATCAAATTTAAAGTTTATGTAACTAGGTGCAGATCTCTGGAATACACTTGGTTTCTATCTACTTTCATTGTTAAAGCATCTGAGTTGTTACAGTGCACATGTACATAGGCACTTTTTAAATTTTTCATTTTTCAATCTAAAATTTGACAAATCACTATGAACTTCTTCAAAGAAATGCTCTTAATATCCTCATATAAAAGAGGCTCACACCACTTTAACCAGCATGTAGGCTGAAAACTTCATGCTGTCACAAGAGCTGAATCACAAGGAAGATGCTGAATATGAGCTATATCGCATTTCACCATGCATTCTTATTGGTAGAACATGCTTGACCATGTAAGTACACTGATGCTAGTGAAAAAAAGGGCAGTATAGGTCAATCAACCAATAATTTGATCATGATCATCGTTTCTGGCCCTCTTTCTACTTCCATTATACTGTTTGCCTCAGAGACATTATTTGTCATACCATTTACTCTGAGAGAATCAAAGCTATAGACACTGGACACATCTACATGGGACGCTTTACTGTGCACTGGACTAATTTAATGCACAGGAAAGCTTCATGGGCTACATGTGCAGATTCTTATTGCACCGTAAATTAGTCCACTCCATGATTAATACGCTACCTGCAGGTAGCAAATTAACTACAGAGTAGTTACTATACAGTAGTGCACCTGTAGATGCCAGCTGGAAGCAAATTTGCTCCTAGTCAGCCCCACCACCAGGGGCCACCTGCAAGTTAGCCCCAGGGCCATAGGGCTTGAAGCTGCTGCATTGACTCCAAGCCCCACCTGCTGGGGTGGCTCTTTGCAAGCCCCAGCCTGTGGTCCTTAAAATTCTGTGGGGACTCTGGGGCCCTGGGCCACCTGCAGCCAGCCTCTGGCTACCAGGTCCAGCACCAGGGGCCCCAGCCAGCCACGGCAGCCTGCCCAGACCCCAGCATTGGTCCCTGGCACAGATCTAAAGCCTGCCTGCCTGTCCCATTCTGTGTCCCTGCACTGGATGTTGCAGGCACCTGCCCAGGTTCACCAGTGTCTGGACTGTTGCACACAGGTGGACTATTGAGGAAGCCATGCTGGTGTAATTACTGATACCACAAAGCACCTCATGGGGCAGAAAAGGCCAAGGTCCTGAGCCACTTCACTCAGAATGGGCACTCCAATGCCCAAATATATGAGGCCTGGTCAGGCTGCATGCAAAAACATGGGCCCAACCAGTCAGTGCACCAGTGCCGCATAAATGTCAAGGCCTTGCGGGCACAGTGGGTCAGCATCACTGACCACAACCACCAGTCAAGGGCTGCCTGCAAGTCCATGCCCATTATGCAGCAGCTGGACCATATCTTCCAGTGTGGGACCCTGGCATTTACTCCAGCACGGGCAGCCTGCCTAAGCCACCACTGGAGCCTGGCAGAGGCAATAAGACATCAGTGGGGAAAGGTTTTTCAGGGCACCAAGAACCTGTCCTGCCACAGTCCCCATCCCCAGCCTCATTCAGCCGTTCCAGCAGCCTGGGCCAGCACCTGCCCTGTCAGGTCCCATTGCACAGTCCTACTCAAAAGGCTAGCCCAGCCATGGCAGCACTGGCTACCAGCAGCTCCAGCTCTTCCCCAGAGGAGGCCTCTGCCCTGGCAGCCAGGCACTGTGCTCCTGCACTCTAGGACACCACTGGGAGCTGCACATCATCCCCACTAGTGGAGACAGACTAGGGCCACCAGGCATGCCTGCCACACCCACATTGTTCAGGCTTAATGGCAGGCTCCCCAGAGGTGGGTGCAACAAAAAGGCAGTTTCCTACCAGACTCTAGCTGTAGACCTTGCCTCTGATGACACTTTATAGTGTTCCAGCCAGGGGAATAGAGATTCTGTATGTCCCCTATTTGTGTACTGCTACTATGTGCCTCAGATGCAAGTGGATGTCTGTACACAGCCTTCAGGTCAGTTATATATAATATATACGTGGTCAAGAAGAATTGTGTTTAGTCTTTATTTACATTGGAGAATATGCTACGCTACTGAATGTTGCACTGAGTTTGTGTAATCTAGAATTTTTTATACCCAGACTCTCTGCCCAGCTCCTCACCTCTGCATCCCAATTTAATCGACTGAATTCAGACACCAGGTACTTGAAAAAAAGAGACAGCAATGAATTGTGAAGCTGTACTTACAGACTTTGTTCCTTAGGTACCTCTCATGTCTGTTTTTACAAACTGATTTAACATTGTGCATTGCATCTGACAAACTGTAATATGCTGAGATTTAAGTTTCAAATATATGGCATGCAGTTTTTATTTATTTCTAAGTCTGAATGTGTTTTTTTATTTATTTTTTGACATTCTGCAAGCTATATGATGCTACACTTCTAAGCACTGTATGGCAGAATAAAATGCAATATGAGATTAACAGTGCTTTGAAAAGGCAGCCCCACTTTGAAGAAGCCTGAAGGAAGCAAACTGTCCAGGTCAAGCCTGGAATGACCAACCTCTGCATGCCTACTTCATTTTAGATGAATAGCTCTATTGAATATGCCAAAGTAAAGCCTACTGCTCAGATGGTAATCCACACTGCACTTCTTCCCAGTGCTTGCCTAAGAGGTGCAAGGGTTAGCAACAACTTGTATCCAACCTCTCTTTGTGCACTTGAGTAGGATCTAGGCCCCTCTGACTCTATTCAATGTCATCTGTTAAAGCATCAGCAAAGTGCTGTCCTTTTGATCCCTACCAATTTAGGGTATTACATACTGGTGAACTGCTCCTGCCCATGAGTGGATCTAAATATTGTTGTCACTGAGCAGAGAGAGAAGCCCAAAATCTGGACCTCTCGCAAATACCTCAGTGGCAGTGTAAAGGGCAAACAATGTTCTGGTGGATTAGGATGGAATATAAAGGAGATAGAAGAGAATTAGGCTGCTAGAGTTTATTTTTAGGAACAAAAAAGAGCTCTGGCTCCATGATTCCTGATACTGTATCTATGAAGTGATACAGCTGGTGATTTTGACCTGTAAGATCACCAACTGTGAGATACGTAGTCGGAAATACTACATACCCAAGTCCAAAGTCAAGTCCTAACAATCTGTTTTGTGCAACAGTATATATGCTACTAGGTAACACAGCAACGACATTCTGCTTGTGGTACGTACTAATGACTAATGCAGTGAGAGCCATTAATGTCAGAAGAATCACAGCTTGTGTTAGAGCAGTGATGCAGTGGGAATTTGCTGCTCAGGGATGTTATAGAATCTCCTTCGCTGGAGGTTTTCAAGAAGAGGATGGATTAGTATTGGAGAGGGATAATTAGGGATAGCACTCCTGCATTCATGCAGGGACCTGGGCCACATGACCCTTGAGGATCCTTCTGATCCTATGGTTTTATGAATGTATGTATTGCATAAGCATGATGTCCATCATGGCCAAGCAGCCAGTTAGCATTCTGGGTATAGTTACTCCATTTACATTTATGCTACACATCAAGGCGAAGGAGTCTACATTTAATGCCAATCAGTTTTTGGCTAGCTTGTCCGTGTGATGGATGGATGCAGGCTCAGGTTGTACTGAATCATAATAACAAGGAGATGGCCATTCACCTGCATTGGCCCTTCTAGTGGATGGTTACTTTAACATTGACACATGCAGCTACATAGTGAGAGAAAAAAAACAGTGCTGGTTTTGAACTAACACTGTGGATGCTCTGGCTGGTAAACTGCATCCCCAGGATGCCAATCAGTTGTGCATTAAAACTGGAATGGCTGCCCAGTCTAACTGCCATCAGTAGTGGAGCTTTAACCCATGTATAAAGGTAAGTAGAAGACTTTGTATTAGTGCATAGGTTGAAAAGAGTCCTAGGGCTCAAATTGTAAATGTACAGAAAGGTATGTACAAAGGGTCATATAAATTTGTGTGATAAATGACACAGGTTTTCTCCTTTTCTTTTCCAATCTATTAGTAATTTAAAATTATGTGTGTATTTTTTCTGAATCCCAAAATCTCTGATTCTGCACGAACCTTTAGCTTCACCTTGTGTGTAACAGACTGAGCTTTGCTTACTCAGAGATAAAAATGTTAAAGAACTCTCCTTCTTTGGAATAAATATGGGAACTTTTTTTTTTTTAATTAAGCATCTCTTTTGACTTTTGCTTGGGAGATGATATGGTGAATGTCAGCGAGTTCTTATGAAGATTAAATGGAGTGAGACTGATCAACTGTGAGGATTTCAGCTTTTGCCGCTGGCAATGTTATTAAGAGTAAACACATGTCATGAACTATTTCAGATACATGCCAAATTACTTAAATTACTTAGGGGGGGCAAATAGAAAAAAGTCTCAGTCTGGACTTCCCTTTTATTTTTTCCATGCCAATTACTTTTCCTAATGCTTCTGTGGTCTGCGGCAACTGTCAGACCCTGAACAGAGAACTAAGCAGCTGAACAGTCATTTTTAATAAATATTGTGATTTTATAAATCAGTCTTCTGCATTTCACTGGAGCAAACTAATTAGTAATATTTATCTTAAATTCTGGCAACTGTGCAACTGTGACATGCAGTAGGTAAATACAAATGCCTATTATAAAGACGAGGAGGTTTAGCATGAGGAAAAAAGCCCCTCATCTTTGAATTGAGTAAGGGGCAGTTAGGCAACATATGCTAAGTGTATATTCCTCCAATTAATCAATGTAGTTGCTTAAAAAAATAATAAAGCTCCCCAAGTTTCTTATGTTATCTTGTAAAGGTAAAGGAACATCGGTGTCTCTTGCAATGAAGGATGTGTGTGTTAAATGTATACGTCATACTTTGGGTATGTGTGAATGCCCAATCATGCAGTTGTTCAAGAGAGATTACTTTGGCCTAAAAATGATACCTCCAGAAGTGTGCTAATTTTAGACCTAGAAAACATTAAAACAGTTAACCTGATCTGCCAAATGCCTATACATGTTTGCAGTTCACCCTAGTCCTAAAGCTGTGCTATTCCTACCCCTCTCACACTAAGTGGGCTATTTTTAGCCCTCTGCCCTCTCTGCCCTGACTGCAGACCCACAACAGGTGTCCTCTTTTTTGAAATTGGAAATATGGTAACCCTATGTTACCTGTTATCCTGCAGGGATACTGCACTAGGTGCTTCAAGGTCCTGATTCTGCAAAACAACTGCAAATGGGGGAACTAATTTGGGGCACACCTCTGCAAATTGGGGAGCCCCAGGAATCCCCTATTCATAGAAGCATGTCTTGGTGTGGAAGACCAATTTATGCTCCTGGGGAGTCCTCTGCTGAGGGGTTCCTATAATACACTTCTGCAAACAGGAGACTCTGAAGCCCTGAGGCACCTGCCCAGGGCCCCCCATTTGCGGAGGTGCATCACAAATTGAAGCACCACAACATGATACATACTGAGGGATTCCTAGAGAATGTCTCTGCAAGCTGCGAGCCTTGGCAAACACTCCTAGGACTTCATGGGCCTGATCCCGCATGCTGTAAGAGCTCCTGCATAGGGAATTCTCAGGGCACATAAGACTCGGCCCCTGAAGCCCAAAGAGAGGCCGCCTGGGGTGGCTGGGGAGCTTGGGCTATTCTGGGCTGCACACACCCTCTGACCATAAAGCAAACAGACAATGGCAACAAAAAAACCAGCACAAATTCATACTACTACTAGTCATACCACAATTTGGGGCATTTGTGGTACAATGAGGAGCATAGACATCAGTTTTCTTGGCCTTTGTGTGGCCAGAAACATTTTTATGACAGCACAAAGCTAATATCTATTTTTATCATTAGAATACTTTTAAGTCTTTCAGTGGCGTGCATATATTACAACAGGCTTTTTCAACCGGGGCATTTGAACTCCTGGGGGTACTTCTGATGGCCTTAGTGGGTACTTGGCAGCAGGCACTGCCACTAGCACTTCTGCTGCTGCGCTGTTGGACTTCTGCTGCCGGGAGTTTCACCACCATACTGCTGGCACTTGCACTGCCACTGTGCCACCGGCACGCTTGTCTATCGCCTGCTGCTCCCTCCCTGCTCCGAACAACTGGCTGCTGGGGGAGCCCCCTTCCCTCTCCCCACCCTCCACTCCTCTGGCATCTGGGAAACTCCTGCCTTCTCAAATGACTGCTAGGCGTACACTGATTCGAAAGATTGAAAACCCCTGCATTACAAGATACCAGGTGTTGTGAGCAATGGAGAAACCTGTGACCCTTTTAAACAATTAGAGCTGGTTAGAAATTTAGGATTTTTTTCCCAAATTCCCCAAATGTTATTTTTCATTGTCAAATAACAATTTGGCAGTGTGATAGAGAATTCTCAAGAGATATTGATGGTGGTCAAGTCCCTGGCTCTAATAAAGCAGGTTCAAAAGATCCACATCAGTTTTCCAGCCTAACTGCTGAGCTGTTTGCCATTCCAGGCTCTCTGACTCGCATCATCATTAGATCCTTCCAACTGTCCTGATTTCTTCACAATGCAAGATAGAGTTGACATGTTTTGAATTCTCAAACGTTCCATGGTTTAAGAAAGTCATTTCCCACCCAGCTCTGAAATACTTGCTAAACTGGTCCTTAACTCCCCTAAGCAGAAGACAGTGACAGATTAAACTATATCCAGCAATGCCTGAAAACAAACCCAACTATCAAGTTCACCATTATTGTTATTACACTGTTTAAAAAAATAAAATAGCTGCAGTATCTGTGCAATAAGGAACTTATTGCTGCTTTGGATTTTGCAGCATTTATGTGCAGTCATTAAGTACTTAAAATACAAGGGTTAAAGTAAAAAGGCATACTGAAATCTTATAGAATTAGAAAGAAAAGAATTATTAGTGCAGAAAACTTGGTCATCTTTAACATGAAGGATGGGCCAATAAAAAGGCATCAGCACGAAATTTGATCAGTGTGATGGTTGGACAGATTAACTATCATGAAGAGAAATTAAAGCATAATGAGGGTTATAAGCAGGAACCTTCTGCTGAAAATGTATTAAATTTTACCTGCTCTATCCAAGCATAAACAGATCATGGTGACCTGACCTCCTACATTTTCTTTTATGGCTAGTATAAAACTCTGAAGTGTGCCAGCAATTAAGGCTCTGAAGAAGGAAAAAAATAATAAAAGTGTGGGAGGACAGGTTCCCTCTATCAAGAATGAGTGTTCACAGTTATGAACACAAAAAATAATTGCTACTTCACCCTGGCCCTGCATTTTCAACTTCAGAAGAAACAAAGAAAGAGAGAAAAGACATTGCACCTCAGATGCCCTCCTGTTTGTTTCATATTTAAGGCTGTTCTAAGTAAAAGTAAATCTAAATCCAGGCTGATTTGCATAATCACCTACTTTTTTCCCCCGCAAGACGTATAAGTAACTTTCTCTAAAACCATCCATGAGATTTTTTTTTTGTTTATGTTAGGAGAAGTTTTAGTTTTTCAGATTTTTAGTCTGGGGATTTGGTTTTGTTTATTAGCAAAAGGATACAACGGTAGATATGGTCTATTGTGAAATACTCCAGCCTCAATTCAGCAAAGTACTAAACAGGAGTTAAAAATAAAATACATTCTTCAGCTTCATTGACTTCAATGAGAGTGTGTTAAAGTGCACCCCCCAGTTGTGGTTTCAGTTCTTCCTTTTCATTGAGAATTAGGTCTAAAAAGGTGCTACTTAGTTGTATCTTTGACCAGTAAAAAATTAGCACAGCTCTTTAACTTTTATGGAATTATGCTGTTATATACTAAGGCCTTTTGAAACCAGTGTTAAAATTTCTGTTGGCCTCAGTGATGCAGGCTCAAGATCTAATGGAAAATTTAGCCCTATGAACAGTATTGCTGGAATGTGCAGTGTGTTGCAAAAGAAAAATTATTCCCCTGCAAGGAACAGTTCCTTTAATGAAAAGTTTTTTACATTTCTTTTACTGAATGTAAATACCAATTAATTATAAATTTACAGTAAATAGGAAAAAAAGTACAAAAAAGCCCTTGTTCATCTGAGTATAAAACCTTCTCCCATGTAGTCTGACAAAAATTAGGTTGTAAAATAATGTTTTATAAGGTGGTACATTTAATGAACACGCATATACATTTTATTCAGCATATTCATACAATAATGCAATTTTAAACAATACAAGAAAAGTAAAAAAGAACATCATCAAAAGTTAAAACGACTGTATTATTTATGGTTTTAAAAGAATAAAATCAATTTTAATCTGGAAATTATTCCATAGCTTACTGAGATGGCAATTCAAGTGGATCTGGCATCATTTTAAATGAAAGAATGGTACTTTTGTACAATATAAATATGAAGATTGGCTGGATACAATGACCACAAAGCCCACTCCCTTCTAATTGCATGCTGTTTATCCATTGCCAGATTCTCTGTTTCTGTTTCACTGGAGCTCTTGAAATGGTCTCTCAAACCACTGCTGGGCAGATTAGCATTGTTCTGAGGCAATGAGACACTCACAAGCTTATAAACAGAAATAGAAGATGACGTTTAAAATTAAATTCTAAAATTGCCCTGTAAAGTACTTTTAAGGAGAAAACCTGAATTAGCAAGGTGTACCAGATGACCAGTATGCCGTTTATATACTTTAATACCCTTAAATCTCTGTTAATTTCATAGTATCATAGTATCTAGGGTCAGAAGGGGCCTAGAGCAGGCCATCTAGTCTGACCCCCCGCCAATGGCAGGAACGAGTGCCAGGGTCACAG
>JAGPOW010003642.1:21260363-21283285 GCA_030014935.1 Caiman crocodilus
TGAGGTGCTGGAGATGCAGCGGTTGCAACAAAAAAAACTTTACTTACAGTCTGTATACACTGTAGGCACGTTTCGTGGAGTTACAAACAAAACAGGAAATAGGCACACTGATGCTCACACTCTTGCAGGGTATGGGACGTTGGATGATTCTGGCGGGGAGCCGTCAGCAGTTGATCAGGCCTCCTTCATGGCTTGAAAATGTACGTGGGGATCTTTCCTCACATGCATCTGAGCTCTCCTCCAGTTTGGGTGGGTACCGTCCAAGCTTTTTATGCGGTCAGCGAGCCAATTGCTGACCGACACATGCACATAATTTACGGTGAGCAAGTCATAAGCATGCACTCGATGGTGCAGCTGTAAGTTTTTGGCAGGCTCTGATGTTGCACCGAGACTTTCTTCCCACGTTACCAGGGAAATCCCTGCACCTGTGCTTACTATGTGCTTAACACAGCTGTGCTTAGGCATCTCTTTAACTGTTCTGCTCTGACAAAACCTTTAGAGCCTTTCACATACATAGATAGATTTCAGTCAATGTGGTATGCCTACAATTTTTAATACCACACTGTTGTACCTAAAGACAAAACAAAGACAAACAGAAATTGGCCCACTGAATGTTAGCTATTAAACAGAGATTTAGCTACATGTGGCATCACTGTATGTTGTTCTAATACTTGCAGAACACTCTGGATCATTGCCTTCAGAGATGCCAGATGTAGGTCCAGGTGGCAATGAACTTGCAGGCTCATTCTCATTAATGCTCTTGCCAAAAACAAAGTGATCTCAAGCAGCATGGATCACATTTAAGCCCTTGCTGAATGGCACCCTTTGTTCCAGCTTCCAGGAACATAACTCTAATCACTGGGTGAAAAAAGTCTCTAAGCTGAAGTTAACTATTCAGGTAGTGATGCAAAAAATGTAATTCACTTTCATTACACTGTAGACCTGGCACCTCCATAAAAAAAAATTGGGCTATGTGGCACCTCCATGATACTTCCATAAAAATTTGGCTATGTACTCCTAAAGCACCTTGTTCAGTTATCAGACAGTCACCCAGACACTGACAAGAAAATCAGAGTAAATGTATAGCCAGGTGGAAGGCATTATTTATATAAAAACGATAAGTTAAGAATATATCCCTTAAATATGAAACACATAACATATCCCTTAAAATTAAACAAAAAGGGCCAACCTGACTTGTCCTTCCTCTCTTATGCGTATTAATTCTGTAGTATTAATTTTGTACCTGTAGTTTGCGTTACCTTAGAATGTCTGACAAATTACAGGCTTAGACATCTAAATAACCTAAACTGCAGGTGGGAATAGTTGTGAAAAGCAGATGCAAAATTGTTCTGGAAATTATATACTCAAAAAAAATGAAGTCTCCAAGGACGAAGTTTTCACAGTCTCAAAGTGCCTTCTGTTTCCTCTAGAATATTTTGACTGCTTTAAAAGTATTTTACAGAGTGGATTATTTCTGGATGGGGGGAAAAGGCATTATCTTTTCTAACAATAAATTAATTACAAAATGCCTGAATTGGGCCAACTTCTTAAATTAAAAAGCAGTTACATAAGAAATTTAGGAGTCTAAAAATGTATTAGCATCATAACTTTTCTCTTTCAGAATTCTTTGATTTTCAGTTGAGAGTAATATCTTTTTTATGTTATCTCCTCCTCTGTAGGGCCACCCAAAGAGTGTTGATTGTTCAGTATGGTGGTTACCCCTTCTGACATAATGAAAACAGTGAATTGACTAGTGTCTAAAGGAGCACTTGTTAAAATGGCATTAAATTTCATTTTACTGTTGAAGCTAAGTCATATATATTCGGAGATCTTGTCTGCTGGAATTTTCTTTCAAATTTGAAAATACAAGCTAAAGTAAAAAAGTAAAATTAACTATGAACCACAGATATAATACATAGGAAGCTGTAACATTTAATATTTGTCCAATGAATATTTGTCTATCAAGCTAATGAAGTAGGGCATTTCAGGCAGTATTTTTTTTAATCCTCTACTGCAAGACTTCTAGAATATGTATTTTGTAAAGTAGTTTTGCAGCATAGTTTCTGCTGGAGGCTTGATTGTGAGATAAATGACAGTCTGATGGAGATGCATAGCTACTAGTGATTTTAAAAGTTCCATTTAGCGCTCATTATGTACTATGTGCCTCATTTCAGCTTTATTTGAAATTGCAGGAAAGAACTACCATCATTCTTTGGTTCTAAATAGAAATGGAAAGCTGAAAATCTCAATACAGAATGACAGCTTACAAAACACATTCACCACATCTCTTCACATTACTTGGCAAACTTATAATTCAAAGCTGTGAGGGCAGGAGAGGCAGCAGATCAATTCACTGGCCCTTTTTTAAATCTGAGGAAGCAAGGCATATTGTTTCCACTTAAAATGTGCTGGAAATGAAGGATGCAGTGTTATGCTCCTTCAGCACATTCAGCAGAAAGGTGCCAGCTTGATATAATTCATTTGAAGGCTGAAAGAAACAAAGCACAACTCTAGCAACACCTACACAGGCTAATTGCCTTTGGATTTACCTGCTGGCAGCCTGTGATGCCTCTCGTGCTGTGCCTCCGGAGGCTCACTATCATCCCTTCCCCCAACTGCCCATGTTCTCTCCTGCCACATCTTGGAGGTTTAGTTTGTTATGACTCCTCACTTTACTTGGCAAACATTTCTTGTGAGTGCTTCCCCTCCAGGAATCCTAAGGCATTAACAACAGGCCTCACACAACCCAAGGCCCAGCCCCAACCAAACCTGGCTTCACTCCTGTCACTCATGCATAAGTCTATCCTCTTGCCTCAGCTTGAGGTCTACTGTCAAGTATCCATCGCCTTCCTCCCAGACAATATTTCTGGGCTGCACCTTCCCTCAAAGCCATCTCTAAGGCTTAGCTTGCCCATAAAGCTTTCTTTAGTCATCCCTCTTTCCCTCTTCATCACCAGGAGTTTACCCCTAGCAGAGCTCCTACCTTCAACCCATCTCCTATTCATCTCTGTAGTCTTTTGCTGAGCCTCTTATATACCCTTGAAGGAGGTGGAGTTGCTGCTCTGTGCCTACAGTCTTAAGGACACATGACTCCTTTGTATGTAATAGGGGCATGGGGTTCCCTATTACACAGCCATTAACATATTTCTGCAAAATGCTGTGTAATATAATCACAATCACTTACCATTAGTTTAGGCTGGTAATACCTTTTTTCAGAATGTGGTATATTCTTCCAAGACACAGACCAATGATACATGAACAAAGCAAACCAGGTTTGTTCTTTTAAAAGAGATTTCCTTTAAGTACTTTCTAATGTTCCTATAATTTTATGTAGTTTGTGTTGAATTTTCTTAGTACCTTTAACTGTGCTTTCTCTTTCCATTCTTTGGAGGGGAGAATCTGCACGATTTCTGTATGGACAGTTTAGTCAGATTATTCCACAATAAATTCAATAAATACAAAGTCTGCTCCTGACTCCTTTTTCACTATCAGTTTTTGTTCACATGCAACATTGTTCTTTAGAGTCAACTTCCCTTAATAGGTCTCCTTTACTCATGCAATTTCCTGCAATCAATCAGAATAATGTTCCTGTTTACTACTGTGAAACTTGCTTTTCATTCTTAAACCTTGATCAGTTTTTTTTTTCCCTGATAAATACTTGCTTTGATCTCCTGATGTTAGATTCTACCTCACAATAAAGAACTATTTACTTCATTTCTTCCTCTAATCCTAGTAATACTGTTAAAAATAGAAGTGCAGATTGGATAGATCAAATCTACTATATTTGGTTTAAAAAACATAAATGCCCTATGATAGTATGGGGTTTTTTGTGACTGATTTTCAATGAGCTAAGCAGAGCTATGCAGTTGAAAGTTGTCTTTTACTATATAAATAAGGATCCACCATTTTAGTTAAAAGTCTTCAGAACTTTGAGCGTCCGCTGGAAGAATAGGAATGGAGAAAATGGGAAGCTAACATTTTAACAAGCTACTAATAAATTCATAGTTAACTTTACTGTATACCCTGAGCAACCAAAGGTGGGTAAGTTGCATAAGGAAAGCAAATGCTGTTCCTAGTTCATACAGATCCACCAAATGAACCAGTAGTATTCTTGTATTCTTGGTTCATGTATTGGGTCCTCTGCCATTCCAAAAATGTGCTTGTGCAAGAAGCCCTTTCATACCTAAAGGAAGTGTGTCCCATTGCCCACTCCCCCAAGTTCTCTGCACCCTTTCAGACTGGGCTCTGAAATTAGGAGATGCACAAATAGGGCATGTCCCAATGAGTGTGTGTATTCAGGAGCACTTTTTTTTTCCACAGCACGTGTGCCACTGCTTTTGTCTTAGGGCATTCCCCTGCATGCATGCTCTCATGCACAGAAAATTGACCCAAATGGGGTAGGGGAGATTAAGGCCAGCACAGGCAGCATCACCAATCCAGCTGTACAGAGGTTGTTGTCCTATACCTCTGTTAAATCATGGGCAAAGTAAGCAGCTCTTATCTTTGTCACCTAGGATTTATCCTGGAAAATGCATAAGCAACTTTCAGAAAAAAGCTTTTGCGATAACACGGCATCCAAACAATGCTAGGCTCGTCAGCCTCTCACTCACACTAAGTCAGAGATTATCAAGACAATGTAAAAGTTAAGCCACAATTTGGGGAGCGGGGAGAGGCAAGGGGGTACCATATTTGTGTTTTGGATCAAGATTTCTCATAATATGCCAAAATATGCACAAATGTTCCAATATAATGACAATTCAGCACTAAGGAGAATTGATAGTTTACATCCACTTATATTCTTAGCCCCTAAACACAAAACATAATCAGGCTTTTTTCCTTCCACCTTCCCAAGGGAATTAACTCCATCCGTGTACTTGGTGCCTTTTTCCTTCAAAACAGAATGTGAATAAACCCAGTCCCTGAATTCACTTCTTCAATCTTCAAAATAAACTAACAAGATACATTAGAAGTAATGTGGGGTGGGGGGTTTTTCATGTTGTTTTTTTTTTTTTTTTGGGGGGGGGGGGTTCAGGTGCTTAAACTTCTATTGGAACAACTTTATAGTTGGTACACATGCTTCAAACATTTTTGGACACAAAGCACCCTTCTTCAAGTCTGGGAAAGAAGCAGGCAAACTATTATAAATAACAGAAGAAATATGGCATAAGTTCATGTAAATGAAAACAGCTAAACACTAAAGAAAAGGAAGATGAATGTGAGGTAGGTTCAAAGTGAGGGGATCAGAAGTAGCTCCACAAACATAGGAAATACAGTTGAATAGGCAACCTAATTATGTAGAACAACAAGAGCATTTGAAAGAGGGAAAAGGTCAATATTACCTGTGGACTGCAGGGAGGTTAGTACATAGAGCAGGTAGATTGTAATGAGTCATAAAGCCATTGCCTGTAATAAAGTTCATTGATTTTAGTGTCCATAAGGTTATGAATTTTTGCTCCCAGGCCTGTCTTTTCAAAATGTTTTATAGATTTTCCTTGAGCACAAGGATAGGAAGGTCAAAAAGAGAATGGTTGTTCTGTAAAAAGTGTTCTACAGATGATTGTGTATGGGTCCTGTGATCATTCATTTCAGAGCATAATCTTTGTCTACTTTCATGTACATAGTTTCCATTAGGCCATTTGATACACTGGATAAAATGTTCTATATTCTGCAATAGGATCTGTGAATTCTGATGATTTCCATGTAGAGGGTACCAATTGTAGTTGTACTGCAGATGTTTTGATGAGTTTTGTATCTCTTTTGTTAAGACAGTGGTGTGACTCACTCAGTGTCTGTTCACCAGCAGGGAGTTTCATTATGAAGAGTTGGGTGAGGTTTGGAGGTTATTTGAAAGCTGGGGAAAAGGCAGGTTGGAAATACTTCCCTAAAGATCTGATCCTCTTTGAGTCTTGGTGTATCTGCAAGTATTTGCCGGTTTTGTGGATATAAGTAAAGCCCCATGGGTTTTTTGTATGCAGTGGTCTGTAGGGTGCCATTCCAGATGTGGGTCGTGGTATGTAAAAAGTTCATATTAATGTAGCAGTATGCCATACAGTAGTGTTTCTTAGCCCTTTTAGACTCCAGGTACACTTCCTTACACTCAAGGCATAACTCTTAGCTTTCACTCATTTTTTTGACTCCTAAGAAATAACAGGGCAAATCTTCTGTTACAAAGAACTCAGAAGAAACACAATAGATCAGAATGTTTTTGACACTATAGATTTCTGTTTAAAATCCTGTATTTATCTTGTGAATTGTATGGAGGTGTTTGTACAATGCACAATGCTAATATTGTGCAGAATCCCACAACACACTTAAAAGGATCTTACAGCATCTTGGGATGTTGCACCACCCTGGCGGAGAATCACTGCCGTAGGGAATTTCATAGAAGGGTGCTAATTATTGAACCTGCAGTAGAAAACACTAAGCCAGTCCAGATGTTCAGTCTACAATCATCTATACAACAGAGGAATAATGCAGATTTGATGACACAGTTTTCTAAAAATTCTTCTTCCACATGGCCCATGTATTGTGGTTGTAAATTCAAGTGTGGATATTTCAGGCAGGCAATTGTGTCTTTATAGTGTGGAATATTAGTATGTAGGCTGGGGACATTAATGATCTCCCCTTCATAGGTCAGCAGGTGTATGGGCATACTAATCTAATGAGGAAAGTATTAAACTTGGTTCACCAAGGAATGGAGACAAAAACCTAAGGGTAAGATCCTGGAGACTTGGATAAAAATGAGTAAAGGGAAGTTATAATGGAATCCTTAGCAAAGATCCTAAGGAAAGGATATGACAGTCAATGAGATACCTGAAATAACCATATAGTAATAAAAGAAATATAAAAGGAACAAACAGGTAGAATCAGAGGTCCTAGTACAAGCACATGATTACGATGTAATTGGTATTACAAAGATGAGATGAGATGAGATGAGATAGTTCATATAACTGGAGTAAGGTCTTGGATGAGTACAGCTTGTTCAGGAAGTATAGGCAGTGGGGAAAAGAGAAGGTGTTACCATATATACAAGGGTGATGTACACATGTTCTGAGATACAGTACAAAGTGGAAGGTAGGTCTATTAAAAGTATTTCAATAAAAGTCAGACGGGAGAGCAGCATGGTGGACACCTGCTACAGGCCATGAAACCAGGAGGAGGAGGAGGAGGAGGAGGAGGAAAAGGTGGATAAGGCTTTCTTTAAACAACTGACAAAAGCTTTCAAATCATAGGACTTGATCTTTATGGAGGATTTAACTTATCAGGACATCTTCTCAGATGGAAACACAGCAGTACGCAAGCAGTCCAGTAAATTTTTTTGAGTAAGTTGAGGATATAGATGGTAGAGATACAGATGGTAGAGAGATCAGCTGATTTGGAAAGGGTGGGGGCAGGATTCATCTTGATTTTCTGTTCACACACAGAGAAAATAGTTGAGAATGTGAGAGCGGAAGATAACTTGTGCAACAGTGACCATTCAATGATAGAGTTCAAAACCATAAGAGGAGGAGGGAAGGAGAGCAGCA
This sequence comes from Caiman crocodilus, assembly GCA_030014935.1. NCBI lineage: Eukaryota > Metazoa > Chordata > Crocodylia > Alligatoridae > Caiman > Caiman crocodilus. The sequence continues at coordinate 21,267,890 of JAGPOW010003642.1, forward strand.
GGGCTTCAGGAAAGCAGATTTTAACAAACTTCGGCACCTACTTGACAGGATCCCCTGGGAGCCAAAGATAAAGGGAAAAGGGGTCCAGTGGGGCAGCGCAGCCTGCCCCAAGATGCCCGTTCAGTCACCGCCAGCATGGAACGGATGTCAGAGCTGTGCAGTCTGATGCAGCTGTTTTCAGCCTTTATGTGAAAATTTAAAGTGATAGCATTTTTCATCAACTGGCAACCACTGCAGGAGCAAAGAATGTTAATATATTTTGGATTATGAATGCCAAATATTCTAATATAGGCCTGTCAAACTTCTGGTTGGACAAGTGAAACATGGCCCACAAGCCTTGAGGCTGCATACAACTGAAGTGGAAGCCAGCAGAGGAAAGGGAAGCCTCCATAGAACCCAGCAGAAGCAAATGGAGTAGTGAGAGGAGTGGTGGCTGGGTGAGATCCTGTGGGTGCAAGTTAACCCCTTGCAGGCTGAGTTGGACAGCCCTGCTCTAATATACTCTCTGTCCCAATACTATCTTCAGGTAATATGAACTGACATTCTGAGACAAGAAACAAAAGAAGCATAGCTTGCATAAAGGTCTGCTCTGGGCGTGCACAAAAGGAAAACAGGCACCTTCGCTTTTATAATTAGGTGTTACTTTCGCACTGCACCTGAGACTGTGTCCAGTGTGGCAAAACTGAAGTTGACAAGTCTATTTTTGGTAATCCTGAGAAGCTCTACATCTTGTTTATATGAAATATTTCATGCAACCCACTTTATTACTCAGAAATGTTATTATAGCTGCAAGGTTTGTCATGGGTTACGCCTTAAAATATTTAAAAGTCTAATGTCGAAAGACAACTTAATATTTCATTAGATAATAAAAGATTCTACCTTGTGATAAAATGGTAAGAAAAGACTTTAGATTTCATTTCTTCTTGTAGCACATTTGCTTTATAGAATTGTTAATAAAAACTTTCTACTGAGTGAATGCCAGCTTCAAATAAAAGCTTTGTCTCTTTTTTCTTGCCCTTTGGGCAGGAGGCTGGACTCAGTGAACTTCTGAGGTCCCTTTTAGCCCTAATGTCTACGACATCTATGAAATCTTTCACTGTATACTACAGGAGATGTGAGAAACCATCAGTTCAAAATAGCAAGCACCGTCTATTAAATCTCTAATACAAACAAATTCTTGTTTTCATTACCATTTTACAGTTACCCTTTCACAACATTAATTTTCATGGTATCTATTCAGCAGCTGCATCTACACAAGATGCTGATAGCACAGTAGTTTGTGAATACTGCGCAGTAGCATCACGAGCAGGAAGCATGATGTGACGCTACTGCATGGGAGTTTTGGGCTACTGAGCTGTCAGTGTCACCACAAAGCCCTTTGTCAGTGTAAGTCCAATTACTATGCAGTCTTTTAGTACAAGTTTATACAAGTGCTATATAAGTGCACAGTAACGGCTGCAGTCAGCATCTCATTTAGATGTGGCAAGTCATAAGCAAGCTCTTTTTTCCAATCTGAAAATAAACTATAAATAAAACAAGCGAGAGAATAAATTTTGAAAATCTAAATAGGTTGTTCCAAAAAGTATAGATATCTAACTAGCAGGAATTACTTATACATGACAGTAATGGAAGGTAAGGCCCATATCCACAATGCATGTGGTGATGCTCAGTGTATCATGCCTATGTCATAGGCACCTGAGCCCTGATTAAGGCTCCTAGTAGTAGCAGCATTATTGTCACACAGAAATAGAGGTATACACCTGGGTGGATTTAAAAAAAGAATGCATGGCTCCATAACTTGAATGGTGGCAACCTACGCACTTTTGATAGGGATTCTCAAGCCATCCACATGTCATGCAAGGAGATGCATAAGCCAGCCAATAGACAGGATGTGGAAGGAGGGAGGTTATAGTATTTAGGCAGTATCCTGCAGGCATGAGAGATTTCTCCTCGTGTGGAATTCACAAGCTTAAACGCCTTCATAATTTTAACCACCTAAGGTTAAACCACCTTATTGTAGCATACTTGCCACCTTTTTGCCATATAGCAGTTACAGTCCTTATTGTCCAATTATTAGGGAATTCTCCCAGGACAGGGGAGACTAGAGTTCCAGTCCCTGACACCAGAATTGCTTATATATTATGTTTTTGTTAAAAAATATTGTATAAAATGCAGACAGCCTTGGTATCACAAATCAAACCCTAGGACTTTCTTTCTCCCAAGAGACAGCCATAAGCATGGCACTGTACAGTAAAGCTTACTCTCCTGGTCTCTCTTTCCACCCCCAGAAACCATACATTGTTTTCTGAAGAGGTTCAGAAACAGTTGCTAAATTATTTTATGTTTTTCTATCAATCACATGGGAAAATTCCAATCTTTTCAAATATTTGCATTTTTTATGCTAATTTGTAAGAAAAGTCAAAGTCTTGAAATTCTTGGAACAGAAATACTGTCATTTGATTCTGAAATATCAACATCACTGCATAAAAATATTTCATTTTAATGTTGTTAACATGAATAGAAAAATATAAATATAGTGTATAAGCAGGTTAAAAATAAATAAAAGTTAAAGACTTCATTCCCATTTTAGGTATTTTCTCTCTTTTATCACATCTTGTCAAAAGATTTGATAAAACCTGTCAACTTTGCCAACAAAGAATTTTCTCCAGAATTTTTTTTCTCTCAAGATATTTCAACTTCCTCTCCCGAGGAGGTTATAGTAGGGCACCTGCCAGCCATTTTGTCACTGGCAGGAGGGATGAGCCTTTTGCTCATTCCATATGAGAAAGCAGAAGAAAAATAACCTACTTACAGGAACAAAATTGTGAACTCGAATGGTCTAATCTTTGCTTAGGTTTCCTATTTTATTGATTCCTTCCTCATTTTCATCAGGGAAAAGCTGTCCTAAGGGCTGTCTAAAATAAATATTTTACTACTTACTTTAACCTCATTTACTCAGTTTCCACTATCTTGTGGGTTGATATAAAGTATGCAATGGAGACATAATTGCAGGACAATAACATCAACATAATGTAGAATCAGTGTGTCTTATGCTACAATTCACAACCCTTTAATTATTGGATTAGCTGATGTGCATAGCTTTATAGCCACAAATGCTCTGGCACAGGAAGAAAAAAGCTACTTAGAAATCCTGTATTATTATCTGATTCCCAGCCACAGCCACATCTGTCAAAACACAGCTAGGATCTTTAAAGCAAATGTTTATGTTAATACAAGTTTTATAACAAAATGTTATCAGCTTCTTGGACTGCTTACTTCAGGTTCATATACTTTTAAAATTTGGCTGCAACTGTAGACTTGAGAAAAGAGGTGCTTGAGCAGGGGGAGGGGGCATGATAAGTGTTTACAAAATTCTAAATAGTGAAGAGAAAGTAAATAGGGATTTATTATCTACTGTCTCTTGCAATATCAGAACTAGAAATCATAAAATGAAATTAGTAGGTAGTAAGTTTAAAACTAACAAAAGGAAGTTATTTGCACAGGATGGGATCATTTGCACATGCGATTAATGTGGTGGAATAAATTCTGGTGCTGTTCATGCTCGAGTTTATTGCTCTTGGGCACCCAGGACCTCAGCACATTGAGCCAGGGCAGAGCAGTCCCAGATGGCAGGTCAGTCTGCCAGCCTGGGGATGCTCTGACTGGTTCAACATGCTGCAAATGGGCTGGCAGGGGCACAAGCATGCTTCAGTAGGGAGGTAGCTGGTAGGCAGCCTCTTCACTGAAACATACTCATGCATTAGTGAGTCCCATCAGCATCTACACATGCCATACAGTGGAGTAAATAACTCCACCATAGGATTATACTTATGCCTGGCAGTACTATCCTATGGCAGAATTAATTATTTTACTCCGCCCTAATAGCACCACATATATAGATGGTGAAATTTACTGTAGAGCTAATTAGTCAGCTCAGCAGTAAGCATCTCATGTAGATGCACCTGTTTTGTAATTAAGTTGTGTAACTCATTGCCACAGATTCAAAGAGGGATTGAACAGATCTTGGAGAAGGTGCAACATCAGTTGCTGAACATGGGAGTTAGGGGTAGATCCTCTGAAACAGAACCCCTTAGACCTCAAATGCTAGAAGCTGCAAGTGGGAGAAAAACAAGGGAAAAACCCTGGTCATACCCTGTTCACTCTCCCATTCATCATCTACTCCTTTCAACTGTGTGACACAGGGTACTAGATAGGATTAACCTCTGGTCTGACCCAGTAAATGGCAGTTCTTATTTTGTCATATATGACTTGTACAATAATAGAGTCATTTTGGAATGCTGAATGGAATGTGCCACAGAAACTGAGTCCTAAAGATCCAAAACACTGAGGTGAACCCTTCTTTGGTGTTACTTTATTGTCCTCTAGATATCTGTCTGCTGGTAGTGGGACTGAATTGAACTGATTTGCCCTACTGAAAATGTTCACACTCTTACTAGAATTGTTTCCAAATTTACAAAATAATATTACTGAAGCTGTTTCATGAAAGTCTTGTTGCATAGATAGTCTTCCAACTTTGGGTCTTAGTATTCTATTACTAGCCTTGCAAACACCAGTTGTATATAAAGTCTATCAAGAGAGAGGCTGGATGAAAGCTTGCGCTCTGCCTCTATCAATTTAACTAGAACTGTTTCTTGAGATACTTGCCTTGTGGGTACTGGGCAGGAAAGCTGGACTTGCATTCCTGAAAAAGGAATTGATTGTCTGATGTTTATAAATACAGAAGTTCTAGGATGGTTAAGGGCAGGACAAAAAATAAAGTAATTTATACTTAGAATATAGCCGAATGCATCATCATCAGGGATCCAGGTTTTCCCTTCACTGTGGAAAAACACGGATTTTCTCTTTTAAATGAGAAAAGTGCAGGGCACTGCAAAGTTCTCCTTGAAGGCTGATAGTGGGATGCTGGGGATGCCATGTGCACTTGCATGCACATGTGTACATGGTGGCCAGACACTGTGGTGGAGAGCAGCAACATCCAGGTCATGGGTGACTGGTGCCTTCCAAGTCTGATCACCCACAGGCAGGAGGGTCCAGATCACTGACAGGGAGGAGGGTCCCCCAGTGGCCAATCGCCAAGCCCAGAATCACCAGTGATAAAATCAGAAGTCCACTCCACTGGCATTTCTGGTTTTGTGGCTGGTGTTTCCAGGGGCACATGGCCAACCTGAGGAAGTGCACATGCACCCACTTGCACCCCCTATGCATCACCAGTGCTCCAGGTAAGTGTATGGGGGGGCACAGATGATCCTTTCATGGAGAACATGCTTCCCCAGATCCCTGCACCCACAGTGGGGCACAGGTCTGCAGCTGGGCCTGATTTGCAGGGAATGCCATGCTGCCATAGTGATGTGCCTCCTGCCCATCTGGCTGCAGTGGGGGGGTCACAGTTTTGCACCACTGTGCCTCACCTTGGTGGCACAAAGCTCCCATCGTCACCATGTCCTCCCTGCTGCACTGCAGAGGCCAATCCTACGCAGAGCTAATCTGGCATGGCTGCAGTCCTGCATCCCGCTGTGAGCACAGACGTCTAGGGGAGCCTGTGCCCCTCCTGGTTACCTGATGCATTGCCTATGCCCCCTCCTTCTTCACATGCCTACCCCCTTCCTTATACACTAGAGAGCTAGTGCCTGGGGGTGGGAGGCAGTGAATGTGAATGGAATCTCCCATAGTGAGTTGGGAGTGAGGGGCACCAGCAGAGCCTTGGGGACTACAGGTTAGGAGTCAGGGGCACCAGCATGGCCCAAGACCTGTGGGCCAGGCATTTGGGGCACCAACAGGTCCAGAGGGCTCTGTGTCAAGAGTGAGGGGCACCAGTAGGGCTGGGGGGCTTTGAGTTGGGAGTAAGGGGCAACAGCATGGGCAGGAACAGGTCACTGGCATATCAAAACTTCTCAGAATCACAAAGCAGCAGAGGGGAACAGCCATAGCTGGACCTACTCCCTGGTAAGTGAAGTGGGCAGGGGGGACTCTGATTTTCCATGATAAAAATAAACAAAATCAAATGCCAAAACATATAGGTATTTAGAATTTATTATAGTGACTGAAGAACTGGTAGGCTTCCACGTTGCTTTAAAATTGTAAATGTATCAACTGTACCTAGGGTTTTGGGTTGTAGCCGTGTTGGTCTAAGAACATAGGCAGACAAGGTTTCTTGGGTGAATTTGATATCTTTTATTAGACCAACCCAAATAGGTGGAGAATAGTTATTAAGCAAGCTTTTGGGTTCAAAAACCCTTCGTCAGGCTAAGGAAGCTGCAGCAGTTGGTGTGTGCTCTTCCTGGATGAAATGAAAAGAGAAGCCAGGGGCTGGGCTGGGGAGTCAGTTGCCAGGCAGATTGTAGTGAATCAAAAATCCAATGTCTATGTTTAGTCCATGATCTCTGGTATCCAGCAGGTCAATGCTCATCTCTGGGAAGTGTTGTGTAAGTTTCCCTTAAGGACCAGGACTGTACCGACTGTGCCTCTACAGGCAATCCCTGCTTAACGTTGTTTTGCTTAGCGCTATTTGCTATAATGCTCATTTTAAATTGATACCCGATTTCACTTAGCCCACCTAAATCAAATAAATATATATAACTTCAAGAAAAAAGATGAATTGTAAAGTGATTACAAAAAAAATTAGAAATTATAATGAAATGAAATATCAAAAGAGGATGAGTATTAAATATTTTCTTATCACTTTTCTTTTACTTATTTAAAAATTATTTACTCAGAAAAAAACCTGAAGTAGAATTTAGGGTTAGTCTCTCCCAAATCACACACATCAAAACTGGTTGGCCTAGCTGGCCTTCCCAATCTAGAGCTTTATAATAAGTAAATTAAAATGTTTTTGCTAAATAAATTCTACTGGTTTTATTGTTGTAATCTTTTATGCTTTCCTATAAAGAAAATGTGTTGAATTATACATACGTTCCTGTTTTATTTTAGATTTTTGTTTGTTAATTAGTCTTATTTTCCTTTCAAAGAGGGTCTGATGTCTTGGTGAGATGTATAGTGTCTTTGAAGATATGTATTATCAGGTCATCTTCATACTGATATATGTACAGTGAGGTAATCAAGTCAGTACATAGGTGACTGGTGGGAGAATATGGGGAGGCACATGATCACCCTGAGATTGGCCATTGCCACCACCACTGCCAGCTTCTGCAGGCAGTTCACCGCTCACCATCCCCCCCAGCACTGTTGCCAGCTTGTGCCCGTGGTCACTGCTCACCACCCCATCACTGATGCCAACAATGCTGCCAGCACAGATTATGCCCCCCTTCCCCCAATTTCAGGAGACACTGGTCACCCACGGGCCAGCATGCAGATTATTCCCACATATACGGAGGTTGCATCCTTAGAAGATCTTGGAAGATTACAGTGTTACCTAAGGGCTTGTCTAGACACTGATAGAAGTGTATTTTTAAAAATCATCTTTCACAATTTGAAGGTATGTTACCAATAAATAATAAAATGCTATTCGTTAATGAGACAACCAAGAATACTTAGTACCAATGTCACTTTTTAATCGAAAAGCTTTTGTATTGTGGAAAATCTAATTAAAACACTATTTAGGGAATTAAGGAACAGTTCTTTGTTTCTATTCTTCACTTACAATTATGACTATTAAACATTCTAATTGATGCTGAACAAATGTTAACGGCAAATTGCTGGAGTGTGATAATTGACTGCTTTATTAATAAAAGGGATTTAATGCTCCATGGGAGGCTTGATTTAATTTGCTATTCGAGACTTTGTCACAAGGATTGTACAGAAAATGGAGTTTCTCACCTTGCAGGACCTATTCTTCCTTCAAACAAATATAACCTATTTTCAGAATGGTAGCCACCACCTCTGTTCTTAGTCTTCAGGACCACTGGGAAAGTGTTGCTGACATTGGCTTCCACTGGGCTGGTGCTCAACACCTGAAAAGAAAAATGGAATAGTTTATCCATTGGACATATCAATTATTAAAGTGCAAGGAACAAAATGAAAGAGAGGTCAGGGACTGTTATAATATTTTATATTTCAAACCCAGTTGCAGACCTAAAGCAATACTGCTGTAGAAAGCACAGCTACCATAGATATAAGCAATAATAATAAAGACAGCATGAAGAGAAAATAGCATTACTAGCTTTTTAACAACATTAATATAGAGCAGCCCAATCTCAGGCAATGGCTTCAGTTGCAGGAACAAGGCAACCTAGATCAATGGTCTAACCCAGGCTAATGATGAAAATTTCAAGAAGGGAAACTTTTCCCAATTTTTTCTTACTCAGCAAGGCAGCCAACAAAAAATGTTTATAACTGGGTAATGTATGACATCCCACGTTGCAATTGTATGAGTCACATACCCTTGTAAAGTATGACATAAAACAAAGGGAAGAAAAGTTGTTCTTAACATTAGGGAGGCAACACAGTTTGAGAACCTGAGGGAACTCAGAATTGAAATTCTTGATCTACTGTCGTTTACCATATAACTTCTTAAGAAAAATAGTCTCTGTACTGAAGGACTAGATGTATTACTGGAGGGCTAATGTAATGATTTGCTTATGGTTTTTCTACCCTGCCCAAAAATGCAAGTGCTAACACTTGAGCCCACTGAACAAAAGCTAGCCTTTGAAGATGTATTTCATCTTTCTAGCTCCTGAAGTTGCTATACATGTATGTAACCTTGTTGAGTTTATACAAGAATAATAGTTGCTAACTATTTACACTTAAGGGATGATCAAATTAATTAATACAAAGCACTGTGTTAAATACTCATTATATTAAATCACTAATTCATTATTTACAACTAGTAGACATTCACCCCAATCTATGCGCAATGAATGGAGAAGTCCCTCACTCCTCTAAACACACGTGTGCTGCCTCAGGGTATCCCACGCAGGCCCAGGCATCTCACAGTCTGCAGAGGCTGTTTCCATTCCAGACCCCTGCAAAACACAAATTCTTCCCTGAGCACTCCTCTCTGCCTGTGCACAGCCTCTCCCAGCCCACAGAGCCAGTTACACAGTTGAGCACACAGAGTGAGAGCAAACTGCTGCCACACACCAGGCAGCATCTTTGGGCTCACTTCCCACTTCAAGCACACAGGTGTCCTGGGAACTTTCCCTTCCTGGCATCTCTTGCCAGTGCCCTGAGAGGTCAGGCCAACTCTCAGGATCTCAGTATTGTGCTGTTAGACAGGAGGGTGTGACACAATTGCACATATATAAAACACACACAAATCAATTAGGTGTATACACACACACACTACCAACTTAGTCACATGCACATCCAAACCAGCCTAGGCAAATGCATACTTATCACCAATTCAAGCATATACACTATACACCCCAAAAGTTAGACACAGATCACTAATTCATATATCATGCACACAATGCCATACACACACACACACACACACACACACACACACACACAGAGTCACACTAGCAACTCAGATACACACACATTCAAAATAACCAGTCTAGGTTCATGCACGCCTATCACCACTTTAAACCCATACATGCTACACACACCAAATTTAGACAGAATTAGTTACCAGTTACCAACATGTGAACATCCAATACACATACATGGATTACTAATTCGTATACCACACACACAATGATACTATATATGTATATATGCGTGTATTCACTAATTCACACACATACCACCCACCTACACATACACACAGGTGAGTTCCTAAGTTGCATGTTGTGATGTGTATGTATGTATGTACTTGGTGGACTTGGGATACCTGGGGAAAGGTTAAGGTAAGAAAGCAGAAGTATAAGGAGTTAAAGTTACTAGGACTGGGATTAGAACCAATAGATTACAGGCTCCTGGGCTGAAGAACTGAGGCTCAGGGTTAACTTTAGGTGAATTGATCTTAATTGATTAAAAGGCAATACCCAAAGCCTGCAGAACAGGGACACATGATGGCACAGAGTCTGGGACTGAAGCCAGAGCTACAGGTGAGCTGAAAAGGTAGATGAGGACAGGGGAAAGGGGAGTAAGGGAAAGTGTGGGTGTTAAAGAGGGGTTCTGGGGGCGGGGAGCCAGAGGAAGGCTCCAGGGCAGCTGGAGAAGGTGCAGGGAGAGGCAGTAGGTGCTGGAAGCTGAAGAAAAGTGTAGGACAGCTAATAGGAGCTGGGAAGCTGCAGGAGGGATGGTGGGAGGAAGATTACAGAAGTTACAGGGAAAGCCTGAAAACAGAGAGACATACAGTAGAAAATCTCAGGAAAAGCAGCAGGCAGCAGAGACAGCAGGAAAGCAAGGAGAGGCTGAGAGGTGGCAAAAAAGAGGAGATGGACTTGGGAGGAGATCGGGAAACTAGCAGAGAGGGTGGGAACTTGAGCTGAGAGAGAGAATGAGGCTGGAATTTAAGATAGGGAAGGGACTGGGATTCAGTAAAACATGACCCAACTCAGGGTTGCAAATGACAGTGGTTTTATTGAACAGGGAAGATGGTGACAGAATGTCAAATTGGTTCCCTTGCACCACCCATCCACACACACTGGCAGCAGGGGTTAAAGAGGTTTGGTTCAGGGGCTGAAGTCCACTGAAGTCCAAGAGGAGAAAGGGAGAGAGAGAGAGAGAGAGAGAGAGAGAGAGAGAGAGAGAGAGAGTCTAAATTGTAGGAGGAGATGTGCAGGTAATATCTACCTATCCAGGCTGGAAGAGGTCCTTGTCCAGTAGGTGGTGTCCAGCTGGGGGTCACTGGCAGGGCCTCTGGGTGGATAGGTGGTGTGGCATGGTGCTGGTCCAGATAGAAATGGCGTTCCCACTGGATCTGTCTTCACTGCCCCTTTTTATAGTGGCAGACTTTGTGTGACCCTAGTGACAGGAGGCATGCCCAGGCAAGGGTCAGCCCCTGGCATACTGAGCATGTATGTTCCATGCAGGGATGTGCAGTTTTGGGTGTCTGTAATGGTGAGAGTTCCTGAGTTGCAAAGGGTCCTTTGTCTTTCAAATGCTGGTTTTGTCTCTGTTCCTGGATGAGATTTGTGGTTCCTGGATGAATCAATGTGAGGTGATGGCCCAGTCATTACAGGCCATTCAGTAGAGGCCTGCTACCATTGTATTTCAATCATTCCCAATCACTCTCATTCATTGGGGAACCAATTTACATGGGAGGGGTACGTGACTCATACAGTTACAACATGGAATGCCCAGGAAGAGGACACAAGATGGAGGTTTGACATATAAAATGGAAACTTGGCACGACTTTGGTTCTCTTACAAAAACAGGCCTAAACCATACAATATTCATATGAAACAATAAAAATCAACACAAAAATGGTAATAATACAATATACAACAGTAAAAATCAATACAAACCTAATAATTATACGATATAAACAGTGGATATCCAAAACCAAAAACTTGCTACCAAAATAAAAATGTTTAAAGCTTATCCTAAGTCTGAGCTCACTTATACTTTTCTATAAGGAATAGAGAGGAAGAGAAAAAGTAAGAAATTGTTGGGGAAAGGGGAGGGAAGCCATTTTAAAATAAATTTAAAAAAAAAGAAAAACTTGGGGGTTTGCTACATTTCCACTAAGTGGATGTAGTTCTGTCATGGCCCTTTTCCCTGGCCACTCACACAGGGGGTTTATCACACTCTTACCGACCCCCCACGATTCCAAGCCCATCGGGGAATCATTGCCCTTCACTCTGGGGGCTTCCCAGGGCTACGTCCCCCTCCCAAGGAATTTGTGAAACTGGATCATGATGTCTGCATGCTCATTCTAGGGGTCTGATCTCTCCGGCTCATCCCTTCAGGCACTCCACTGGCCTCCACCCCACTCACAAAGGGTTTAGCAGGTACTCACAGGATGGGACCATGCTGCAGGCTCTTTCCAACCTTTTCACTCAGCATGCGCCTTTTTTCTCCCACACCAGGGGGTGGGAGACAGTATGTTTTACAGGGGGCCACCCAGTCAATCCCGGTGCTGGAATTTTCCCCAGCTCCCTAACTGATTTTTTAAGTGTTGCATCTCCTTGTTGGGAATAAAACTTTATGATGTCCTGAATGGGGCAAAATTGATGGTAATTCCTGGTAAGGTGTCCCTGTTGGAATAATCTCCCTCAAGCATTCGGGCAGAGCCCAATTTAGGACATTCGGAAGGTAACTGCCCCTTAAACTGCCTGTTACATCTAAATAAGTAATTGAATAAATATTAAGTTGGCATTTCTAAGATCATGTCTAAATGGTAAACTTACCAGGAGTGACTGTGATATCTCAGGCATGCTGCGTGTGAGCTGCCTCCTAAACTGGAAGCCTCGTGAGCATATATCCACCTGGCTCTTGATGTTTGATAATTAGCATACAGTGACAGTACCAGTTCACCCATCCCAAGCTAATTAGTTCACCTACAGCATTCAGTGAATGCAGCTGCATAGATTTCAGATTAGGAGGCAGACTGACCAGAGCAGTATAGCAGGCTTGAGGGTACCACCACCAGGGATGGTGAATTTACTCTGAAGCTGCACTCTTTTAGTTACATTGCTGATCCCTAATGCACATTCTTGAAATGAACAAAACGGAATAAAAAAGAAAAAAAGTAACATTTCTTTAAACTCCCAGTCTTACGTGGATCATTATGACAACTCATTGGCAAAGTAGATTCTCACCTTGACCTGACTCCAAAAAATGCTTATAAACAAGTAAGCAGACCAGGTTCCTTGGGCGAATCTGATATCTTTTATTAGACCAACCTAAATAGTTGGAAAATAATTATTAAGCAAGCTTTCGGATTCAAAAACCCTTCATCAGGCTAAGGAAGTTTCAGCAGTTGGTGTGTGCTCTTCCTGGATGGAATGAAAAAGAAAGAAGCCAGTGGCTGGGCTGGTATGCTTACAAGACAGGTAGTCAGTGAAAACATAGATTGAGGAGTCAATGGGTGAGAGACAGGCTTAATAATTATTCTTTAACTATTTGGGTTGGTCTAATAAAAGATACCAGATTCACCCAAGGAACTTGGTCTGCCTGTGTCCTTAGACCAACACAGCTACAACCTACACCCCTATAAACAAATAATAAAGTTGAGATAAAGAGAAAGCCACAGCAGGAAATATATATGTATATATATTCTACTTCAGTCATGACTTTTGCCATCTCAGAAAAGCTGATGGGAACTACTGCTGAGATAGCTCCAAATGCCAACAATAGCAATATCTTCTTTCCATAGTAGCAGTTATATCACTTAAACTGGTATTGACAAATTTTTAAATACCTTAAAGACAGTCCCAAACTGCTTGAGGTTCATGTGGTTTACTGATAGTATCCTATATTCATAGTACTGTAGCTACTCAGAATATATAAGAGAGCTTGAACTCACAAGCTATTTTTTTTTAAAGACTTACCTATCTCTTGTTCTAAATGTACATACAACATATTACAGGGTCAGCATCCAAAATTAAAACCTACCTTAAATTACCAAACTAAGGCATGCCTGTTTGGGGGAAATGACTGGAACAGGTATTGCAAAATAATTTATTTCCCAACAGCTATTGCAGAAAAGCTCCCCACTTGGACATGTTAGGCATGTCTACACGTGCACTTTAATATGCAGTAGACTATTTAACTGTGCGTTGAAGTGCTACATGAAAAACCTTTAAATTACACTAAAGTCCAGTAAAATACTATACTGGGCATTAAGCATCACTAAAAAGGTGTGCAAATACACTACTGTGCATTAGCACAGGACATTGGAAAAGGTGCATTAATGCACCAACTATTCATGAATTAAAGACCAGAACATTTAGTACTCTTGTAAAGCTGAGCAAGTATTTCAGAATCAAGTGCCATTATTTTAAAGTAGAATGTTCAGAAAAGTAGTCTTTATGGAATAGGCTGCTTTTTTTTTTCCCACTGTAGCTATTATGGTTAGTTTCCCCATACATATATGCTTTCTTTTTCTGTGCGTAGTTACACACAATTAGTGTTTGCCCTATCTCTTTCCTGAGAAAGACTTGGGCTACAGACAGGGTTAGAAACCCTAGCATAGAAGCAGAATTCAAAATCTAAGGTCCCTTCTGGGAATATCCCTCTAGTAGTCTGTAGGACTGAGATTGTGTGCTTCCTCTGCTCCTGCAGTGCTACACAGGGAGGAAAGATCTCTGTGGCATTGCCAATTCTCAAACTGTTTGGGAAACTATAAATTAAAACTAGCAGATGAATCATTCCTTGAATCAAATTGGAATCCTAGGCAGATTATGAATTATTGTTGTAATGGGCTCCTTGTATTTAACACATGTGCTATTTAAACCCTGACAAACGACAGGCATTCCTTTTTGTCGTGTCTTTGCTTTCTCTTAAGATATGTGCAAGAAAACAAAAAAATTCATTCCTCATATATGCCACTGAATAATAATCCTCTCCTGATGACATCACAACCATTCCCATAGCAACCATTTTGATTAGCAAAATAGAGTTATGACTAAATCAACTAGCTACAGCATTCTGTACTAGCAAAGGTTTTGGAATGCACTTCAGATATAGATATCAATTACTGAAATTTATCCATGACAATGATAAAGATAACAACAAATTTCAAAATACTGCAATATTGATAAAGGGCATAAATTCCTGCCAACAATACATTGGATTAAAGGGGCCTCAGCCACTGATATTTTTGGCAGTCTGTTGAACCCAACCCCAAATTTCACATTGGGATAATACATTTCATAGATTATATAGACATTAGGGCTGGAAGGGATCATGGAAGATCATCAAGTCCAGCCCCTTGCCCCAAGGGAAGAAAGTCAGCTGGGGTCATAGGATCCCAGTAAATCTAAATTTCTCTTGAAGGCATTCAAAGTAGATGCTTGAACCACCTCCAATGGAAGGCTATTCCAGACCTTGGGGACTCAGACAGCTGGCTAGGGGTTGAGGAAGTGGGGAGATTTACAGCCAGCCAGGAACTCTGGCCAGGAGGGGGGTTTCCAGCCTCCCTGCTCCCAGCGGGAGTGCTCAGCTGGCTGAACATCCCTGCCACTCCTGGCCAGCTGCAAATCTCCCTGCTCCCTTGGCCCCCAGCCAGCTTTGGTACTCCCCAGCTGGGCACTCAGGCTGGGAGGTGGGGTTTGCAGCTGGCCAGGAGTGGAGGGGATTTGCATGATGGCTGGGCAGTAGCTCTACAGAAAAGGCCTTGCGGTAACAGTGGACAATAAACTAGATCTTCTTTGGCATTCCCTCACAGTACGGGATGATTGTCTTCTATGATTATCTTACATGGGTACATCTACATAAGATGTTTTACTATGCAATAAAACAGTATACTGCACAGTAAGCATGTGTATCATAGTATCATAGTGTCTAGGGTCAGAAGGGGCCTAGAGCAGGCCATCTAGTCTGACCCCCTGCCAATGGCAGGAACAAGTGCCAGGGTCACAGGAC
>JAGPOW010003642.1:21283385-21322879 GCA_030014935.1 Caiman crocodilus
GGGGGGTTCTCCTCAGGAATCTCCTCCAGGGTGGCCAGGGCTGCATACCTGTTCCCAAGTGGCACCTCAGGTACAGGCTCTGCAGCAGCACGGGCTGCCTTGGGACCCGGGGGAACTTGCTGCCACCAACGAGTCGCACTTACATCTATGTGCAACTATGCTTTAATCATGAGTAAATATGCTACCTTACATAAAAATGCAAGTAGGAAATTTACTTGCGATTAGTCACTGCACAGTAACACTCATGTAGACTGACTGGGAATAAATCTGCTCCCAGTTAGCCAACTAGGAGGCATAGGGAAATTGCTTCATGCCCCAGGAAGCAACCTGTTGCTGGGAGTGGCTTGCTGCACCATCAAAGCCAGAGCAGAGACTATGTCCCCCTGTCCCAGCAACAGGGAGCTCCAAGTCCCCCACTCCAAGATTGCAATCAAGGAGCAGGGGCCTAGGACATCCTTATCTTCCAGCCTAATACCAAAGTTATGGGACCTGGGCTGGGAAATCCTTATTTCCCAGCACCAATGCCATGCCCACAAAGCCAGCACTATGAGATCCTTATCTCCCTGCCCAAGTTTTGCAGTCACAGGGATATGGCTGGGAGATTCTTCACTCCCATGACTACAGAGATAACACTGGGAGAGCTGGATCTTCCATTTTCAGCTTCCTGATCGCAGAGTGTTGACTAGGAGCTCCCTGATGACAGGGGATGGGGAGTAGAGCTGTACAAATCTTTGGCCACCAATTCAATTTGGAGGAGATTCAGCTCAATTTGGTGGCTGACTCTCTGAATCTGAATTGAATCAGAAGACAATTAATCTCTTTTAATTGAATCAGAAGCCTCTAATTCAGTTTGGAGTGATTCAACAATTCAGGCACAGACATAGCTTTATGTGTTTTTCCTATATACCTCAAGGTACCAGGCGGCTCATGAATGCTGAGATGGTGGAGCAGGTGGAGCATTCTATGGGAGAGCAGCGGGGCCCCCGTGCACTTGGCAGCAGACCCTTTCCTTCACCCCCCAGCTCAACAACTGCTGCCTCCTAGATCTGGGGGATGCATCCAGGTCCCCCCTTGCCCAGGTATGCCACCAAGCATGCACCGCCCTCCCCCCCAGCTGTGGTACACTTCATCCAACCCACCATCTCAGTGTTCATGAGCTGCACCTGATATCTTGAGGTATGTACAAAAAACATATAAAGCTGTGTCTATGGCTGAATTCCTAATTCTCCAAATCTGAATCAAATCTTCAGATTCAGATTCTGCTGAATCAAATTAGGACAGTGATCTGTATCAGCAAATCTAATTATTGTCCGCAGAATCAGGCTGAATCCAAATCCGAATCAAATACAGCCCACTTCACACACCCCTAATGGGGACCCTGCTCCCCACTCAGCTCCACAATCACAGAGCTGGGCAGGGAACAGACTCTCCAGCCTCTACCCCACAATCATAGATTGGGGGCTTGGAACTTTCATGGTTAGGGGCAGGTTCCAATGCTGTGCCTCAATTGGGTGATCAAGGTTCAGGGCTTGAAAAGAGCTTCAGGGGTGGGGAAGCTCATTGTTAGCTCCCCCACCAGTGGATCAGGGCAGGGACCTGCCTCTCCCCATCAGCTCTGTCCAAGTCCCCTGCCCCCTATCAGGAAGCTGTGGCCAGGAGCTCCCTGCTGCTGGGGCAGAGGGTAATTGTCTACCTCCAGGCAGCAGGCAGCACCCAAGAGTCAGGATCCAGTGCCCAAGATCTGGTCAGGAAATAGCTGTTTCCTGGCCCAGTGCTCTCTTCCAACCCCTGAGCTTTAGGCTCCCCCTGGGGGTGGTAAAGGACAATTTCAGGGCCCCAGTAAGTGGGAGCAGTTTGCTGCCATCAGCATTAAATCTGATTCTGCTTCCCTGCACGTGCACATGGCTGCCCAAGAGCACTTACTTGCAAGTAGTTTACTTGTGAGTAAATTGCTTCTGGATCTAATGCATGTGTAGACATACTTTATGTGGCCGCAGCTACACAAGACACTTACTGCACAGTAGCTCATTATGAACTGTGACATGATGCTACTATGCAATAGTAATGAGCTACTGTACAGTTGTTACTGTGCGGTGAGCATCACTGGGCTACCATACCAGGATGCTACTGTGCACTAACATTGATTACTGCACAGGCATTTAGTATCTGGTTATGAAGTACTAAATGAACATGCAGTAACAACTGTGCAGTGAGCATCTCTTGTACTTGTGCCCTGTGTATCTGAAGATGTCTGATGAGGTTTATTCAGGATCAATAGACTCTACTGCTGTTTGGATTTGTGTTTTCTTGTAAGGTGGGTGGTAATGGATTCTTGATTTGGTCCATGACGCACTGTTTATGCTGTTATGCTGTTTATGCTCCCACTTCTCCATCTCCTCGTTTTGTCATGAGGTTTCAAAATACTGAGATCCCTGTAGCAGATTATTGCTTCATTTGGGACACTTGTAGGTGCTAGTCTACCATAAGCTGACATCAACATGGCATTTTTTTTAAGTTGAGGACATCTCTAAAGCTACCTTTATCTGCCCTCCTCTTGAGTTGGGGCAATAAAACTTGGTTAGGGAGCCTGGAGTCAGACATCTGGATGGCATGGCTGGTCCAATGAAGCTGATGTCAGATGATCATCACCTTGATATTCATTGTGTTTGTTTGCAGGAGGATGCTAGCATTGGTACATCTGTCTTCCAACTACATTAGGAAGATCTTATACAGACAGGCAGCATTCTCCAAAAACTTTAGATATCTTCTGCACATTATCCATGTCTCAGATCCATACAGCAAGATGGGGATCACGCCTGCTTGATAAACAATGAGCTTGGTTTTAGACATGATGTCACAATCTGCAAACACCCATCTTTTCAGTTTCAAAAAAGGCTACACTTTCACATTTAAGGTGATGTTGGATTTCTTCACTGATGTCACCATTCTGTGACAGATGGCTTCTGAGGTAGGTGAAATACTCAGTGTTCTCCAGAATCTCACCATGGATCTGGATTACTGGAGATGGGCGCTGTTCATTAGGAGCTTTCTGGTGGAGGATCTTAGTCTTTTCTATGTTAAATATCAGACCCATTTTCTTGTATGCCTTGGTAAAGATGTCAATGACTGCTTGAAGGTCTGCTCCTGAGTGAGCACAGAGTACAGCATCATCAGTATAGTGGAGCTCTACGACTGAGGTCAGGGTAGTCTTGGTTTTGACTCAGAGTTGGAGGGATTAAAAAGTTTACCATCCATTCAGTAGTTTAACTCCACTCCAGCTGGAAGCTTGTTGGTGGTCAGATGTAGTACCATGGCAAGGAATATTGAGAAGAGTGTTGGAGCAATGACACAGACTTGCTTAACTCCGATTTTAACCTGAAAGGGTCTGTGACAGATCCATTACTGAGAAACACCGCTCACATACCATCATGGAGCAGGGAGAAAATGGTGACAAATTTCATTTGGCATCTGTATTTCAGAAGGATGCTCTACAACACTTGTCAGATGACAGAATCGAAAGATTTTGTGAGATCAAAGAAGGCCATATAGAGAGTCTTATGTTGTTCTTGACATTTCTCTTGCAGCTGGGAAAGTGTGAAGATCATGTCAGTTGTCCCTCTTAATGCCCTAAACCACAGTGAGATTCCAGGAGGAGCTGTTCAGCAAATGGAAGGAGATATTTCAGGAGGGTTATCATAACGATCTTTCCTGTGGTGGACAGCAAAGTGATCCCTGTGTAATTTCCACAGTCATACGTGTTTCCTTTCTTGAAGTTTGTCACAACCATGGCATCCCATAATCATTAGCTGAATATGAGTCAATAGTGTGCCCTTTTTGGCAAGAATGCTATCAGCATACTGGGCTGCATTAGTAGGAGTATTGAAAGCATACCGAGGGAACTGATCATTTCTCTCTCTTCAGCACTTATGAGGCCACATCTGGAGTAGTACATCCAGTTTTGGATGCCCACTACAGAAAGGATGTAGACAAATTGGAGAGTCCAATGGAAGGCAAAAAAATGTGCAGAGGGCTAGGGAGCATGACTTATGAGGATAGGCTGAGGGAACTGGGCTTATTTAGCCTGGAAAAGAAAAGATGGAGAGAAGATTTAATAACAGATTTCAACTACCTAAAGAAGGATTTGAAAGAGGAAAGAGCCTGGCTGTTCTTAGTTGTGTCAGACAACAGAACAGTAAGCAATGGTCTCAAAGTGCAGCAAGGGAACTTTAGGTTAGATATTAGGAAAAAAAATTCCTGAGAGAAGGGTAGTAAAGATTTGGAAGAGGTTGCTCAGAGAAGTTGTGGAATCTTAACCCTTAGTGATTTTTAAGCCCCATGTAGATAAAGCCCTGACTAGGATGATGAGTTGAGGATACTTCCGCTTTGAGCAGGGGTTTGGGTTATATGACTTCCTGAGATCCCTACCACCTAATTTTCTATACTTTTATGATTCTGTGAAAATGGAATAGGATTTAGCCCTGAGTGAAACTTATTAAGTAATAGGGTGACAAACTTTAATGTGGTGCAAATTGCTAATCCATGTTCTCCCAGTGAGAATTAGCCAACATAGTTAACTGAGTTTAAGTGATGCTTTTAATATAGAAATCAATAGGATTTACGAAATGCTTTTAATGGTTTACATGATTTAATTAGATGTCCACGTAGTTGTGGGCATCTTAAGTGTAGTCTTAACAAACACTGACTTCATAATACCCACTGATGTAATGAGTAATAATGATGTAATGATGTAATACATGCACTGATTTTGCCTTCAATTAATCATACCTGTAAATGTTGCCGTGTACTATTTCTAGGTGCAAAGGGAGATCAGGGTTTGAAAACAATCAATTTTGGAGTAGAGTTATTCCCTTAATCACAGTTCTGAATTTACAGCAACAATGCATGGTATCTCCCTGTACTAAGATGACAATACAGTGGTAGGTTTAACATTTCCTTTTTAAAGTTTCCTGCAGGATCTTTAAAGCAATTTTCATAGGTTATTTGGGGCAATTTAATTATTTGAAACCCTCTCTTCATTAAAACTACACATTTATGCAATCTCAGAAATGTTCTACCTTAAATCACATAAACCCCACATAGCTCATTACCCATGAAAGAAGTAAGCTCTGCTACTATCTAGAATAACTCACTGCTTGTTTTCCATGCATGAAAAGAAACTTCATTATCACCTCACTTAAGTGAAATGATACATTTCTGCATTGATCTATTTCCGTGGCTAAAGGTGTCAAATGCAATTTGGTTACTGGAATATTATGTGGGTGATCATAATTAATAGTAATAACCTCATTATCATCACTACAGTATATATAGTGTATATATGAGCTCATTCACCAGCTGGAGATTAATGACATTTTATGGACTGTGTAGGAAGAAAAAGTACAGCATGGTATCTATCCTATTCTCTTCAGAGTGAACTTTCCTATCTGGAAATAGGCCCAAGAGCCTTGTTAGAATTCCTTGCTTTGTGAACTCTCTGATATTACTAAGAAATGATAATTGGTCTTATCTTATTGGAACATTCATACTTATAGTCTATTATGCCAGAAGTATTCCTTTTTAATTTTTTTTCTTTTTTTACTGAGACGCCCATTGTGATGCGCTGCTTTCTTACCACACTTTTCCTTTGGCATTATTATGACTTGTATCCACCACTTCAGTTCTTTAATATTAGTATTGTATGCTGGTTCTCTTTATCCATGTAGCAAAATACTCCATGGCAACTAGAATGAGCAAAATACAGCCTGGCAACTAGAATAAGCAACTATCTTGATAAAGAGATGAACTCATCTTTATATAGCTGAAATGGCTTGAGGGGAAATAAAACAACACTGTACTAAATAAAATGAACGTACCTGTCTTTGAAGTGAAATTTCTTACTTGTACAAGCAAGGAATTTCACTTTAAAAGCAGTTAAACTCACTTTATTTAGTGTACTTGTATGTTTGGAAACAAGAGCCATCCTACTTTCTTCCAGGCTGTCTTTTAAATTTGGGATGCGTTCCCAGGTAAAGAGCCACACAGTGAACCCATTATCTTCCTCCAAACTCTTCATTTCTAGGATGCCAACAAACAAACTTGACAATGCCTTGACTGCTGATGTGCTGAGAAGACTATTTATTATGATGGCCATGAAGAAACTTGGATATTTTTAAACTCACGTGTCCACATACTTAGCCACGAAGACAGAGAAAGGTTTTAATAAACATGGGTTTCAAAACCATTCAGCTTTAGATTAACTCTGCTTGAGCTAAAATCAGTCATAAAACTCCCACTAAATTCAGCACAAGCAGTTAGACTAAAGCTAAGTGCTTTTGTATTCACTGCCATAAATTCCCTGAAAACCTTTAAAGCCTGATCTAACTTTCTCTTTTTACTGGCCTTGTATAAATCCCTCCTGTCTTTGGGATGATTCTTAGCATATTTTCCTTCAGATCAACACAACATTCCTTATCAAATATTGCCAAAAAAACAAGAGACCTATAATTGCAGGATTTTTTCTGACTCCAAAAGTCAGTATGGAGTCTAAAGAAGCTGAACAAAACAATAACAGGTCAATATGAAATATTCAACCAATTTTGCTTTCTCATCTTGACTACGTATCTGGGCACATCTAGGATTTTGAAAAAGGGGTGGGGGGTGCAAATGCTGTGGCACATCATCATATATGAAACAACACATGTTTTTCTCCAGTTAAAGAGAAACTAGATGATTTACTAATATACTGGGATGAGGGGGTGAAGTGAGCTAGAACTATACAAACTGGAACGTGCTAAGTTCTATAAAAAGTTTTAAGAAGTGTCAACAAACTGTGCAAAAATTGTCAAATAGTCAAAAGATATAGCTTCATTTGTCTTTTAGTCATTATAGTTAAATGTATATCTCTTATCCAGATACATAAATCTACCCTTTTGGAGCATCTTTACAGTACCTCCAACACTTCACTGTCAGTCATTTCTACACCTGAGTTAACACTTGATCTTAGCCCACAAGAAGCTGAGAAGCGACCAGCACACCTGAGTTAAGGTTTTTAGCAAGAGCTAAAAACAGTCTGCAGGGCTGTGAAATGGAAGAGATGGCATTACCAGGCATGACTTACAGAGAGCAATATTTCAAAAGAAAAAATAGTTTGAATACTGGACTATCAAAACCATAAAAAAGAAAGGTGTTAACCTGTGGAATAGAGAGAGATTAACAGGAAACAGGAAG
Organism: Caiman crocodilus; assembly: GCA_030014935.1. NCBI lineage: Eukaryota > Metazoa > Chordata > Crocodylia > Alligatoridae > Caiman > Caiman crocodilus. The sequence continues at coordinate 21,290,613 of JAGPOW010003642.1, forward strand.
GTGACAATGAGCCGTGAAATCAATTGACTCTCTGAGCAATGCCTGTATAGAAATATAGCTGCCCCTTCCAGGATGTTGGTTTTGAAGTTTGGGTGGATCAGGAATCAGATGGAGGTACAACTACACTCCTGCTCCCCTCTTGCTCCTCCCTCTTGCCCTGGATCAGCCCCTAGTTGCATATAATTTCCATTCACAAAGGCAGTAACTGTTTATTTCAATCCCTGAGCACATCTACATGAGATAGTATGTAGCTGTAGCGATGAGTTATGGTGACATAGCATCAGCAGGTATGAACCATGATGCTCATTTTTACTGCACAGTAGGGTCAGAAATGACCTGTGCACTACCAGGACTGCACAGTAACAATAGCTTTTCTGCAGTTATTTAATATTTGCTAAGTAACAACTTAGATGCACCCAATAATATCATCCCCATGCTCCTGCATCTTCAAATGCCTAAACTGGCTGCAGATCTCTTACTATTATGGCTCTTGTTTTATAGGGTGCTGACACCAGCTCTGATGGTCCTTACAAGTTCTGCAAAGATGGAGATCCTGCTGCAACATGCAAGCCACAAGCTGCCACACATGTGATTCCTCACCTTCTGCTTTCATAATTGGCTTTCTGGTCTCCATACAGCTCCTCACCTATGCAGCTATTTACCCCTGGTGTTCTCTTCATTCACGATCTGCCTTCTCCAGCAGCTGTTTACGTTCACTACTAAACTCCTCACTTACCACACAATTCCACAGCTGTCATACTCCTTTAGTGGAGTCCTAGGGAAAAAGATTATATTGTTGTCCCAATCTTTTTCAATGGGCTTTAATCCTTCCTCTATTATCTGCAAGGGGGAATTGGATCTATTCTTCTAACTGGAAATTACAGGTCAGCAGTGAAGAGATAATGGCAACAGTAATTTGTTTCCTGCTGAGCAGATTCATCTTTATTATAAATATATATGATACATAATAGTTGGTATGTAAAAAGCCCAAATGATGTCAGTCCCTCACTGTGCTGCATAGTGCACAAACACATACCAGAAGATAGTCTTTTTTAAAGGTCTTATCTTGTAAAGAGACAAAGAAAGTAGAATTATTCCTATTTTATAGATGCAAAATGAAGCACAGATAAATGTTTGCCTGCTATTGGGTAAGATATCAATGGCAGAACCAGCAACTGGAGCCAGATCCTATGAGTTTTAATGTAGTGTCTTAAATACAAAAGCATCTTTTCTCCAGTATAGTGTCTAAAATACCTTTGTTATGTTTTGACGGTAACCAGCATGCAAATCAATATTTTTGAGTAGCCCTCAACTTGTATTACATTTACCTTTTTATTTCTCTTCACATGAATGCTTCTTGTTTATATTTTTCTCTAATAAATGCTGGATGAAACCCTTCTTTTAACCTAATTTAGAAAGTGCTTACTTTTTTTCCAGTTTATTACCCACTCTGTAGTTAATGCAGCAACATTTGTTTCCATACGGTAACTCTATCTCAAATATTCCCCCAGGATACTGGAGAAAGCATCTTCACAGGCAGGCTTGGTGAGAAGGGATTTAAACTAGGTTTGACGGGGGATGAAGACCAAGCCCTGAGGTAAGTGGGGAAGTGGATGACCTGGAGGAAGAGCAAGCAGGGGAGCAGGCAACAGGAGAGATGCTCTCATTCTTCCTGGAAAAGTTGGGTAGTTGGCTAATTACCTCAGACGCCTATACACGAATACACAAAACCTGGGAAATAACCAGGAAGAACTGGACTTTCTAGCACAGTCAAGGAACTATGATATGACTGGAATAGCAGAAACTTAGTGGGATAGTTCACATGACTGGAGCACTGTCATGGGTACAAATCATTCAGGAAGGACAGGAAGGGGCAAGGGGAGGACATGCTACCCTTTATGTAAAAGAGCTGTGTTTGATTGTTCAGAGCTCCAGTATGAAACTGGAGATAGGCCTATTGACTGAAAGTTTCTGGTTGAGGGTCAGAAGGGAGAGCAACAACGGTGATGTCATGGTGGGGGTCTGCTATAGACCACCAAAACAGGAGGATGTGATGGATGAGGCTTTCTTCAAACAGCTAGCAAAAGTTTTCTAAGCATAGTTCTCATAAGGGACTTCAATCATCCTGACATGTTCTTGGAGGCCAATACATCAGTGCACAGTAGGGCTGTGTTGAGCTTCACTAGCTGATTCAATTTGGAGGAGATTTGGCCTAATTCGGGGACCAAAGCTCAGAATCTGAATTGAATCAGGAGACCAACAAAAAACTCTAAATCAATTTGAAGCATCCAAATCAATTTGGAAAACCTTTGGAAAAAGGTTTGCCTGATTTGGCAATTCAGCCATAGACTAAACAGACAGCTGACAGCTGCCTCCAGCTGGTAAGTCTGTTGGGGTTGGGGGAGATGGGAGGGAAGGGCTTGGGAAAGGGAAGGATTGGGGCTGGGGCTGGGGCTGGGGCTGGGACAAGCTGCTCAGCTAGGGCAGGAGGCGTGTTAATTGGGGAGGGGGGCGAGGGAGGTGGGATCCAGGTGCAGCAGTGCAGGGAGCAGGGGCTCTGCCCTACTGCCACTTGCCCTGCTGGGGCAGGGCGGGGATGCAGGTGTGGGTCACTCTAGGTGGAAGGTGGCAAGCAGCAGCAGAGCATAGCCCCTGCTCCCAGTGCTGCTGCACCCACATTCCATGTCTCCCACACCGGCTGGCACGCGATGGCAGGGCAGAGCTGCTGCTCTCAGAGCTGATGTGGGTGCAGCAGCACTGGGAGCAGGAACTATGCCCTGCTGCTGCCCAGAGTGAGCCATGAGAATTGTTCACACTGCAGTCTGTAGTGGACACACATTTTCCTGAAAGCTTCAACATTCATTGTTGGAAATAGTGTTATTTCTAGCTTTTTATGTGTCTGTGTTTCTCTTTGTATGTCTGAATGACCATCAATGACATTAGTTTCAATCAATATTCAGCCTCAGGTCAAGCCTGATATCATATCTGAGAGGTTTTAGAGCAAAGTGTGTCCCTTTACACACAATTGGTCATGAAATTGGAACAAGAACAATTTAATTTCCATTCACGGTATAACTAACCACATCCAAACACATGCACAAAACTGGATACAGCAACAAAAAGCTGATAGCACTGTCTGAATATCTGTGTAGGTTGGCAGGACCAGACAATGGTCTCCATAAGCAAGACATTTAATTCCAACTTTTGTGATAACCAGTGCTTTTAATACTGTTTTGTAACTCAAATATGGTAGCACCAAAACCTTCTGATAAGGTTGGGAATTAAGTATTGTAAGTTTGCAGTCCTATTTTTAAAAGCAACTCAGGGCTCCCAAATGCCTAAGCTACTTTGAAAACTGGATTTAGGAACTTATAATAATCTTACCCTTAGATTCTTCTGAAGTAATTTGACTCCCTCGGTGCTGCCTGAACCGAAATGTCACTGCTCTCCCAGGCAGTTAGTTTTAAAGTTTGGGTGGAGCAGGAATCAAAGAGGAAAAGGGGTGCAATTGCACCACTGCACACTCCCTGGATGTGGCTCTGAGAAATAGAGAACATAATTTCTTATTACATCAAGTTTCTTCCCCTACGTTCCCTATGAGGCCACAGCATGTAGAGGGGGATTTGCCTATTTCAGTCTGCTCCAAAAGTGAACACCTGAGGGTTTGCTGCTTCTAGGAAAAATGACACCTCTCCATGGTGGTGGCTCCAAGTCCATGCAGCAGAGCTCTGTGGTGGCCAGAGCAGTGTTGGTTTGTGGGTCCAGTTCAGCCCCTACCACCTACCAGCCCATGAGGATGGAGGAGTTTCAGATCCCTGGATTGAAGCTTCTTTTATGGTGTCATCGCCTAACACAGATAACATCTCTAAACTAATAAGAGTATAGTAGTGTTCCACGGAGACAAGATCAGAGGGGTGGAAGCCCCCTCCACATGACTAGGATCGCAGTGGGGAAACCCTGCCATAACAACAGACAAACAGTCCTGTAATGGGACGACACTTACCTTCAGCAGGCGCAGTGTCTGGGAACATGCTGCAGATGAACAAAACACCTGTACAGTTCATCAGCCACTTTTCTATGCAGCTGGAACTGGCACATGGTGATGCCACTCAAAAATGCCAGCTGACTCTGATAGAAGCTTGTGGCATGGAGAAAACTGGGGGAGCAACAGCTGAGTGGCTGCTGGATTCTCCCTTTGGCACAGCTGGAGCATTCCAGCATTGGAACCCAGGACAGGGTCTAGAAGAGGAGAGGAGGTCCACCCAGGACTCATATGGTGGCCCGAACCAGGACCAGGAAGGACACAAAGGGATGGGTCCCCTCAACACATGTGGGACACAATGGAAGGCAAATGCTCAGGTTGCTCCTGGGGCTAAGGAGAAAGAGGCCCTCAGAGACTCCAGGCCCTCCAGTTTTAAGAAATCCAAATAAGCCGTACTGTGGCCTATGGATAACCAGTCCATAAGCAGTGACTGGCGACTAGGATTGTCCTAGGCCCACCATGGAAGGGGGTGGAGCACATGACCCTCATACCAAAGGGGTGTGTTAACTGCAATCTGTCATATTCAAAGTATGGGTTGGGGCCACACCAATAGGCCTAGTGACCAAAGTGCTTGAAGGGATTACTTTCCTGCTGAGCACTGCTGGCTGGCGCATGGAAGAGGTATAGGGGAGGTGGAGCCTAAGGAACATTCACTGGCGCTATCTCCTGATGATATTCCAATGATGAGGGAGCCTCCCACTTTTGACGATAACAGCTAGTTGTGGCAGGTGAGTAACAGGGGTCTCCCTAGGGAGATATCATCTGAAAAGTAGCAGTGCCCAAGGGGAATCAGGGGTGGGACAGGAACAACTAATCCAGAGCTAGATGGGAGTGGCTTTTCAAGACTCAACAGGTACAGGATGTTAATCAGGGCTCTGGTTAAGAGTGGTTTTCATGATTCATTCATCATGAAAACCTTCAGAGAATAAGGAACTTACTAATACACTACATGCTGTACAACTTCTCCTGTTTCTCAAATCTTAGTGGCTTTTGATAATGAATCTGAAAGGCTATAAGTCTGGTTTCAACTCCTTAATATATATGAAAAATATATAACAATTGGTTGTACTATCTATACACATAAATTTAGATTCATAGGAGGTAAGTTTCCCAGAAAATAATATTTTGTGTGAGGGAAATATTTACATCTGCTCTCAAAGCAAACCATATTTTGGTTTTGGAAAATAAGGCAAAAATGGGTTAAAATATTTGGAATCGTCACTAATGTTCATATCTGGGAGAGGTATGGGGAGGCCTGATAACTGGCACAGGTACAGTTATGTCATTAGCAGCACAAATGGAAATGTTTGAGTTAAAACATTCAATGGTCAGCCAAATAACTGCCACAAACATATGCAGTCCTGAAAGGTGTGTGCAAGATAGTCCCAATGCTACTCTTCCCTCCTGATAGCATCAGCAGCTAGCAATGAGTCACAGCTTGTTTTGCCAGTTCTGTACTTGACATCTAGTTTTGCCATTCTTGTTTTTCGATGAGCTACATGAAGGTACCTTCTCTGATTGCATTAGATTTGACCACATTAATTAGTGGACCTAGTGTCAATACAAATAAAAAAGAGAGGTGTCTATCAGCAACATGGAAGTGACATCTATTATCACTGCAGTGAAACTCACCCACATTCAATGTGGCATGTAAGCATATGTTTTTCTCAAAAAAGCATTAAAAGTTTTCCTGTCATGCTATGGGATTTTGAAGAACTGCACTGGGGCGTGGGGGAGGAGGTGTAGAGGAAGTGTGTGGGGGAGAGGAAAAAAGATGAAGGGTTTTGTTTGTTCTTTTGTTTTTGTAAAGCAAAGGGACTATCAGAAATCTTCTTATATGGTTTACTCAGCACTATCTGCCTTTATCCAGTGAAGTGAGGTTGACACTATCAGGTGTAACAGTCTGTTGATAAGAGATGGCATGGAGCCCAAATACAGTGCAGTCAGAGGTTACTTTCCAAAAGTCGCCCATTAGGGAACATGCTGACATTTTATGGAGATTATCAGCATTTTATGGAGATTATTAGAAATGCATGAATAGTGAATATAAGGGCTATATATTATTTCAATTCATGTGCTTAAATGGATCATATGCAGTTTCAAGTTGTATTTTGCTTCCTGGAAAAATAGAGTCACACTGCATGTGACTGGGAGAGGGGAAGCCCCAGGTGTATTTTAGAGCAGAGGAAGGCTACAGCACTGGATTAGACCCAGGCGCTGTCCCCAGTAAGTAGGGATGTGGGGGGGGGCACAGAACATGTGAGGAAGGACTGGGGATAGGGGTAGACTATATTGGAGGGAGCTGTGGGGGGGACTATGTGTGGGGGCAGCTTGGGGTTAGAGGAACTATGCAGGGATGACTATTCAGGAGGCCTGATACACTCCCTACCTCCCACCACAGCACCAGCAGCTGTTGGAGTGCTCATGCCCATTCCTGGCAGAAACCCACAGCAGTGCAACACCACCTCAGATCAACAGCTGCACATGGTGGCAGCCTGACCTGTGCACCCTCAGACAGGACCAGGCCGGCTCCTGCTGTCACCCATGGCTTTGAGCACTGCAGACAGAAGCCGTGTGCCCTTGGACTGGGCCCGGTCCTGCCTCCATGCGCCCTGTGTCCGATCAGAGTGTGCTGGCTCCATGCAGGTAGGACCCAGTCCAGCCTGAGGGCATGTGGCTTCTTTCTGCAGTGCTGGAAGCCACAGGTAACAGCAGAAGGTGGCCTGATTCTGTCCAAGGGTCCACAAACCAGGCTGGGAGAGCACCAATGTGCAGCTGCCAGTCTGAGGTGGCACCATGCTGCTGGGGATCTCTGCCCAGAGTGAGCATGAGTGCCTCAACAGACACTGCTTCTGCTGCAGAGCGGGGCTGTGCATCATGCAAGGGGGTAGGTGGGGGACCCAGGCCTTCTGAGCAGTCCTCTCCACCCCCACGCAGTCCTCCTATACCCACAAATCCACCCACAATCCACATACAAACCTCCCTACCCACATACCGATCCAGAAACCCCACACCCACAAACTCCAAACCCCCTCACAAGCACCCACAGACCTCACCAGCACAAACCCTACACCTGCCTCTATACCACCCACCCACAAACCCCCCAACCCTACCACAAACCCCACACCCCCCTCACCCTTTCCCCCCCAAACCTTACATCCCCCACACATTTCATATCCTGCATACCCAGCCACCAGACAGGACAGGAGAAGACCTGCTGGCAGAAGCAACTGCCACACTACAGCACTGCCCCATGCCCACACCAGTGCTGGGACATGAGACCCCAGCCTGTGGGGGCTCTTGGTCCCAGGAACCACTTGTAGAGGGGTGTTGGGTTGGGGGAGGGGTAGAGGTGGCAGCAATGGGGAGCGGTGGGAGAGAAATGGGTGTTTGGGTAGGGGAGACCTCCAGGTAGGAGAGGCCACCAGAGCTGGGCATAGAGCCCCCCTGCCTCCTAGAGCAGCCTGCACAAGGGAGGCTGGCCTGGAAGGGAAGGAGCTTACCCAGTCCAGTCCCTGAGTCTCATTCAAGGGCTTCCCAGGAACAACATGGGGATCACTGGGACCTGGGCACAGATTCATGGAGCAAATTAGCAAGAGTTGGCACTGCTTAGGGCTACAAAGCAGTGGGTAGAACAGCTGAAGCTGGACTTATGTCTTGGTGCTGGGATACAGTTGCTGCCAGGAAGGAGCTAGTGGGGTCATGCATAGCAGGGACCATGGGACAGGAGTGTGGGACACTGGTGGTGCTGTGGGTTGGGACTAAGGGGTAAGGGCAGGGACAGGACACTGGCATATCAGTGCGGCTTCAGTCTCCCACATCCTGGTAAGTGAAGGGGGTAGGTGATAAAAAAACAACAAAAGCGAATATCAACATGTATAGATATTTAGAATCCATTTTATTGTGATGATAATGGCACTGGTAGGCTTCCAAACTGCTTTACACTTGTAAATATATCAATAAAACATTGCTGAAGAGATCTCTCTATATACAGTGGCATTTAATTTTAATTGTGGAAGAACACGGATTTGGGGTATTTTAATGAGAGAATTTGGTGGCGTTTTTCTGTGGGTTTTTTGACCCTGGATATCCAGGAGTCAAAAGACCCCATGGAAAAAAAATGGAGCTGTGCACGCATGAGCAGCTCATGCTTGCAGTGTGAAGAACACCTGGCTGTGCGGTATGTGACACTGCAGACGTGTTTGTGGCACCACATACCACACAGCCATGCTCATTTGGATGCACACAATCAGGCTGAAATTTCCCTGCTGCTCTCCATTCATTTTATCGAATGAATATGAAATCCAAGGTACAATGGAACAATGGGTATATGACACTCATGTACCTACAGAGGGTCATAAGTATAGAAAAAGCATCAAGGTACTTTCATAATTATCTCATAGTGTGCAAACTGAAACAGGAGGCTGCCCTAAGTAGCAATTGAAACACCAATATGGGAGCAACTATGTGATCTTGCTAGAAGTAAGATTAATTTTTTTTTCCTTTGCTATCCCATACTTTAGTACTAGGTGGTCTGGATGTGGTTAAGTTTGCTGAGCAGATGACTAGTCAATTAACTAAACAAAATGAAACCCCATCAAGCTTTCAGTTTCAAATATATTGAAAGCTTCTTTATATGTAGAATTTTGCAAACTTTAGCTTATACACCAAGGTCATGGATTTTAAATTTTAAACAGACTATATAGCAACCCAAAATCATTCTAGGAAAATGACATCTTTATTCAATTTGGGAATTGCTCCCAAAGTAATTGCTGACTTTAAGTTTCTTTGTGGAAAATGATATGTAGATTTAGGAGTGAAAAAGAACCTTTTTTTCCTCCCTATACCATTAGAAATATCTCCATGGTGATATTTTCCAATGTAATTGTGTGTACAGTTACAGCTACATGACAATAAACTGACTGACAAAAGTACTAATCTACAAAATATTTGCTATAATGTTAGTGTTTGACTAAAATATGACACGTATTTACTATAATAGTGTATCACTCAGAATAACAATATTTAAGGGGTTGTTAAAGATAAAGATAAATAATTTCTAAATAGACATTAACTGTATCCCTTGGCATAAAAACTGTGATACTACATTAAAAAAATGTGAAGTACTTTCCTGTATAAGTCCTATTTCCTAAGTATCTTAGGAATCTAAGCCTAATAGAAAATCAATGAGATTGAGGCTTGTGCCTGCCTTTGTTTTGAAATAGTGATGTAGATTCCTAAATCTCTTATACATTTTTGATAATGTTTCCTCTACCCAATGCCCTTACAGCCAACAGGACAGAGGGTGTAAAATCATGTAGCGCTTTTGAAAATGTTACCCATCATACACAAGTTTGGGAAGTTTAATACCATGGGTGAAAAGATTTGGAGCTCCATAGCTTCTGTGACAAATTCACCCCCCCAAGCCAGTTGATAAGCTGATAAACTAGTGAGCTAAACCTGCAAATGTAAATGGACCAGCAATCAAAATAGAAAATAGATTAGGTTTATGGGAAAATAGCCCTCTCACAAGGGGAGGGAAAGCAACCATTTCAGTTACAGTGGGCAAACAGACCTTAATTCACCAGGATTATAACTGAAATTCTTTAGAGAGGAAGGTCTTAAATATAAAATGGGATACTATTTAATTTAATAAACTCATTATATACTATAAAAATCTATTCCAGAGTTATTACTTTTAATGTTTCCATTGAATTTTAACTGCATAAAACCAGTGAACTGTCAATCTAAGAAAATGTTCCTGACACCTGATAAAAAACCATAGTTTTACCACAGGTTTCATGGCAGCAGTGCATCACCCAGATATCTTCTTACATCAATGCCATTCAAACCTGCAGCCTAAAAACAAATTCCAGTAGGACACCACAGCCCATGGCAGACACTACAGCATTCAGGCTTGCTCATAACAAGTGCTACATTTGATTTCCACCATGATTACAGCTGTCAGAGCTGTATCTTGTTTTGACAACTCACCTGGATTTCTTGTGAAATAGGAAGGTTTGATGACTGTGAATAGAAAAATCCCAAAACAACAGAATCTGAACAATAAACTGGATTTTTTTCTGGATTGGCCTTGTGCTCATATGCATGCTGATACCCCACTGCCAATATGAAGTTTTGTTTTATTCCCTCAGTTTTCAGGCAAGAATCCTCCTCTGCTGCAACTGCTCAGTTGAAAAATGGACAATTTACTGTTACTACCTTCACCTAAAACCTATTTTTAAAAGCTTTAAAGTGGCAGAAAATAAGATCAGAAGCTATCATAAGGATTAAGATAAGCTACAACCCTGATAGATCATTGTTTCTCAATATTTCTGCTTCAGCAGCCCTCACACAGGAGGTCAAGATACATCTGGAGCGAGAATCAAAAGTAGCAAAACCAAAATAAGGACCATGCAGAGAAATCTGAACTAACCCCATCTGTGCTAGACCTGTCTTAGTGAAGCAAAACTAATTAGCTTGTCTGGAAGCCCTCTCTAAGATACTGCTTCCCATTCAGAAGGTATCTCATGTTGACCCACCCAACCTTCTCCCTCTCTCCACCCCTAGGCCCACCAGTGGCTCATGAACCACTGGCTAAGAACTACTACACTAAACCACCAGATCATCTGTTTTAGACCCTTTTTATCCACCTGAAAATACTCAAATAGGAAATTAGCCTGAAAAGTCAGCCAAGCAAGCAAACTATTACCTTTAGTGGTTTCCTTAGAAGTCATGCAGTAAGAACTGAAAAGCTTCAATTCCCAAATCTCTGATCACAACTTTGCTAACCAGAACATTGTAACCAGTCATCCATTGTTATTTATATTCTAACTCTTATCTCAAAGTTAAGTGTCCAGGGGGCTTGTCAACATTATTTGTCAAAAAGTTCTTAATAAAAAACATGTTCAAACTATACAAACATATTATGACCAGTTTTGTATAGGTCAAAATGTTCCAATTTTCACTTAGATGAAGGAAAATCTCTTTAATCAGTTTGAAATTTAAAAACATGTCTCTGATTCAACTTGAAAAGTTTTTAATTTGCATTCTGTTCTATTTCCCTCTCTAACTGGCATAGTCTTTACAAGTGCAGTATGATCCCTTTGAGCAACTGTGATTTTTCCATCTGTTTCCCTAGTATCTCATCAAATCTGGTTGCTTTACTATATCCTAACTTCCATATAATCTGGTCATTACAAAACTTAGTATTTTGTCCTTCCATTTAATTTTGACATTACATTGCTTGTTATTTCCAAAAATCTTTTCCATTTTTATGTCTTTCCCCTCTATTTCACTAAATAATATTTAGGAGGATGATTGTTTGATGATCATTGCACCTATTCAAGTAGAAAGCATGGTAAAAAAAGTCCCAGGGATGTAATATAATCACAATTTCCTCCAGTAAATAGGCTCAGAAAATTGAAATTTCATGTGACTGCTGTTATCATAGTGGTATAAGATCTCAAATTGAATGATAGTCTTATAAGTATATAAAATTCCAACTGAAACAAGAATTGTTAAAATACTTGCCATCATGTCATTCACACTGAAAGAACAGTAAATTAATTCAATAGCATTTTATGTTATTTCTGTCTTGGGGGAGGGGGAACCTAAACTCTATAAATTGTCTATTTTGTTGTTATAACAAAGCACATACCAATAAAGGAATATCAAACTTGAATTTACTAGGAAACTTATAGACAAAAAATGGCAACATCAAGAATATAATTTCCTCTCTTGAATAACCCCCAGGAAGAATAAATACAGTGATCATTTTCCTATCCATAACACATTGTATTTGTGTACTGAATTGTGATATGATACCCTTAAGTATCAGGAATAGAACTGAAGATGCTGAAGGCTCCTTTAATGTTATTCTCTACAGAGAGAAAGAAAAGGGACCTATATGAACATCTATGGTCTCAAGTTACTGTTCTGGCAGTGCAGGAAGCTCCCTAGCATATATTCATAAGTTTAATCTAAAGTGGAAGGACTCAGGTGATAAACCTTCCATTACTTCCCCTGTGAGTCTCCACCATGGTTCCAGATATCTTGCATAGGTTTCCTGGTAGCCAAAATCTAAGTCAGTTTTATCACAGCACCATTTAGTCAACTTAATGACATTTATGGTTCTGTTACAGCCCTTCCTTTGTCTTCCTGGACCCATTCTGCAGTCACTATATACTTTAAGCACAGACAAAATCAGAATTGCCAAGTAAAATAAGGCAAGATCTTTTAAAACTTATTCTAGAGAAGTAGAAAGGTAGGGACACCTATTCCCTGTTATATTTCTATCTTTGCCTCTTGGACAAATCAATGTTGTCTTTCTGGGTCTGCAAACTGACACATCAGAACTGAGAAAAATGCGACAATTATCTTTAAGATTTAAAGTATGTAAAATTTGGAATTAGGTATGAATACATAACATAATACATTTTACTAGAAATCTTGGCTCCCACAGTTAAGTTTTTAAAATATCTTCAGTCACAAGGGATCAACTCCACACAAACTTCTATTTCTTGAAAGGAATATCATAATGTAACAGGGAGCCAGGGGCTCCCCATTACTTCAGGCAGAAGCAGCTGCAGGGAGGTCTCCATGTGGAAAAAGCTGTTCATTAGGGGTCTGCAGATGGACAAGTTACAAGGGATAGTAGGCTATGAGTACCTAAATCAGAGGCAGCTGTTCTGCAATACTGTAACAGGGCAGAGACTGCTTGGGCAGCTCTGCAATAGTATATTACGGCAGGGCCTCACATAGGCAATGGGAGCACTGCTCCAGCTGTTAGGTCAGCCAGGAATCCTAATGGGGAACCACAGCAAGTGGCTGGGGAAGCCTCATGACTTGAAGAGGCTGGTCTTAAGAAGCATATAAGCCCAAGGCTTGAGCTAAGGAGGGTGTCTCCTGGCTCTGCAGGCTGTCAGGGAAGGAACTTGGCACTGTGAAGATTCTGGCTGAGCTATAGACCAAGACCATGATACGCTGGGACTGGCAGTAAGGAACTGAAGCCTGGCCAGGATTTAAGTCCCAGGATGAGAAGGGTTTTGTTATGCAACCAAGTTTAGTAGAGATTTTGTTATAGCTAGAGGGCTTATTCCTTTGTTAGAGTTTTACTAGCAGTCTGGGTTGGATCTATCAGTGGTGGAGGAAGTTCCAGTGGTGCCTGAGGGGCATGTGACCGCCAGAGGCTGGACTCTAGGTGCTGACTGGCAGCAGATGGGGAGGGTTGAAACCTAAGCTATCTAAGACTGTAGTCTGAGAGGGTTAAAACCAGGACCAGGGGCTGAAACCCAAGAGGGGTGAAACCTTAGCATAAGAGGGGTCAAAACCACGGCTGGGGCCTGAAGCCCAAGGGGGTGAAATATAGGCTGGAACCCAGAAGCCAAGTCTGGGACAATGGGCCTAGGCTAAGGGGCCAGCTAGAGTAGAAGACTGAAACCCAACAAGGGGTAGGGACCTGAGGTGGCCTGGTATTGATTCAGACCCTTCATAGATGATGACCATTAACAGCTGCGAGGTATGGACATGACTGTAGGAGAGGTCAGAGACCATGAAATTAGCCCTTAAAGTGATTAGGGCTTTGGAGACATGGATAGGACAGGAAGGCCTACATAGCAGTTGAGAACTGGATGGGGATGGGTGGTGTTTGGAGGTAACCAAATGACTAATAGCAGACAAGGGCTCCCTTTGGGATCCTAGGGCAGCCTTCATTTTCAAGAACCAATAATTTCATCACTGTGTAGCAGGTGGGAAAAGAGGCAGGGTACCTTAGAAGCCAGAACACAGCAGGAGTCATGAAGCCATACCATGGGACTCGGCCATCACTTGGACTCAGTCTTCTAACAGATAGCGTCAATTCTGCATGAAGAGAGCAGCCTGTAAATTAGATTCTAATGTTTGTTTCTGGGCAACAATATACTACCCTGGCCTAGGCTGCTGAGTAATGAGTGACTAGTTTATGTCTCAAGCTACTAAATTTTCTACGGACTTGAAAACACAGAAATGTTAGGATTCACATTTTATGACCCCACAAGTGCTTTTCCGACAAGACATCTTTTAACTTTTCTTGCCAGATAGAGGCACAAATTAAATGTTTGCCAAGTTCCCTGTAGTTCATCAAGACTTTTTAAGCTTAAAGCCATCATTAGAAGAAAAAGAAGTGAAGCTAAAGTAAGTAGATGGTAAAGGAGAATGCCAATTGAGAGACATTCTTTTTGTTAGGTTCATCAAGCAGAAATGTCTAGTTGTTACTCATTTCTAGCTTTATAAGAAATTATGGTAGTATCTGGAATCTGTGAAATATCTAATATCTCATCACTCTTCCACAATGATGTAAGGTGGCTTGAAAATAATACTTCAAGGTTTGCTTGTAGGTAAAGTAAATATGCATTAGAAAAATGGTCCAAAGGAACGGCAAGGGTTAATTGGTTTCTAAAAGCCTGTTTATGACAAAGTTTCCTTCAAGCCACCCAGTGTCTGAAGCAAATAAGCATACACATCCCGGGAAATTAAAAACATCTTAACAGTGTTCAATACCATGGGATAGGCTTGCCACATTGGCACCAAGTCACAATGCCTAAATGGAAAGTGATTGGGATTTTAAGTTTTGGTGGACGGACCAAATTAGGAGGCTGGAGCATGCACAAATTTAACATGTGTGCATGTGATGGGTTTGTTGGATCAAAGTAATATGCTCGTAGGAGGGAACATGGGCTGTATAATAACCACAGGGAAATCAATCAATGGTACCCAGAAAAGATGAGTTGAGAAGAAGAATAGAAAAGGAGCAATTTCAGAGCAGCAACGGGCCCCAAGAAGGGACCTCAAAGCCACCGTGAACAGAAGGCACACCGCCAGCCCATGTCATCGTTGCTGGGGGACAAACTACTGACATCTGACATTCAAGAAAGAGCCAAAAGGTGAAGCTTGCATGCTGGCCAGACATACCTTCCCTCTGTGACAATCTTAGGATTGGTAGATACAGAACTGCGAGGGTTATTTTTTTGTATTGCCTGCATTATTCTTATTTACAATTACTGTGTATCAATAAAATTTGCCTATTATTGAATGGAGAAGTCATGGTCAGTCTGAGGGTTTGGGTTCACCTAGAATAAGGTATCTGGGTCATAAATCCAGTGCCAACAGTACCCTGGTAATAGATTTCTAGAATGCATAAAAGAAATTCCAGTTTGTCACTTATGATTATGAGATTTAGTTATGGTTATGATTTTTCCCTTTATAAACTGATTAAATATGTACCCTGTATAATGGCATCATCCTTTAATCTACTTTGTATATACAAAGTCTGGGGTCAAATCTGTGTCTGTACTATAGCTATTGTATGTTGTAGTAGGTATCTACAGACATTTGAGGAGGTTAGAGAGAGGTTGGATCAAGTTTAAAATGGCCATCCAATCTAAGATAAGTCAGGATAAGGGGAACTAGTAGGGGGCTTTTGGGAGGACTGGGGGACAAGTGGGGTCCATGGAGGATTAATGGGATTAAGGAGGCAAGTGGCATCAACAGATGCGGTTGGGAGGAACAGGGGAACTATCAGGGTCATTGGGGGATGGGTGTGACCTGAGAGAGTTTGGCAGGATTGGTGGGGCTTGAGGGGTATGCAGGGGAGTTGAAGAGATTGCGGGGGGGATCTTCAAGGAAGTTTCTTGGGTCTGGGATGGTTTGGTGGTATTGGGGTTGGGGGGAGGGAGGTTGATGGGATCCACAGGTGCCTTGAGGGAGTCAGGGGTGGTGGCAGGTTCCAAAGGTCACTCCAGTATCACCAACCCAGTAAGTGAGGCACTGAAGGGCAAGAGCATTGGTGAGATGGGAGTCCAGGAAGGGTGGGCGTTCCTCAAGGGAATGATCCTTCAAGCACAAAAGAGGACCATCCCAGTCCACATAAAGGAAGGCAAAAGAGCCAAGAAAACCTCTTGGCTGAACAGGAAAATGCAGGAGAGCCTGGGGGGGAAAGAGAGGCATACAGACTATGGAAGCAGGGGGTAGCCACCAAGGAGGAGTATACCTGCTTGGCTCACAGTTGCACAGAATCAGTTAGGAAGGCCAAAGCAGACATGGAACTCAGGCTGGCAACAAACATTAAAGACAATAAAAAGTCCTTCTTTAGGTACATAGTGAGCAAAAAGAAGGTGCATGGTAACATAGGACCCCTACAGAACAGACTAGGGCAATTGATAACAGATAGGAGGGACAAAGCTGAGCTCCTAAATGAGTTCTTTGCATCTGCATTCCTGAACACAGATAAAGACACATCTCCCTATGAGGCTACAGACAGGCACAAGAGGGACTCCAGCCCACAAATAGTTAATGCTGACCTAGCAAAGGGGCATTTGGAGGGGCCTGGTCATGTTTAAGTCAGCAGGCCCAGGGTGCTGAAGGAATTGGCCAGTGTCCTAGCAGAATCAATGGTGAGGTTGTTTGAGCACTCATGGCACTCAGGATGGGGTCCAGAGGATTGGAAAAGGGCCAGTGTGGTCCGTATTTTCAAGAAGGGGAGAAAAAATGATCCAGGTAACAATAGACTGGTTAGCCTTAGTCTATCCTTAAATTGGCTTATGGGGTACATGCAAATGGTGGTGGTGGATGGGTCATTTTCAACCTGGAAAAATCTGGGCAGTGGAGTTCCCAAAGTTTCGGTCCTTGGACCAGTGCTGTTCAATATTTTCGTCAGTGACTTGGATTAAGGCATGGAAAGCACTCTGTCCAAATTCATGAACACAACCAAATTATGAGGCAAAGTAAACAAACTGGAGCACAGGGAATGTATTCGAGTGGATTTGGACAGGTTGGGAATGTGGGCAGAACAGAATAGGATGCAGTTCAATGAAGATAAGTGCAAAGTGCTGCATCTAGGGAGAAAGTATCACCAACACACCTACAGACTGGGAGGTGACTTTCTAAGCAGCACAGCTGCAGAAAGGGATCTTGGAGTCATACTTGACTCCAAAATGAACATGAATCGTCAGTGTGGCAAAGTGATAAGTAAAGCCAACCGTACTCTTTCATGCATTAGAATTTGCATCACAAGCAAGTCTAAGGAAGTGATACTTCCCATTTATGTGGCATTGATAAGACTGTAGCCAGTGTACTGTGTCCCGTTCTGGGCACTGTACTTCAAGAGGGATGTAGATAACTTTGAGAGCATGAATGACACGTGCCCTCAGAGGCTGGGAGGGCACAGCAGCCATCCACAAGTGGCGGTGTGTGGCAGCGGGGGCATGGAATAGAGGGATACTCTGTTTATTAGGGTACCCCTTGGGGTTACTAGGAGCAATGGCCATAAAGTGACAGACAGCAGATATAGATTAGACATTAGGAAAATTTTCATTAAGGTGTGGGTTACCAAAATCTGGAATGGGCTTCCAAGGGAGGTGGTGCTCTCCCTACCTTTGAGATCTTTAAGAGGTGACTAGACAAGCACCTGGCTGGGGTCATCTGACCCCGGCACTCTTTCCTGCCCAGGGCAGGGGGTCAGACTCGATGATCTATTGAGGTCCCTTTGGACAATAAAAATCTATGAAATCTATTAAATATTTCTGCAGATGACAGGAAAAAAAAACCTTGTTACTTTTGTTACTTTTGAAAAAAACATTTGTTACTTTTTTTCATGTTCTACTAGATGGTGCTTAGGTCCTGAAGTAATGATACTGATACAAAAAACAAGGCACAACTGAAAAGAATGTAGTTTGGATTTAGTTTTAGTCTTGCCTCCAAGATAGCCTTTCATGTAATCGAATCCTTCCACAGTGATTAATAGAGAAAACTGTTTCATCAAGTTAGAGAGAACTTTTCTTCATAATCAGGATGCTTGGCAACAATAAGCCTAACCAGAACATTTTTTGTGCCAAATAATAAAATGTAAGAGACTGAAAAAAATACTGGTAAAACAGCTCTTTTCAAGCTAGGTATACTACGTGAAATTGAGGTCCCATTTCAGTCGAGTGGCATTTTGCAATTGACTCCAGTGGTGGCAGGATATTAAAATAATAGACTCATAGAAAAGTAGGGCTGGAAGGTCATCTATCCCAACCTCCTGCCTAAGGCAGGATCAGCACAATCCACACTATCCCATGCAAATCCTTGTCTACCCTATTACTAAAACTACAGTCAGTCCTATCACAAAACTACAAGGTAAACTACAGGTAAAGCAGGAAGACAATCACAGTCAGCTCTTTGCTGCTACAAGAGCTCTTAAAATGAACTCAAGAGATCCAGGGATGAGAGCCATGTCCACCCTTCTCTCCTCATCTCCCCCTGCTATGGACTAAGACAACACCCCCTCACAATCTGTTTCAATCTGATCAGTGCTATAGCAAAGAAGTTTGGTACCTGGGGCAAAGCCTACAGTGGCGGCCTGCCCTTGCCCCCCACACAGATCTAGGGGGCATGTGCCCACCCCACCCCCCTGTGCTTGGCTGAGAGGGCACACAGCAGTAGGAGCTGCCCTTCCCCCATCCCCATGTCCCCCCAGATGAGCCAGTCACAGCTCTGTCGCACACCCGCTCTGACTGGGCAGAGCCTTTTGGCACCCTTCACTTTGGTGCCCAGAGTGGTTGCCCTGCTTGCTCCACCCACCTTGCTACAGCACTGAATCTGACAACGGGGTAAAATTCCTTCCTGACTTAGAAAGCCTGAGCTGCCACAGGTTCTAGCAAATGACCTGTGTCCTGCTCTCAGCAGCAAAAAGGAGGCTTTTTTCCTTCTTCTTTATGGTAGCCCCTCCGGTATTTGGAGACTGCTGTCATGTCCCCTTTTGATCACCTTTCCTGTGAGCTGATCATGCCTTTTTCCTTCAGCATCTCCTCATGCAGCTTGCCTTCCAAGCCCTTTTTCATTTTTGTTGCCCTCCTCCGTGTTACCTGTAACTTTGCTTTAATATGTAGAACCCAGGACTGCAAACAGTACTCTAGATAAGTCCAAACCAGCTCCAACTAAAGAAGCACAATCAGCTCCCATGTCTTGAATCTCATGTCTCCATTGATGCTATGTAAAACTGCATTTGCTTTTTTTTGCAAATGCATTACACTATAGACTCAGACTGAGTGTGTGACCTACCAAGACTCCTAGAAAACTTCTATCTTTCTCCACAGTGCTGCCATCCAGCCATTTTGTATTTGTATTTATGATTATTCTCCCCAAGGTGTAGCACTTTGCGACTGTCAATACTGAACTTCATCCTGTTGGCTCTAGCTCACCTTTCCAAACCTTCAAGATCATTCTGAATTGTGTTCCAGTCTTCCAGGGTGTTTGTAGTCCTTCCCAGTTTCATGTCATCTGCAAATTGTGCTCGAAGTGCTCTCTATTCTAACACTCTAATTGCTAATAAAGATAATGAACAGCACTGGATTCAGGACAGATGTCTGTGGGACTCCATTGAAAACCTCCTGACATTTTGATATGGGTCCATTTATAAATACCCTTTGCTTGTGGATGTTGAGGCAGTTGTCTATCCACCTTACCGTAGTTTTGTCTAGCCTACAGTTCCTCTAATTTGTTTATGAGAAGGTCATGTGGGGCTTTATCAAAAGTGTTGCTGAAGTCCAGGCACATTATATCCACAGCTTTCCCTTCATCCACCCGAGTAGTTATCTTGTTGAAAAGGAGATCAAATTTTTTTGGCATGCTTGTTCATAGTAAATTCATACTGGCTGCTCATGATCAGCCTATTCTTCTCCAGATACCTGCAAATGGATTTGCTTATTATATGGTCCAGTAACCACTGTAATGCATTTGACAGTTATGGAAGTATATTATGCTAGATGCGCATGCCTCTAGGACAGGCATGCTAAGTCATACCCTCTTTCTTAAAACTGACTCCATTTTGCTGGATATAAACATAAGAAAGGAGGTATCTCCATGCCACTCCAACACGTCCTCTACATAGCATCAGAGCAGTTTTACACTAAATTAATAAAGCACTTATAACAAATGTTCTGTGTAGCAAAATTTCAAAAATGCAATAAAGATGCTGTTTCAATGTAACACAATTATACTTCACAAATAATGACGCTTTCATACATGTGATTTATGTTGCACCATTCATAAGGAAAACGTAGGGGCATAGTGACAGGTACAGAGATAGGAACTGAGTTTTTCTTCAGTCTCATGACTGAAAGGGAATTTGATGTTAATTGCATCACCCTTTTTTGTGCTGTTAACTACTGAAACTGGAAGGCCTCAATCACACCATTAGGCTTAGGGGCTCTGTGAATGAATAATGAATGACACCATTTAGTTATATATTCAAATCCCTACCCCGGACCTGCTATGAGGTTCACACTATCATTAGAATAAGGAATGGTACCATTCAGTTACACACATGCACACACACACAAATATAGTGCCCCTCATTATTCCAATATTATATCCAACAATAGAATTCATTACATCTCTACCAGAAAATTAAATACATTTCCCTTTTTAATCTGCATGTATTCCTGGGGGAATCAGTCTGAATAACAGATTTGAATCTGGACTTGAATACAAATTTCCCTAGTGTTCAAGAAAACTGGGGTCTAGCATGTGAAAACTTATCCTTCTTTAGCCAAATATAAAGTTCCCATGTTTCCATCCTTTCTCTTTTATTATTTTAGATTTCAACTTTTAAAATGATGCTAATGTTCTGGTGGGGTTTTTTTAATTATTATTATTTATAGTTTTTAGAGTCTGTATTATTTCCTCATTTTATTTTCCCTTCCATGTGTTAGTTCCCCTCCAGTGTCCTACTTCCTGGATTCTACAGATTTTTTTTCTTTAAAGTAGCCTTGTCATGCAACTAGGACTGAAAGGTGTTTCATTTCCCATCTTCCCATATTGCTGTATTTATGCTTCACTAGGGACTTCTACTATATTTCCTGTATTTTAAGATAAAAAGATCTCAAGGAACATTCTGATATCCTCTGCCCGACTTCCCTTTTCATTATCAGATTATATTTGCTTTCTCTATATATAGTTCTTGTTGAAGGTTTCTATTTCTCCTCCTCCTCTTCCTCTTCTTCTTTCAGAAGGGACATTGAAAGGTGACTTGCTTTGCCATGACCAGTTGGAGACAACTACAGGGGGGCTGAACACTTTGATTCTTAGGAAATTTAGAATGCTGGTTGTGTAGTATGTTGAATGAACCTCTGAGTAAAAAGAAAAAGAAGCAAAAAACCAAACAATACAGTAGAAATCCTCATAGATATTTTAAGTTGTGCTTTTAAAAAGTCACAAATACACACCTCATTTGAAAGCAGGGGAATTTTAAGGTCTTCTTGACCACTGTGAGACTCAATAATCTAATTCTGCCCTTAAAAAAATTCCCTGTGTCCATAATACAGAGTTGCTTATCAACTGGAACAAAATAAAGAGTATATTTACTCTAAATCATACAAATGCATTTCTAAAAGTGCCCAGGCCACAAAAGGACTAAATGCACATCTGTAATCCTGAAAATTTCTACCAATTTCCTGCCTAACCTTATAGATTCCTTCTGCCAAATGTCCTTGAAAGCCTGACTTTCAAGAGGCTGAAGATGTTCCATTTTTTAAGACAAGAATCCAAATTGTTTCCTTAGTCACTGACACTTAGGCACTGTAATGCCCTAGCATTGTGCTTGCTCTGGAGGAAGACTTATGTTGCCCAGATTAAGGGCATGAATTTACCATACAGCAGACAGACAGATTCTGACATTACCTAGAGATGCTACATTGGGAATGGGAAGTAGCAGGTGTTTTCAAAATTATGAGTGGGTATACAAAATCAGGAGCAAATACAGAGGGGTACACTCAAAAGGTTACTGGGCATGAACCACACAGATAAAGTAGGTGTGGTTATCTCTTTCCACTCCCCGTTCTGGATCTACACAAAAGCGAGGTACACCCAAAAGAAAATTCTGTTCCCGAGGATGTACATGAACTTTGCTCCCTCTCAGGAACTGAGGTGCCTGACTCACATGGTACATCCCACATAGACGGGTGTGCATTTGTTGTGGCACAAATAGTGAACACACAAATTTGTCCAGCTGCTTTGTGCCACTGTGCACACCCTTGCATGTGGGGCTTGCTGTGAAGCCAAATGCCCTGCCTTGGAAAAACTGCCATTTCCCTGCTCCTCCTGAATCCCAGCATGCTGGAGGAGATGGGAGACACCTAAGCAGTGGAGATGCTCTGGCTAACAGCTCTGCCAGTCAGAGCATCTCCCTGGAGGACCCAGCCTCCAGTTGCTTTGGCACATGCTCCAGAACCATGTGCCAAACCACATTTTTTGGTATGTTTTTCTGATACTGGGAGATCCTGGTATCAAATTTTGGCACTGCACTACAAATTTGCAGCAGAGTGAATGTTTGCACATGTGCCACATGCAGTGTGCAGTACCTCAAACAGCTCTGAAGTGCTGCGAACCACATGTGTGTGTCCATCTGGACATACCCATAGTATCTATTGTTAATCTACAATTCATTGTTCATGCACAAATCTAGCTAGACTACATTTAAACCTTTTCATTTCTCAGGAAAGAACCATAAATGGTAGGTTGGGTGAGGGCAATCATTATCTCTTGTGCTGAAGCTGGGCTACTGAACTAGCAAGAGTCCAAGAATCATAGGGCCAGAGGGAAAGCAAACAAGCAAGACAGCCTTCCTCTGTTGCCTAGAAAACAAGCCAACACTGTAGGAGGGGGAAATCCTGTTATCTACTTCCTGATTAAAAACAAGCATAGTTCTCTTTTTTAACACATGGCAGTCCAATGCATAAACTATTAAGGCACTCCCCTCGAACAAGACAGTTCTGATTCTAACCTATTCTGGACTCTTCATGTACTTTACATTGGAAAGAGACTGGTTAAAAACCCGAAATCAGGCTAGTAACAGAAAGTAAAAACACTGTAGCCATTAGGATACAAAGTCACATTCCTTCTCCTGTTCTTTCACTTTAGCTTCATAACTTTTGCATTTCTTGCTGCTTAGTAGCCAAGGGTTGGAGAGTTATTTCATCTAGCTTGTTCTATACAGTGATTCCCAACCTTTTTTTGCCATGACCTGCTGTTGGGAGCAGAGTGCGGTAGCAGTGGTGGCATGGGGGTGGGGGCATGGGAGCTCCCAGCATGCGGCACAGCTTGTCCTTTGTGTGCAGTGCCACCAGCATTGCCCCCGCACCCCTCATTTGGGTTGCAACCCGAGGTTGGGATCCACTGTTCTATACTCCAGTGATTTGGGAGCTTGTGAAGAAGTGGGAGATGCGAGTACCAATCTGCTTAAGGATTGTAGAGCCTGGAATCCAGGTCTTTCACTACCCAAGTGGTCCTGTTATCATTAAGTTACTGCCCAAACCAGGGGTGGCACCATCACTACTACTGCTTTACAAATGACTTCAGTACTTTAAATATGAAATAGGTAAGTATTTTGGGTGCCCGCTAATTAAGGCCCTACTTGAGGAGTAGTTAGGCAAACACCAAGTGTAAGCCAGGCCTACCTAGAATGGGATTCTCTCCTCTAACAATGGTTAGCTCACATAGAGGGTGAAAAGTCTCCTATTGTCTGGGCCAAAAGAGGTTGTTTGGCTTAGGCTGCATTAGCTTGTGGTTTGAAATCAATTCTCACACCTAACTGACTACCACTGGTGTCACTATTACAGGTGCACATCTTTCCTCTCTTTGCTGATGGACTGGATAGGGTACTATTTGTAATAACAATTCCTCTGATATCATTGGCCCACTAGCTCTAACTACATGATCTCTACCGCCTGACTTCCATCAGACAATGGCATAATAGGTTCAATCAACTTTCATGTCCTAGCCACCACATGATTAGAACAAAGTTACTTAGTTGGTATGACTTACTTTTAAAACATGCCAATTACATTGTCAACTTCACACCAAAATAACCTACAATCTGAACTTCTGCGTGTCTGTCATCCTACCTGTATTTAACTTGAAAATGCAAGTTTTGCTTAACAAAAAAGGTCTTGTTTGGAGTAAGAACTGGAAAGTTGCAGTTGTCAAAAAAAGAAAAAAGATTTTTTTTCAAAGTAAAATAACTGTAACTTTGAAGGTTCTCCCCTGTCATGCAAAAAATATTTCCCACACATCTACTTCCAGCAAAGTTTACACCATCATTGTGGTATATTTGGCATGCATCAAAGACCTTATGACGTACCCTCATTGAAGCACAAAAATAAAGCTGCTGAAATTGGACTGATTCATTGCAGCAGGTGCCATTTGTTAATTCCATCCAGGATAACATGGATGTGGGAATGGCTGTATATGTAGATGGAGCTAGAAGAAGCTGAGGTTTATGTTGTGATACAATTTGTAAACTCACATAAGATTTGCATCTCTGTGCTTCAAGTATAGAAATTCTGTATTTTTATTCTAGAATTGGAAACAGCGAAATAGTTTGCTTAAATCATTTTTTTTTTAAATTCCTGTTCTGGAGCAAATGACTTAATGCTTGAAAAACAGCACTTATCCAGCAGTCATTAATCACAAACAAAAGTTAAGTGACATAGAACAAGTCTCACTCATTGTTTTCAACATCATTTACTAGGGAAAAATCTTTCTGAATATATTTCAAGGAGCATCATATTCAAATAAATATTTGTAAAGCTGATATTTCACACATTACTAGTAGTGAGAAATATTTCCCACTGTGTGCACTCTCGACCACTGTGCTAAGCAAAATGGATAGTGTTTCTTTCAAAGCAAATGAGTGTGTCATAATTGCCAGAGACTTTAATTTGATCTTAGATGAAGTGCTTGAAAGAAACTGTAAATCCTCCACAAGACATTTAAAAGTGACAAGAGTTATTAAGGCCTGGTGGGAAACAAAGCTATAACTGATGTTTGTTCTCATTTCAGTATCTTATTCCATCAGGTAGATAGGGTTTCGGCATTTTACATGGGGCTCATCAGTCTTGTTCTCATATAGATTTCTTCACCCTCCAATCTAATGTAGAATATAAGAGAAACACTAATTGGAAAACAAGACTTTTATAGACTCCTTCTAATTTCTAACAAACAATTTGGGAGACAGAAAGAAATTGCCATCTAAGTGGAGATTGGCTATTTCTAATCTTAGATAAGAACTTCTGACAACTATTTAAAATTAGATATTAAAATGTGGGGAAATTAATACAGTTTCATTCAAGTCATCTGTTGCAGTTTAGGATATTATCAAATATTTCATTATGAATGGTTAAATTTCCCATACTATATTTTAAAAGAAACTATCAGAGATACAGATCATTGAGTCAGGCAAGTAAGACATCTGGGCTAAGTACACACAGTCAAAAAGCCTGAGACTGAGTGATTCAGTCTTTGCAGGTTAGTTTAAGCTACAAAGATTGAACCAATCAGCAAATGAATAGACATTCACTTTTGATTCATGAAATGCAGCCACATGCCTGTAGTGGCTCAAGCCAGAAGTGGGGAGGTGGGGAGGGGGGCACTAAAGAATGACTCTTTGGCATGAAGCCAGTCTCAGCTGTGTGTTCTCTTTCTCTTCCTGCTGCTCTTGAGGTCTCTGGGATTTGCAGTCTACAATCACAGCACCACGACTCTGCAGGGTTGCTCATCACTTCCTCTTCCTGCTTCTCAGTGCCTCTCAAATCTGTAGTCCACAGTTGCAGCTAGCACTATGTAAGCTAGCAGTGCTGGAAACCTCTTTACTCAGGAGAAGGTGAGTTTAACCCCCTTCCTCAGGGCCCAGACCTCAGACAAGGTTTGCCTAAAGAGGCCAGTGAGCCAGCCAGCAAGCCCAGTTAGCCAGCCCTCACTGAACCAGCTAGGGATCAGAGGGAAGCAGTCAGCCCTGCTCTCTGGAGAAGACAGCCCAGCCCATCCCAAGGCTGAAAAGCATGCTGGGATGCTGGGGGACTCCGTTTAAATTTGAACAAGGTAGGAGTCTGGGACAGAACTTTCATAAACTGGTTTGATCTGAATCAAGTAAGTCTAATACTACATTCAACCACATTTATCTTAAAACAGTTTCAGCCACTTTGAAACTGGTTTATGTGTAACTTCTGTCCCTAGCCCTAGAGAAGTTAAAGTACTCACTGAATTCTTTCTCTGACTGGGGAGTTTAAAGGACAAAAGCTAGAAATCCTTACCCAGGTAGGACACCAACAGAACCAGCAAACATTTTGCTATGGTGATAAGGACAGAGTGAAAGTAAAAAAAGCACTTCTAGATTTTGATCTGCTACTGTACAAAATAATGCAGATACTACATTTATCCAATCCAAGATAACTTTAATTTTAAGATGCCCTCAATAATTAAATTCTACACATGCAAAAATTATACATTTGTTATAATTTTTCCATGTGTGGAATCTAATTATTGGGGGGGATTCTCTTAAATTTGTCCCATCCCCCACCACTGAAGTGGGGAAGCAGCACTAGGGGGTTAAGTAACATAGAAAATGGGATGGGGGGACAGGGACTGGCAGCCTGCCTCCTGCTCCTGCTCCTTGCTTATTCTGCCTGCTCCCCACATGGTAGTTCCCCTGCCACTGCTTATCCAATGCTGTGACTGGCTCCATTTCCATCCCAGGGCATAGAACACATGGATTAGCAGTGGCAGCCCCTCCAGCTCAGGCCCCAGCTCTAGCTCTGAGTTAAGTCCAGAGCCTGCCACAGCAGTTCCTCTGCCACAGCACAATTACCCCCAAGCTCTCCCCTCTTCTCGGAGCATCCTCCCCCATGCTTCTTGGCCTGTGTGATTTCCCCCACACTCTACAACCACACCATGTAATTTCCTCCATCTTTGTGTCACCCCTCACTACCACTGCCTTCCATAGAACATGATCTCTTCCATGTCAGGGCTGGAGTCAGAGTTTGAGTCGGAGTCAGAGTCAGAGCCAGAGCTGCAGCAGCCCCCTGCCCCAGGCCATACTTGAATCTAAGACAATGTTACTTTTTTACTTATGTTGAATGGGGGAAAAGTCTCATCTTAGATTCAAATATATGGTATGTATATTTTCCCCATAATACCCTAATAGTTGCTATTCCTGAAGAACGACAGTGATTCTTTTTATCTGATATCTTGCTTCACATGAAGTCTGACATTGAATGTATTAAAGAAAAAAATGATACTCTTCAGGGTATCAGAGTATTTTAAACATCTTCAGATGAAATAGGTAAAAATCCATCACACAGGAAAAATGGAATAATTTTGAAAAGACCATTATAGGAATCCACACATCCCATACAAAATGGAGCCCTGAAAATGGCTCATTACAGGCAGATGTGGGACAGATTCAATAAGCAGAGTAACATCAGGGCCAAATACATACCTATAATGCCTTTTTTCTTGCTCCAGGGGGGAGGGGGGGGCTTGAGAGCGGGGTTCACTCTTCTTTTAGCTATTACTTTTGCTGTCATAAACAATGGGTGGTGTGTGGTTATGATGCAAATAGATTGGGAACTGCATCCAAAATGGCTTTGGCTAATATTTGCCAAGAGATAATTCAGTCCTCTCTAAAACTGGGGAAAAAAACAAAAATAAAAATGTGTTCTGCTTTATTGCTTTAGAAACTACACAAACTACACTGTGCATGAAAGGGTGCTAATGACATTTTATAAAGAGCTCTTCACAACTGAATTACTTACAAAAGCTTTAATATTTTTCTTCATCTCCTTACATGCCTCTAGAAGAAAAATACTGTAAGAGAAATGAGAAAGCAGCGTTTGTACTACGAATTACTGTTTAACAAAAGCATTTGCTACAATGGAAAATCTTTGTTTTTTCAAGATACTTCCATTAACCAAAAAAAAAAAAAAAAAATTCAGAACATTGAGTATATTATAGAGACATCCAAAAATTAATCTGATCAGTTCTTAGGGCTAGATTTTGAGGCACAGCCTCAGAAATGTAGGGCTGGAAGTGGCATGCTGGGACATTCAGTCTATAACCCTGAGCAGAAGGAGCACACAAACTGCCAGTCCTAACAGTAGGTCAAAAGTCGAAGCTGAAATTTGTCCCTGACTTCCCTTTTGTCCAGGAAAGAAAGGATAAGTAATTTAACATTGGCCTTTATCAGTGATACTGTCATAGCTTCAGCATCAAGTCAGCTGAGTGTTAGGTGTCCTGACACTTATGTGGGTAATATGCAGCAAACCAGTCTGAATTTTCCCCTTGCTCTATGTGCATATGCAAGTGAAGAAGTCAGAGAGAGAATCTCCCTTAATTTCCCAAGAATTCTACTCAAACCTTGACCCAAGGGTACAAGAGTTAAGGCAGTCATATTTGCTCTTTTATAAAATTAGCAGGAAAAGGCAGAGAATACTTGGCACTTTCGTTATACACTTATCCTGGCATGCAGGGACAAATACAGATGTGCAGGGAGGGTGAAGGTAGTGCAGGAGCCAGTTCTGGAGCATGGGGCCCAGTCCATTCCATTCCATGGACTGGGCCCCATATCATCCATGTGGCCTGCGAGAAAAGTTGAGCAACACTGCTGTAGAGCCCTCACCCATGGAGTGAGATTCTCTTGCTGCTCAGGGGAGTGCCTAACTGTTAAGAAATAAAATAGCCCTGGGGGTGAGAGTTCACCTTCACCATCTCCTTCTGCAGCTGGGCAATGGGACAGGTAAGTGGGAAAGAATCTTGGAGCAGGAAAATAATGAGGAGGTGGAAGCAGAACCCCATAGCCCTGGCTATATTATCACGTATTTTTTTCAGGTAATAGCTGAATAATATATTATATATTGTTATTATATTTATCATTATATAGTATTAATAGCTGAACAATATATTGTGTATTTTTATGATTATTATGATCATAAATTGTAACATTTGTTACAGATAACTCTGGCACAGATACTTATTTGGTAAGTATCTTACTCAAGGCACAGATACTCAAGAAAGAGCTTGGAGGTAAAACAACAATGATGTTCCTACCTAGGAGAACTGGTATATTTAATGCAGTTTCCATCATAAATATGCAAAGATATCATGAACAGTAGCATGCTCACATGAATTAGAAATTACATGGGGCTATGTCTATAATTCTGTGCAATTCCTCAGTGAAAACCTTAACCACTGAACTATCATTGACTGTGTTTATAATACAACTAAGGGAGTGGGCATCACAGGTGAAATAGATAAATATCTTCCTCCAAGGTCTAAAGTTTAATCAATTAAATATTATAAAGTAATTCTAAACATGGAACACTTGTATTATGCATTATTATCTAGAAGCTACAGCTCTGTAGAAATCTGACACAGGAAGATAGTCAATGTGGAGAGGCATCTTTCCCCTGCAAGGGTGGATCAATGTCCTGGATGCAGAGAAGGCAACTGAATTCTTCCCCAAATCCAGCAACCTGTCCTGCCCAGAGAAGAGAAATAAATCCTGCCTTTCACGTGCTCTGCCATAATCTTATTTCCTAGTGCAGTCAGTTGTCTGAAGCCTGGGGCGATTTTCTGTAGGTCCACTGGGCATACACTCATTCTCCTGAGGTACACATTTTCATTGATATGCTGTTCATTTTCCAAGAAAAGGAAGTCCAACAGAAAAGTAAGTGTATAAGTATCTTTCTCTCAGTTATTATTCTAACATTTAAAAAAATGTATATTAAAAGCCTTCACTACAGAGGTGCAAGTTCCCAAGCAAGTCTTCAAACTTATTCTTGGAGGACTAAAGAGAACCTAAATATATATTCAATATGAGAAATAATGGGTTGCATGGATCCATACACATGGATCAGCACCTGCTTCAGCATACAAGGGGAGAGAGCCTCCTGCTACATCCATTTGTGGAACACAACCTGCTCCCACAGACCACAAGATCTGCAAATTCGTTTGGTGGTCATGCAAGCCACACAAGGATGGGTGTCACTTCTGTGTTTTTCTTCACACAGTGTTCACTACACACAGCCTGGGCAGGATTTCAGTTTGTTACAAGCGAAAGCTCCCCTGGAACCATGAAAACTGTATTTTTAATTCTTTGATTGGTCATTCACCTCTTGCTCCTCTTCATGAAGAAATTTAGTCTTTGTGGAGCCCTGTTTCAGTGAAGGTTTTCCCTCTCTCTCTCAGACACATACACCCTATTGGATCAAGATGAGCAACAGCGTGTTCAGCAACTAGGTGACCAATTTGTTAATTTGATGTAACAAGTCTCTATCACAGAATATCTGCAAGCCAAAAGATTTTAGAGAGACATAGCCACAATAATAATGCTGTCAAAGTACTATTGAAAAGTTACAGCAAGGTCACAGATAAATTTAAATGAGTGCAAGAGAATAACGCACCTCCAAGAATTCAACTATGAAGTGAAGTCAGCAAGCCTAATCAGAAAGCACCTCTGGGGAACTAGGGCGGTCACCAGACTGGACAGGGGCAGGGCGTGGGAGATATGGGCCCAGGGCTGAGCTTTAGCAGTCAGTTCAGCCCTTCAGGCTAAGGGTGAAAGAGCTCTTAAGCTGAGAGACTGCAGAGGACTGTTTGGGTATCTCCTGAACTGACAGAGCCTGCGAGAAAGACTTGTATAGCTAGCAGGAGAATATGACCAGAGTGAGGAAGTTTATGTTACAACCAGAAAGCTCATGATTTTGTTTATAGTCTAAACTGGTGATTTGGTGGGAGTAGAAAGGAGTGAGAGGAGGTCCTAGAATGCCAGGGAGTCACGTGAGGCTGTAGTTTTCTAGAGCATGGTGCAAGCTTCAATGTAGTCCAAGAGGAGCAGAGATAGGGTTGGAGAGTTTACAGCCCAGAGTGGGGCAGCAACTGGGGCCAGTGGTCCACAGCCCAAGGGCAGAGATGAAAAGCGTATTTGAGGCAAATGAGGCCAAGGGGCCCAGACCCTGGGAGGGGCAGAGATAAGACCCCAGGAGGGAGAAGCAAAAGCCAGCACTCAAGAAGCTAGAACCAGTGCAATGGATCTAGGCAGAAAAGAGCCAGCTAGAGGAAGTGGGCAGAAGCTGGGAAGGCCAAGGCCCCAAGAAAGGAGTGAAGGCCTGAAGTGGCCTAGTGGTTTGGGGCAAAGTGGCCAACTAAACAATGACTGAAAGCACCTGCAGGGCATGGGCACAGCTGTAGGGGAAGTTCAGAAACTGTGATTAGCTCATAAACCAATGGCTGCCCTTGAGAGGCACATACAGGTCAAGAGGGCCCAACCCACATAGTGGGAAGGACTGAGTATGAGTAGCAGGGTCCGAACGGGATCCATGAGTAAAGGGGACAGATTGTATTTCACTCTAAGACCTTTGGGCAGCCTCACTTTACAACTGTTATTAATAAGATCAAGGCATTGCAGGAGAGACCTTGGAGTTATAGCAGATCATGGGGTTGAGTCATCACTAGGTGGTGTGATAGCCACCCCTGGAGCACTGATCCTATTACAGGGATATATTTTCTAATTTAGTTTCATTTCTTTTTTTTTTTCCATGTTGGGTAGGGGATTGTAATACTATTCAAGTTTGGTAGGGTATCAGGGGAAAGACAACACTTGACAAATGGCTACCTGGCTGGAATTTCAGAACTACATATTCATACCTGCCATGTCTGGAGAATAATGGAAAATACAATAGAGAGGCAAATTTGGGAAGGAAGAACATCAGTGATGGCCAAGAAGATCCAGCTTTGCTAACAGCAAGGATTGAAGATAAACAGAATATGTGTTTACATCGCGGGAAGGAAAAGAAGAGTTATAAATGAGAAGCATGGAATTTCTTCAGCCCAGGAGCTTAACACTTGCTAACACAATGAATAGTCCTATGTACAAACAAAATTATTTTTGTGTACTGCAATACATGTCTTGTGTCATTGAAAATCATTCAGAAGCATTCCTATATTTATTAATAGCATTTTATGTTACATCTATTTGCAGCCTTGTGGGAAAAAAATCTTTATTCTTAAAAAGTATATATATTAGGAGCTACTCTGTATTTCTAACACTATCCCCCTTAAACACACTTAGAGTGAAAGACCTGCAAAGATGCCAGTGTGCAGATTCACAGATAGCAGCTCATAAATATTCTCCACAATATCTAGTGGTTATGAAGGATCTGAGCACAGTGAACCCATACTAAAACAAAGTGCAGCTATAGCATTGGATTTTCTTCATCCTTGACCCCAAATGACAATGTCAACAGAAATGTAATAATTATCCATCTTGAACTAGCTGTCCTAGCTGTCACCAGCCCAGACATAGTGGGGATCACAGAAACGTGGTGGGACTTGTCGCATGACTGGGCGGTGAATGTCGAGGGCTATAGGCTATACA
>JAGPOW010003642.1:21322979-21377674 GCA_030014935.1 Caiman crocodilus
TAGGGCCTGGAATCAGCTTCCAGGTGAAGTGGTACAGGCTCCTAGCCTGGGGATTTTTAAGAGGAAGTTAGATGAGCACCTTGCCGGGGTCATCTGACCAAGGCAGGGGGTCGGACTAGATGATCTGCCCAGGTCCCTTCCGACTCTAGACACTATGATACTATGATACTATGAACTGTCTCTGTTATCTGCCTACTTTGTGATATGATCTGCTGGAGATAATACCCATCTATAGTATGTATATACTGCTTCCCTGGCACTCTCTAGAATGTGAACAAGAAGAAAGTCATGGCTAACCACTTCTGCTCTGCATGCGCCAAACCTGGACATAACACAGTTCCAGATATACTCAGTGCTGCTTCATTCAAGCATCATGGAGAAGTTTTGAGTACAGTGGCAGGGTACCCTGAAGAATTTTCACTCCCTCATTTCCAGGTTTTGCACATGTGGACCAAGAGTAAATGAATAGCGTCTCCTCAATATCATTCTCAAGAGCACCAGAAAGGTGTGAATAACTAGCAGCTCTCAGGACTCACTATCTGTCAGTCCTTCCCAGATAAAGTATGAATGTGTAAATTATCTTTCTACCCTCCTGTGAACAGTTGTCTCAGGCTTTTGCTCTAGTTTAGTCCCACTCTGATGGTAGCCACTTTCCAATAGGTCTTCTCTAATATTATTCTATAAGTCTTTGAAAGAAGAAATGACTGCCAAATATTCTTGTAACTGAGTAAGAGAGCTGTATCTGAGAAGGTAATTTTTGCAATAGTTTTGTGTGTTGCTCTCATTTTATAGCTTTATTGATTTGATTAATAGGCTGCAATAATTCAAAAAAGTGTACGTAACTGAAACAAGATTTCCCCACCTTCCTATATTCCAAAATTAATCCAATATATTTTTCTTAAAGTTGGCTCTAAATGTCACTGTCAAGCATCAGAACACATGTCATGGCCACAGTTGGTCTAAACTCCTTAAAATATTTTTTTCCATAATACAAATTTATAAAACTTAAGCATAAACCACAACAGTGCAATTTTTCATGTTGCAGTCACTATGACAGGAATAAAGCTGGCGGAGCCAGTTTCTGGCTATTTCCATACATCAGTTGCAAGTATATGTGTGGCAGAATTAGAATGCTTTATATGTTCCCTTATTGCGTGGTATTGTGTTATAACTAGGGATCTGCTAATTCTCTCATTTAAAAAAATGGCACCCCCTGGCAGCAGTGAGAAGCACAATTCTGTGCCAGGGTGATGCAGGGCTTGCAGCAGGAAAGAGCTTCCCCATCTGGCCCTACTCTGCCCTGCCACACTGGGTCCTGCCTGCTGGGCCATGGAGGCTGTGGGGGTAAGGCAGCAGGGCAGGGAGCTTGAGCCCTTCCTCAGAGTCCTCAATCTCCATTCCCACCCCGCAACTTACCTGTTGGAGCGGCTTTCCAGGCTGTCTGGTGGCCATATACATGCACATGGTGTCCCCTGCCTGACCACCTTCTTGCTGCTTCCCTAGCCCCTAGAAAGACAAAATAATTATGAAAAATGGGTGCCCATGGTGTAGATCATTAAGGTGTAGCTTTCATTTATGTAAATCTGTCAGTGATGTTCTGTCTTGTACTAAAGTAAGATCAGAATCTAGTCGATTCACATAACAAACTATATTTTTACTGCCTGACTTCATGTATAATCTTTAAATGATGATTTCTATTGTCTAATGAAATACAAGCAAATGCCACGTTTCATTGAACATTTTTAGTTTTCTTTTTAATGAGTATCAAATTAGCCTACAGTCTAAATCCTATGTCTTTACTGACAAAGCTTTCAAAAAGGAAGTAGTAGAATTACCAGTCAATCAAATAAAAGATTTATTATAAAATGTTAAGAATCTTTGAACAAAAATGACAAAGCTATAAGGGAAATACAGAGTGTCCAAATAAAGGACTGACATAAGAGGGATAGGGGTAAAGAAGGGAACACAAATAGATTACATAGATACAATGTTAGCCATCTAAGCCCAAGGGTGGGGAAGTCGTGCTAGAAGGGGAGGGAGGGAGTCATGATGCTGGGGGAGAAAGAGGATAGATGCAAACAAAGCTGTACAGAAGTCTGCAGTGGTGGAGGAGGCGAGTTGAACAAGGAATCACTCCATCCATGAAGTCCTATCACAGGGGTCCTTGCCAGGTGGAGAGTTCCAAGGTTGGGAGTAGTTCTCAAACTCTGTTAGGTGCAGAGTGGGGTTCAGGTGGTCCTCTCTGGGTCCGGTCCAGTGGCAGTCATTTTTGCAAGGTCAGTTTACTGGTGCTGGCCCGTGTTGTGTTCAGTGTAGATGTCACGGAACCAGCAGATGGTGTCAGACACCATGAGGCTCTGCATTAGCTTGGCATGGCAGTAGGAGATGTGGAAGGCATGCCAGATGTTCCCATTGCTGGGGTCCCAGGCTCTGAGTGCTCCTACAATGAGCATGTTGACTATCATATTGTAGCCACAGTTCCTCAGGATATTGTCCAGTGGGGCATACTTCTCTTGCTTGTGAGCCCAGACATCAGTGCAGGCTTGGCACCAGTTTCAAAGGGGATGGTCACATCCACTATCATGATATTCTTGGCCTCCTCATTGGTGATGACAATGTTGGGGCACATCTGGCTCTCGCAGCCCAGATTGGTGAGGTTAATGGAGATCTCCCCAACTACAGCTGGGATGGCCTTCACCATGCAGTCCTGGACAGCATTGTGGTGGAGCTGCCAGGATCTGGCAAGCAGCTTGCAGGAGCACAGTGCGTGGGGGAGGGTGTCCACCTTGTACCCACACCACCGGGACAAGAAGTCCCAGTGGCTGCAGCAGACAGCCCTGTTCAGTAGCAGACAGTTGAGGCAGGGGCAGTAGAGGTACAGACAGAAAAAAGAGGTCCCAGGTTTAAACATTATGAAATGTTGTCCTTCTTCAAAATGCATGCTTATTAGCAGTAAATCACTCTTCTCTATTTTAGAAGTAGTATAACACTAGACATTGACTTCTTTCCTTGTATTCATATTTAATGTTTTCGTGATAATCCTATGCATGAAGAAATTCTATTATAAGAAAAAAACCCTAAAAATACATTTTTGTATATTAATTATTTAAAGAAAACTTATTTGCCAGTTGTCAACATCCAGGAAACTTCTGCAATTTGAATGAAGCTTTGATTTGACTTCTTGGAAAACAAAAGGAAGACAAAGTAATTTACAGTTCTGTTAAGTAAGATAGGAAATCATATTGTAAACTTTTTTGACTCAGTTAACTGAAACAAGCTGAAAGAAGAAAAATATTCATTTGTTTTATATGTGATTATATGCCTCACCACTTGCACCCCCTTTTCAAAATTTGTAGTTATTGCAGAATAGAACTGATGTTACTTATAACTGTGTATGGGTGTGGGTGTAGCTGTGGGTGTGTGCATGCACACACGCATGCACGCACACTTGCATATCATTCTATCTAGAGGCAGGTTGAAAATATACAAAAGTATCATCATTAGTCGTTTGGTGTGAGGGGTGACTTCTCTGGGCTAATGAAATATAAAATATAAATGGGAGGTTAGAAGGGAACAGTCTGATGGATTCACTTCTTGAAATGAATATATCAAATTACAAAAGCAAAGGAAAATTGGGAAAGAAATATTTGTTCAAAACTATGAGTACAGTTTGAATAGATTTGAAAAATAAACAATAGACTAGCAAATTGCCCATCATGAATGGTGGGTGGGTGGGAAAAGAGAGCCGCCACCTAGCGCCCATGGTGCCACTGCTCCACCTCTGGCCCCCTGTGTCCCCCCCACCTCTGGCCCCATGTGCCTCTGCCACCCCTGAACCCCCCCACTTCCCTGCCTCCAGCCCTGTGTGACCCCCTACCCGCTACATCCCCTCCATCCCCTGCATACATCCCTGTGGCCTCCCCCAGCCCCTGCCACTCCTGTTGAGGCCCTGTGTGCCCCTCCCCCCATGCCCCTCCATCCTGTGCCACTGCTGGCACCCAGAAATGAGGGGGAGGGAAGCTTGCATGCAGCAATAGCTACCAGCACCAAGTGGCATGCAACATGCCGCCCTCCCTGCTTCCCCTCCCACACTCCTCCGTCCCTCCGTCCCTCCTTCCCTCCCACCTCCTGCTCTCTGCCAGCTGTTGTCAGGGCTGGGCGGTGGTGGCAGCTGCAGATGGGGGCATTGCTGCCACTGGAAACCTCCCTTCCCCTTCCCACTCCCTTCCCTCCCTCCCTTCCTCAACTCTTCCCTGCCACCTCCCCCTCTCTGCTGCCTGTTGTTGAGGAGGCAGCATGACAATCCCCTCACTCCATCTCTCTGTACTGCTCTGGGGTCTCTCAGCCAAGCAGCGTGTGCCCTCTCAGTGGTGCATGCTTGGTTGGCCCAGAGACAAACAGATTGACGAAGGCTTTTATTATATTAGAATATTTCACAAAAGACGGGATAGAAAGATTTGTATAGGATGACTGCTTGAATATATTACAAATATTTGCATGGGGAAGAACTTTCTGATGAAAGATGGCATCTTTACTATTTACTCTAGCAAAAAAAAAGAGGGGGGGAACAATCCAGTGCTGGGGAGTTGAAGCAAAAAATTTTGATGAAAAAAATACAGGACGTGTTTTTAATATATAAATTAAAAGCAAATAACACTTGGACAACTTATCTTGGGTAAAATGGATTCTTCTTCCACAGAAATCTCTAAATCTAGACCAGATAGCTCTCTTAGATATGCTATATTTAAAAAGAAGCTTTTTCTGAAATTACTAGGTCAGTCTTTTTTAGCCGGTTAATTTGGTCCTACCAAGAGATCATTATGTTCTCTTCTAACTTTAGAACTAAGCTCAAAAACATGTAGATCATCTCCTCCCAAGCTCTAAACCCTAGAATTGTAACCTCCTATGACTATGATGGCTACTGGCTCTCCTAATTTATGCATCCACACCTATTTTTGCACCCCATCACACCCTCAATTATTTTTTTAACCCTCAATTATTTTTTTAACCTTGAACCTTCTTCAAGAACTTCATGTAATATTCAAATAACATCAATTACTATTGCTAAAAGTGTATCATTTTTCTAGGAAATGCCTTTTCCCCTTCCCCAAAGCTACATTTCTGTGAATGTCATCCAAACTTATTTTCCCATACTATTCAATAAGGGAGGAAGCAAAAAAAGAAACATCTTTAAATACTTGTGTGTCAATAAGCTACTAACTTTTTAACAGATGTAGTATGTAGCTAGCATTTCCTTAAAATGTAATTCAATAAAAATGTTTCCGGAAACAGTTTGAGACAGTAGAGATTAAGGGCATGTACAGATATTACACTTAGATTGGTTTAAGTGAAAACAGAACAATATAGATCTGTAAACACTGAAGTTCGGCATGCAGGACCAGTCTAAAAATGGCACAAATGACCTAGAATAGAGTGCATCTGAGGTACAGATTGAGCTTTATTAGAAACTGTTAACAGTCATGAGGCAAAAGTGACAAAGCTATAAGGGAAATATGGAGGTGAGGAGAGGAACGCAGCTAGGTTACAGAAAATACAATGTTAGCCAATTAAGCCCAGGGCTGGGGTGGAGGGGTGTGGAAGTTGCTCTGAAATACTTCAAAGCAGCCTCGGCTCCCACTGGATAAGGCCTCAGCTGTGGTGTTTCCTGAGGTGCTATATTCTGTGAACACTTTAGGAACTTCCAACTTTAATTTACCACTTGATCACAGCATGCAATCCCTCAGGGACACAATAGTACACTCCCGCATCCAAACATACGAATCAAACCAACACACATAATCCCAATCACACATGCACCTGATACACACCAACACCATCCGAGCCTCATTTGAGCAATGAATTTCAGGGCAAAAACTTTTTAACTCCCCAAATCACACCGCATCTACAAACCAATCAATCACTCAGGCTACATCAATCATTTTTCAATCCAATCTATTTGGGAGATATGCCTGTCACTCAATGCAGTAGTTACTTATTAAGTTCTCCACCACAGACCAATCATCCTATTAAGTACCACAGAGGGTAGTTTACATCTTTTTGGCTTCAACGTTGTTCTTAACGGAGCCAGGATAGAAAAGTGAGTCGTGGTTCAGGAGTTCAGTGTTTCTAGAACTCTCCTGATCCAGTGTTTACTGAGTATGTGCAACTTTACAAAACTTACTCAACTTAAGAACAATCACTAGCTAGGCCAGGGACATTATGGCTTTTCAGTCCAACACGAGTGCCAAGACTTTTCAGCCTCTCCTGCAGTGATATTTTCTGCCTTGCTGACACCATCCTTCCCTGTCCCATAGCACTCTCAGGTGGACAGTGGGTCCAGGATCACCCACCTGTTCAGGTTCTACACAGAGAAGTTCCTGGTCTTTACTCCTGAGCCTGGGAATTAGTGTGCAAGGTTTAAAGCCCCTGCACCTCTCCCTCCAAATTTTTGTGTTGGGTTCTGCCCCTGGGGCACTCCCCTTGATACCATCCCCCACTGCATTCTGGATCCTAACAGTCCCTCCACATTATTTTGCCCCTTTCACAAACCAGCCCTGCCCCCATTCTCATCCAAAGGTTTGCTGATTTGTATTGATGGTTAGAGGGACCAAGTTCTGACATGAGCAATGTCCAAGGAAGTGCTCCTTGATAAAAACAAAGGAAGTTTGGCAACTGCAACATTGTAAACTGAAGCACATCTATTTCTTGCACCCTTGTCTTGCATCTCAGTGTGTGCCCCTTGGGAGAGTGGGAAAGGCATCCAGGCAGTCAGGATTGTGAATGGCCCCCCACATGGGACACAGGGCTAGAGGAGCCCAGGACAGTAGATCCATTGCCTGATGCCAGGGTACGGGCATTCAGGGATTCAAAGCCCTCTGGCCTTACTCAATCAAGGAGGGCCTCAGTCCCCACAGACCAGGAATTAGTTAGCAAGGGCTTCACAGACCTATCATTTTGTGGAGCCTGTACTCCCAACATCATTGAGGGGCTCATTATCCCCAACCTCCCCATGCCACATGTGCTTGACATGTCTGCAAGCTGTGCCTCCTCTGCCCAGGCTTCAAGGAAGCCTCCCCCTGATCTCACAGATGTTGTGGAAAATGCATGTGATGACATGGGCATAGCCTGTTCTCCTCCACTGCAAGGTGTATGCTGAGAGCCCATTAGCACATCTTGAGATGGCTGAAGGTGCACTCCACAGTCACGCAGCACCTACTCAGGCAGTAGGTTTAATAGATTTCATGGATATTAGGACTGGAAGGGACCTTTCAAGATCATCAAGTCCAGGCCCCTGCCCCAGGGGCAGGAAGTCAACTGGGATCATAGGATCCCAGCAAGATAAACATCAAATTTCTCTTGAAGGTGTTCAAATTATGTGCTTGAACCACCTCTGGCAGCAGTCTATTCTAGACTTTGGAGGCTTGGACAGTAAAAAAGTTATTTCTTATGCCTAACCTGAAACGGTCATGGAGGAGTTTGTGACCAGTTGACCTTATCATCCTTTGGGGTGCTCTGATGAACAGATGTTCCCCCAGGTCCTGGTAAGCACCCCTGATAAACTTGTAGACAGGCACCAGATCATCCCTGAGCCTGCACTTTTCCAGGCTAAAGCGTCCCATAGCTCTCAGCCTCTCATCATAAGGTCAGTTTTCCTGACCTCTTATCATGCATGTGGCTCTCCTCTGCACTCTCTCAAGCTTCTCCACATCCTTTTTGAATTGTGGAGCCCAAAACTGGATGCAGTACTCCAGCTGCAGCCTCACTGAGGCTGAGTACAAGGGGAGAATGACTTCCTGGGATTTGCTTGAGAAACATCTAAGGCTGCAAGCCAGCATTTTGCTTACTTTACTAGCTGCAGCATCACATTGATGGCTCATGCTCATCTTGTGGTTAATCATAACCACCAAGTCACTTTTGTCCATAGTGCTAGCCAGTATAGCACTGCTGAGCCTATAAGCATACTGCAGGTTTTTCTTCCCAAGATGTAGAACCTTTTATTTTTTGGTGTTAAAAACCATCATGTTCTCATCCACCCACTTCCTGAGCCTGTCAAGATCAGCTTGGATCACCTTTCTGTCCTCGGGTGTGGACACTTTACCCCAAAGTTTGGTGTCTTTGGCAAATTTGGCCAGTCCGCTTCTGATACCAATGCCCACATCATTAATGAAGATGTTGAATAGTATTGGCCCAAGGACAGAGACTTGAGGGACCCCACAGGTCACAGCACACCACAACAATTGACTTCCATCCACTACCACCCTCTGGGTCTGACCATGGAGTCAATTCCCCAGCCAGCGGATTGTGGTGAAGTGCTCCAATATGCTCCCACTACTCGGTGTTCATAGTGTGGGCCCAGAACCAGTGCTTAGCAATCTGGAGGTGGTGCCAGAGTACCCAAGCATCCATGGCATCTTGGGTAATCTTGTCCACATTGGCAATATGGATGTTCATGGCCTAGTCCAGAATGCTTGGTGGGTGCAGGGTATGGTAAGTGACCCATCCAGATAGCCGTACATGATGTCCCACAGCCCCTGGTGAGATCTGCATGGAGTGACACGTATAACACACCATATCTTCTGTGTGGCACTACAGTGTACCAGAAGGTACTAAATAGCTCACATGGATAAATAGTTCACAATGAAGTAGTCCTAATACAGTAAAAACAACAGGAGATCCTAAATGTCTGTAATTCTGGAATCATAGCACTCTGCACTGGAGTATGGGATATGATAACTGTTTTAATAGTTTGTGATAATATATTGTAACAATTTGGGATCCAAAGTGAATAATAGTTTCCAATTGAGACTGCAGTGTGCAATCCAGTGAACAGAATATGCAGTGTCATGAAAAGGCCAGGTCACTTTCTGTTATCATCCTTCTCCTCAGAGAAATAGCTGTGGGAGCTGTTATATCTACTGTACAAGTGGTCTAAAAGTAAGTCTTACAGCTGACATGAATATATTCCAGCAATTAACAGTATTATGAGATTATTAAATTCACCATAAGTTCATAAAGCTTAACATAATGAACCACAACAGTTAAACTTTGAAGTTAAAACAGATTAAAGAACAATTAGTTTTTTAAGAGCTAGAATGGTCTATTATTAGATTTCAAATAGAATCTTTTATTGCCAGGAGGTAAGGAATTAGAGTGAGTTTTAAAAGTGCGTGAAGACATCTTGGTGTGAAAAATGTGACTAAAAGTTAAGATAATGTTCCTGTACAATATGTTCAGACTGAGTGTGCCTACACATGCATTAGATCCAGGAGCAGTTTAGTTGCAAGTGAACTACTCATGAGTAAATGCTGCCAGGCAGGCATCCACATCAGTGTTTCTTCTAAGCTGTGCAGCATGCATGGTCGTCTACACACGCTCATGCCATGCTGCCAAGTGCGCTCATGTCACACTGCCAGGTGCACCTGCATGGCCAGACAGCTTAGAAAGAACACTGATCCACGTGTGCAGGGACGTGGGAGCAGATTTGCTGTTAAAAGCAGAAAACTGCTCCTGTTTCCTGGGGCCCTACAATGGGCCTCTATTGCCACCAGGAAGAGCTCTGTGCTCCCCTGGATGTTAGCCCAACAGCTAGCAGGGAGCACTAGACCAGGAGACAGCTGTCTCCTGGCTGGGGCTGGAACATTTCACCCTGCCCCCAAGGAACTGCCTGCTTCCAGCACAGGGACGACATACCCCTGCCCCAGCAGAAGGGAGCTCCTGGCCCCAGGTCCCCAATCAGAGGGCAGGGGACTCAGAAAATGCTGCAGGGGAGGGGTAAGTCCCAGCTCCCTGCCCCAATCTGCTGGTGGGGCAGCTAGTAGAGAGCTAGCTGCCACACCAGCAAATTGGGGAAAGGAAACCTGTTCCCTGCTCAGATACATAATTGTGGAGCTGGGTGGGGAAGACTGAGGCCCAGGGCCCCACTCTCCAGTCTGTTCCCCATCCAGCTCCTCAGTCACAGAGTTGAGTGGGGAACAGGCTACCAGGCCTGGTCCCCATGCAGCTCTGTGATCATAGAGCTGAGCAGAGAACAGTTTCCTGAGCCCCTGCCAGCTGGAAGCTCCCAGTGCCAGCTCCACAACAGCTGGGCTGACTGTGGGAGATCCTTATCTCCCAGCCCTAACTCCTGATCACACTAGGAGATAAGGATCTCTCAGCCCCTGCTTCCTGGTTGCCAGGGGGCTTGGCATTCCCTGCCGCTGGCGCAAGGGGACATAGTCCCCTCCCAGTCTCCAGTGGTGGGAACTGACCCCACAGCAGGCAGCTCCCAAGTGTAGGGAGA
This sequence comes from Caiman crocodilus, assembly GCA_030014935.1. NCBI lineage: Eukaryota > Metazoa > Chordata > Crocodylia > Alligatoridae > Caiman > Caiman crocodilus. Next base: position 21,333,259 of record JAGPOW010003642.1, read on the forward strand.
AATCTCTTGCTGCCTGGTGGCCCGCTGACTGGGAGCAGATTTACTCCCAGTCAGGCATCTACATGAGTGCTACTGCACAGTAACTAATCACAAATAAATTCACTACTTCTATTTGCAGGTAGCTAATTTACTCATGATTATTGAGGTTTACTGTACACTAAGTATGCGAATGCTACTGAGTGGTAAAGTGTCTTGTGTAGATGCATCCATTGTGTTTGCCAATTATAGTGCACTTAATTGTGTTGTCTCACATCAGTGTAAGCTTAGGAGTAAATCCACTGAAGTTGATGCAGATATAATTACATCTGCATAAATTTAGGTAATATCACTCAACAGCTGTTTTAGAATATGTGCATTTGACATGGCTGGAGAGCATATATACAGAGAGAACACATAGCTATGAAACACTGTCTAGAACAAATACAAAATGTAATTACCTCTCATGGATGGGTCAAGGGAGAAGTAGAAGGAAGAAAAAGAAGGAAATCTATGCTTTTTGTCACAGTTTCCTTCCAAATTGTTCAGTAGCTGAAGATAAAGTATTGCACTTTTTCCCCATAGAAAAATAGATGATAATAACCTTTGCAAATCCTATAGATCTAAAGCACACCCTCAAAATATACCCTTCAGCTGATAGTGGTGGGCTTTTATATTTCTGAACAATGTATCATATTTTGATCACAGATGCCGTGTCTGGTTTAGGGACAGACTTTGTGCTTGTACTCCAAGCTTGCTCATGCCTGCATCCCTTCCCAACATACAAATCCATTTTCCAATGAAGTGCTTTCCCTGAAATCTGAATGATACTGCAAAATCAAGCAAGTTACTGTTCCATGCAAACACCTCTGCTTGGAGGATTCCCTCTACCAAATGGCAAGAAAAAGTTTGGCCTATAATTCCCAAGCCCCAACTCAGAAGAGGAAGGAAAGGAGAAGAGTGAATAATTCAACATATTTTGTCTTCTTTTTATAATACTATTGTGCAGTTTTCTACAAGTAAAAGTTTTGTAACCATTCAGTTTATTGGTTTATCATTTTCTTCAACAGGTATATCATCCTATAACTGATTTTTTAGGGTAATTTTATTACTGAAGAAACTAAAGGAATGAATTACATATTCCAATTTTGAGGTTATCTATCAAGTCTCCAACTGTTGGTCTTAATAGCATTTCCAGAGTTGTAACTGGCCAGTATTGCACCCTGGATAGTACTGAGCCTCCCGCTTAGCAAAACACACACACACTTTGTTTTCCAGCTCCAGATCCAGCAGTAAGGAGGACACAGAAGCAGTGGTGGTGCATGGTGAAAGAAAGGACACAGGTTCACTATGGGGGGAGATTACCCCACACACACACTTTTTTTTACCAACATGTGTCAAGCAGCCAAAAAAGCAACTGGTTTTTGACAGCAGAAAAAGGAATGACATCTCCCTTCCTCAACAGGAAACTTCCACTGTACACAGCCACCACTTCTCTGCCCTCCCTGCTGCTGCAGTCAGATCAGGGAAGGTTCAGGGTGCAGGGAGGAGAGAAGACAGGAGGGTTAGGTGCTCCCCCAGCTCCATTCCCTCATTCCCCTCAAGCCAGTCTTTTAAGCTTGTACCCTGCGCACCCATCCATTGTTACACTACTAAGTTTGGTGTTGTGAGAAACAATGCAAATTGTTGAAGATGGCTTTTTCCAAGCTCTACAAGGAAGCTGGTAACTTTAGGAGGGCCCTCCACTTTAAGGAACCCTTAACTAAGCAGAGGGGACTCCCCCTCCCCTGTGGGAATCTTCTTTTCACTGCAACTCACGGCTTCCAGACCTGAAGGGTGGCCCTTGTCCTCTGCTACAAGCTGCTCTCTTGCCTACAGTGGGCTTCATGGGGGGGTCGCTGTCCCCTGGAACAGGGTTCCGCTATGCAGGGCTTCTGGGGCCTCTGGCTCAGCCCTGTCTGCTGGTTCAGTAGCCCAGGTACCATCTGGCTCCCTGGACTCAACCTTTTGCAATAGGGTCAGAGGTCTGGGCTGCCTCATGCAGCACCAGGCTCAGTCCACTCCTAGGCCCTTCGTGCAGCACCTCCTTCACCAAGCTGCTCCCAGCCTCCTTCTAGGTGTTCAGGACCTGAGCCACCGCAGAGGCTCCAAAGGTCTTACTCCATGCACCGCCCTGTGCACCGTGTCTCTGGCCACACACCAGAGATTGTAGACTTGAGCTGCCTCACTCAGCTCCCAGGGTCTGGATACTGTGTGCTGTACACCGAAAGCCTAGCTGCTGGAGACGTCCACCATTCCCTAGTGATGGAAGCCTTCCAGGGTGCTTCTGGGCTACTGCTTCACCCTGCTGAGCAGCTCTCCTTAACTCTTCTAAGACCCGCTCTTTTCTCTTCTCTGTCTTGGTTGTGTCCCTCATGCTGGGCACACAGCTCCTTTTATATGCTCCAGGGCTCTGCCCCTGAAGTCTTCTGGACCTAAGTGTTGCAGTCTTCAATCAGGTCGGGGGGGAGGAGAGCTCCTCTTCCCCTCCCCTTAGGAAAAGTTTGTGACTTAACTTCTCTTGTTGCCTCCTGATTGGTGGATGGGCTCCACCAATCAAAACAGCAAGATTTCAAGCCTGGGACTCAACCCAAGCTCCAAAAGGCAAGCCTGCTACACAGTCATAGTAGCACAGTAGCTAAGGTTGGAAGGGACCTAAACAGATCATCAAATCTGAGACCCTGCCTTGGGCAGGAATAGATGCTATGGCCATATCACCCCAGTCAAGTGCCTATCCAGCCTCCTCTTAAAGACCTCCAAGGTAAGAGTGAGCATCACTTCCCTTGGAAATTGGTTCCAGGTCCTAGCCACCCTAACTAAAGTAATGCCTCCTGTTGTCTAGCCTGAATCTTCTCTCTATTAACTTGTGGCTGTTATTCCTATTTACCCTGGGTGGTGCCTGGGGAAACAGGGCATCTCCTATTCCATGCTGAAACCCCCTGGTGAATTTGTAGACAGCCACCAGATCCCCCCTCTGCCTTCCCTTGTGGAGGCTGAAGAGGTTCAAGCCCTCTAGTCTCTCCCTGTATGGCCTGCCCTGCTGCCCCCTGACCATGTGAGTGGCCCTCCTTTGGACCCTCTCAATGCTAGCCACATCTCTCTTCAAGTGCGGTGTCCAAAACTGGACACAGTACTCCAACAGCAGCCTGACCAATGCTGCATAGAGGGGGAGGATCACCTCCCTGGACCTGCTTGTGGTGCATCTGTGGGTGCATGACAAGGTGTGGTTAGCCTTACTGACAGCTTCCTTGCACTGGTGGCTCATGTTCAACTTGGAGTCAACAATGACTCCAAGAACCCTTTCTGCCTCTTTGCTGATGAGAAAGGTGTTCCCCAGCCTACAGGTATGCTGTTGGTTCCTTCTCCCTAGATGCAGTACCCTGCACTTGTTCATGTTGAATTTCATCCTATTTTCATCTGCCCATCTCTGTAACCTGTCCAGATCTAGCTGGATTCTGTCCCTCCCTCCTGATGTGCCCACTTTGCCCCACATCTTGGGAACAGTCATCAGTGAACTTGGACAACGTGGTTTCCACCCCCACATCTGACTCATTGATAAAGATGTTGAACAGTATGGGTCTGAGGACTGAGCCCTGAGGAACTCCACTCCCTACATCCCTCCAGGTCAAAAATGACACACTCTGTGTGTGACCATCCAGCCAATTAGCCACCCATCTGACTGTGTAGGCATCCATGCCACTGTCACCTAGTTTTTGTTTTTGTTTTATGAGAATGGAGTGAGAGACAGTGTCAATGGCCTTCTTAAAGTTCAGGAAGATGACAGCCATCCTCACACCTTCATCCAAGGACTTTGTAACCTGATCGTAAAAGGAAACAGGTTAGTCTAACAGGATCTTCCCTCAATGAACCCTTGTTGGTTCCCCTGAGCATTATCTCCCCTGCTGATCCCTTGCAGTTGTACTCCTTGATAATTTTCTCAAAGATCTTCCCCAGGACTGAGGTAAGACTGACAGGCCTATAGTTACCTGGGTCCTCCTTTCTCCCTTTCTTGTAAATGGGGACCACACTGGCCTTTTTCCAGTCATCTGGCACCTGACCAGATATCCATGAACACTCATATAGCTGTGCTAGTGGCCCTGCAATGACCCCTGCCAATTACCTCAGCACCTTTGGATGAGGAGTATCCAGGCCTGCTGATCTGAACACCTCCAGCAACTCCAGAAGTTCCCTAACTATGTCATCCCTAACCTTAGGCCTGGCAGTGCCTCTCCCAAGTCCTTCCATACTCCTGGTGGAGGAGATGTCCTGGTCCCTGCTGAGAAAAATGGAGGCAAAGAATTTGTTAAAGGTGTCCGCTTTTTCATTTGAGGCAATCACCAGATTGTCAAGCGCATCCTGCAGGGGTCCTACATTACCTAGTGCCTTCTTGCTTCCTATGTATTTGAAAAAGGACTGTTTGTTATCCTTAATCCTGCTTGCCAGCCCCAGTTCCATCTCAGTGTTGGCCTTCCTAACAGCTGCCCTACAGACTCGAGCAACGGAGGTCTAATACTCTTTGGTAACAGCCCCTTGCTTCCATTAGATGTATGCCTCCTTTTTAGCCCTCAGGCATTTCTGAATGACCTTGCTCAGCCATGGGGGCTTTTCAGCATTGGGACTGACTCCCTTTGGGCTTGGAGGATTGTTTCCTTGAGGAATAACCATCCGCCTTGGACTCCCATCTCCCTGAAACTTCGGGATCCCAACGCCTCTGATGCTAGTCTTCTTAACTCATTAAAGTTGGCCCCCATGAAGTCAAGGACTTCTGCCTTACTCCTAGTCCTTGACAACCTGTGCTGGATAGTGAATTCCAGCAGGTGATCATCACTATCACCCAGGTGACTGAGAACCTGCAATTCCCTTACCAGGTCATCACGTGTGGCAAGGACCAGGTCTAACAGGGCATTATCCCTGGTGGGTCTGTACACCTCCTGAGTTAGGCAGAGGTCCTGTATCTTGGCAAGGAATCTATGTGAGCAGTCAGACCTAGCTGATTACCCTTCCCAGCAGATGTCTGGGTAGTTCAGGTCACCCATAACTACCACATCTCTTGACTTGACAGCCTCCACAAGCTAAAAATTCCAGGCCCAGCTCTTCCCACTGATTGGGTGGCCTGTAATAGACACCCATGGTTAAGTCCCTTTTCCAACAAGGGACATGTGCACATGGTGTTTTAAAACAGGCTAAATGCTTTTGCAGTGCTTGGTGTTGGTGTTTGCCCATGTAGGCGGCATATTGCATATTAATTCCAGCAGCTGTAGCAAATTTAGTGGTGTAATGTGCCTTAAATGACTTTAGGGCACAGCAAACTAAAACATCTCTGAGGAGTTTTAGTTTGCTGTCCTACAGCCATGGCTGCCTAGCCTGCCCCAGCTTCAAGCCCTTTAAAGAAAAAATTAAAAAATCTCAAATTCACTGGTTGCTGCAGCAGCCTTAGGGCTTATGGGGGCTCATGGAAGAGCCCCCCACACAGCGCAGGGCAGTGGGATCGCCCTTCCCTGCTGGACACCACTGGTTGAGTCCGGGGGGGTTGTTTTTTTTAAAGGGCTGGGAGCTGGGGTGGGCAGGGCAGCCATGCAGGGGCTGGGAGAGCAGATGAGGAGCAGAGCCCCCCACATTGCATGGGGCAGCAGAGGGCAGCAGGGTTCAGCCCCTGCCAGGCAGGAGCCAGTGAGTGGGGGCTTTTTTTTTTCAGAGCCGGAGCTGGCGCCAGGAGGGACAGCCATTGACAGCAGGTGGGGGATGGGGCCTGTGCGATTCAGAGATGTAACTCATACAGCAGCAGCTGAATCTCTGAATCAGATTTGTCCAAATCAATTTAGGACAGTGATTCAAATCACCATATCAAATCACTGTCCCCTGAATCAGCTGGATCCAAGTACTAGCTGCTTTGCACAGGCCTAACAATTACTCCACCATAAAATAGTATTGTCCTTGATAGTAATTAATTACAGCAGCCTTAATTAATTTATTGTACCCTAATAATAGTACACATGTAGACAGTAATGCTTTACTATGGAGCTAGTTAGTCAACTGCAGTAAAGAGCATACATAGATTTCACCCAGTGTCACCAAAACTAATCCAGATAATGGGATAGGAATCTGTATGCCCTGTTTAGATGATTTTTAATTCAATCCAGTCTCTACAGGATTTCTGGTTCTGCAATTTCCTGTTCAAATTAGTTTTGAATGTTTTGCTAATATGCTATGTATTTCTAATTTAGTTTTATATAAGGTACAAATCTACCCTGACTACTATGATTAATGATTAATTAAATGCCACAGTGCTACCTACATAGAGAAATCTTTTTAGGGTAGGCATTAGGAGTTGGAAATGGTGTCCCAAAAATGAATCTATACAGGCCTGCTGCTGTCTTGTATATGAAGTATAGACATGGTTGATCACATGTAAAGAGAATTCACTGCCATAGCATTACCTTTTTTTTATGACATTTAGTTAATATATCTCATCTTAAAAATAACCTCAACAAATAGTTAACATTTGTGCTTTCCGCCATCTGTTCTGTGCAAGTAGTGTTCATGAAAGCTGCTTCAGGACATAGTTCAGGACAGTATCGGTATTCAGAATACCACTGAAGGGCTGTTTAAATCTCATTAGAGTCAATGCAAAAGTTAGGCAGTGTGCTGAATACAGACAGATTTCAGCACATGATTAAAGTCTTCCTTGAATCAGGGTTTTACAACTAGATTTTTAAAGGACTTTAATTGAAAACAATGGGAGCTAGTCACTTAAACAGTTTCTGATTGAATTCTTAGGCATCCGAATACCTTAAAAATAATATCCTTAGTATCTAATCTTTATGTTTTAACTTAAAAACAGAAGACTTGTGGTTCTTATATTTGATACAAATATGGCACCATCTTATCATTCTATTCTCATCAAGTTAAATATCACATAGGAATTGGCTGTTTCTTCTCTTATAAAAAATCCAAGACATTATTCTCTACTTTTTAAAATCTCTGCACCATTCAATGTCCCTTTGTGTACATTTTACATCTTTATGAAGTTTGCTCCTTTATCTTTCTGACTCCTAACCATTTCATATATCTAGAATTCTGTTTGATTTTTTAAACATTATCCTGAAGAAGATACTACTGTTCTATTCATAATACTGTAATCCCTAGCTCCTCTTCCTGATCCATTTTTTTCTAAGCATGTGCCTTTCAGGGCATATTCTGTTTTCAGGTGTTTGGTCCCTAGCTCTATTACCATGCCTTTTCTATACTAAATCAAATAAGCCTCTTATTTCCTCACACTTATAGTCCACTTTAGTCTTTCTGAATCTGGTTGTCCCTTCTCCTTCGCGATGACCTCTCCTGCCCCTTAAACATTTTGCTTTCCTTTAAATTTAGTTATTGTAGTGCTTATTCATTTCTCCAAGTACAGGTTGTTTCTGTTTTAATCTTTGAACTCCATTTGATTTTATCTACACTGAAAAGTTTCTTTTCTCTGTTTTCAGGATACTTCTTCAACCTTTAAAGCCATTCCTGGGATCACTGGGCTGTGGGCACTTGGGTTTCAAGTCCCTGGCACTGATAATCAGCTGATTATGGGTCTCAGCCTAGGGACCACACCAGAATTGGTCTTGGAACCTCATGGGCAGAAAACTTTATATTCAGCTGCATGAACAGTTTTTTTAAGGTCCTAGAGCTCAGGAATACAAGAGAGGTTCCCTGGCCCCAGGGCCCCAGGATCAGAAATGATTCCCCAATTTTAGGGTTCCCATGTGCAAGGGGTGCCAGAAAACCAACTGTGCAACTGGACTGCACACATTTTTGATGATTCTAGTGTGCACAGATGCTAGGACCAGGGAACCTTTTCCCAATTCCAGGGTCTATGTGACTGGGATGTCCCAAGTGCCCGTTTCTGCAGCTACTTAGGAGCTGCAGGACAAGGCAGTCAACCTGCCAGGTTCTAGGATGCCCCACCACTTCCCCTGGTGCCCCAGCCTCACTGATGATGAGCTCCATTGATCATTTAAATGGTGGGGTGCAACTCCATTCAGGGCTGTCATTGACAGTGCCCCAGTATGAGGATGACAGTATTCCAGTAGATAAAGAGGTCAGTGAATCCAGAGATGACTGAAGACATTGATTCAATGTTGACCTCAGACATGTGAAATAGTTCCAGGAGGAAGGAGTGGATCCTAGTGATGCCAGGCCACAGCTTTTTCCCTTTGTCTCTCATATATTTGCCTCCATAGTAAGATGAGTTTGCCCAAAACGATAGATGCCTTGTCGTACATCATGGACAATTTAGTGCTTTAGTCTAAAGACTGATATTAATGTTGCATTTCTTCAGAGTGGTATTCAAGATGTCTATGAATATCCTCTGGAGTGGTGACCATTGTTGAGTTGGGAATTTAGGGCTTCTTCTGATGGCTAGTTATCAGGCATCCTTATGACATATCCTGTCAAATGGATCTGGTGCCATATAAATATGGCTTCAGTTCAGAGCTACACCACATGGCTGTCATGGGGGAGCAAGCCCTGCCATCCAGCTGGCATCCGGCTGCATGACAGAAATGCTACCAGATGTTCAATTTAAGGCATAATGGAAATGAGCACAAAAATACTACACATATTTTGTGGAATAATTCTGTGGCTGGTTTTCCCTTCTGTCATGCCATTAATTGTCTGAACAGGTGGCTGGGTTACTGTTTAAGACATGATTAACAAGTAGCATCTGCCAAAAGCCGTATATTTGTGTACTTTTTTATTTCATTCATATCATAAGGAAGACTCTGTACTTCCTAAAACACTCCAACATATTGTTCTACCATAGGTCTAACTTTTATTTATATATTTTCATTATTGGATACAATGAAAACATGAGAAAGAGACAGGGTTAAGTGATGAGGGTTGGATGCATCCCTGGGAACTTGAGGTGGAAGAAATCTTTTTCATATAAAGAGCTTTGCTCCATTTCTTCCCTGGTGAGGGCTCTTTGGGAGCCTAGGTCCATTCCAGAGCAAGACTGTAATGATATGAATAGAAAGTTAGAAGGCAAAGGATAGGCTGGCACCAGGAAAATGCACATCATCCCTCTCCATAAGATCAAGGAGATTTTAAAGGAAATTAACAGACTACTCTTCACACTGAGGAACACAGAGGAAAAATAAAAAACACACCCTGACTCAACTAGTTTATTTTATAGTTTTATTCAGATGGCATTTCTTTAAAAGTATATATTTTCATGCAGAGTTCTTTTTATTCAAAAGCAGACACTTAGGCGCATTCTGATAAACACAACAGAGCAAAGATTTCTGGTGACTACAACATTGTAGAATGTCTCTACAGTTTGATAAAGTATTGCAATGAATGCAAATTACATTGATTTTATTCTATTTACTGTAAAAGAACACAAAATTCTTGACAGATTTTCCCACATGTATTCCTGAAAACATACAACTTGCTATTAGTTAGGCTAAATTATAAAACAGGATGCAAGAAGAGTGGAAAAAACTACTGCTAAAGACTGTAGTGTCATTTCTACAAAGTTATCTGTAGTATTGTATTATCCCTTGAAATTGTTCATGGCCCTAAATAGTAGTGAAAAGACATCCCACCATTTTACAGCCTAAAGAGTGAGGAAATTCTTGTCCTGTACATGATATAACTCCTTTTCTTATCCATACAGGAGCAGTGACATAAATCAACGTTTCAGTATCCTTCAGTGGAGTGGCATCAATTGGCACCAGTTGCAGGCATGGTCCACTATCTACATTAGACTGAAATGTATAATTCTACCCTCATTCCTTACTGTTTAGTAAAATATTCAGCATGGTTTGTGTGTGTCAATCTGAAACATTATAGATTTTTCTTTTACTTTGGGAAAGAAAACATGTTGATTTAGCAAATGGCAGTTCTTTCTGATTAGACCATAACATTCGGTCTTGAATTTCAAGTCATTATAAAACTAAATTTTAAGAACATAAGAAATGCCACGCTGGGTCAGACGAGTGGTCCATCTAGGCTACCTAATCTTTCTCCAACAGTGGCAGTAGAAAGTGCTTTAGAGCAGGAGTGGGCAATTATTTTAGATGGAGGGCTGCTTAATGACTTTTGGTGAGCTGTCGAGGGCCTCAAGGGTATCCCCACACCTTGACAGGTGCCCCACCCCCTGATTGAAATCTTGGAACTGGAAGGCCCAGTTCTGAACCTCTGACCTTTGCCATCAGAAGTTCCTCCTTGCTCCCAGAAGCACTCATTTTGAGAGGGGGAGTTGCCATTTTGAAACCAGGGGGAAAAAATCATATACTAAAAATAAAACATCTACTATAACATATTTTATTATGAGAAAAAAAACTATCTGATTTATGTGTTCACATAGTGTATAAAGAGGTGATTGCATAACAGCTCCAACAGGCCTTATATATATATAGTATGGTGGGGGGTGAGGTGTGGTTGGGGTATGGGTGTGGAGAGTGTGCGTGGGAGGGATATGTGTGAGAAGTAGGGTTTGTAAAGGGGTGTGGGGGTATGACTGTGTATGTAGGAGGTGGGGTTTGTGGGGAAAGGGTATGGGGGTGGGGGGTGTAGGGTATTTGGGTGGGTGTGGCCTCCCATGCCATATGCCCTCCTATAGCACACAGCCCCCGCTGCCAGTGGCAGCAGCAACAGTAGGTGGTGGGCCCTCAGGGTGCTCCTGGCCTATGGCAGGCAGAGTCCCCTAGCAGTGCTCAGCTCTGTCTGAATCCCCTGGAGCTTCATGTGGTAACACAGAGCCTGACTGGCCCAGCCTGCTAGTGAACGACTTCAAGCCAAACTGTATTGGCTCCATGTCAGAACATGGGGCTCCCAGCACTATAGGTGGGATCTGCATGCCATTTACTGAGGCCAGCCCCATGCTTCCATATGGGACTTCCAGCACTTCCATGGGGAGCTGTATGTGGAGGCATGGAGCCTGCCCAGCCCGATGGTACACAGGTCAGGAGCCACAGGGTGTTGTGAGCCATTGGGGCAGATGGGCTCCATGCCTCCATGTGCAGCTCCCTGCTGGTCTCTTGGAAGCCCGACATGGAGGCATGGCACAAGCCTGACCCAATGGCGTGCAGCTTCTGCCTGCAGTGCCAGGAGACCCAATGTCCTGGCATGGAACCAGCCTGGTCCGGCTCAAAGGCATGCAAGTACAGCTCCTTGGATTCAGCCAGAGCCACATGCTGTTGTGGGGCTCAGCCCGCAATGGACCAGGAGCAGCCTGAGGGCCTCTGCTAGTGGCAGGGACTGTGCACCATGGCAGGGGGCTCACCCCTACCTACCCTTACCCACAAACCCCACCCCCACCCCACCTCCTGCAAGCAAGAGCTCCCCTCCCCACTCCCCAATTGTCCAATCATGTGCCATCACACTTGGTGCCTCTACATGGGTCTCCCAGATGGAGTGCCAGGAGCCCCACAGAGGTGGAAGCACAGAGCCCACCTGGTCAAATAGCACGTGATGTCTGAAAGCCTACCTCCCAACTGCTTTCAGAGGAGCAGCTGTGAACTGGTAATAATTGTTTTTGGAGAAGCCTCATCGGCTGGATAGAATGACCTGATAGGCTGCATCCATGGGAAGCAGTATTTTGCCCTCCCATGCTTTAAAGAGACAGTAGATGAATAAGACATATCTATATCCCTTGTTCATACCTTTTCTGGTAGCCATATAATTGATTTAGGGAATCAGAAGATACATCTCTGACTGTTCTGTTTAATAGCTATTACTGGACCTATCACCTATGTATGCATCTAATCCTCTTTTGAACCTGGTTTTATTATCTATTTCTATGATGTTCTGTGGCAGTAATTTCCACAACTGAACTAGTTGTCCATAAAAAAAAGTACTTGGTTGACAAAACTTTCTTAACCAGCACTGGTGAGGCCACATCTGCAGTATTGTGTTCAGTCTTGGGCCCCCAACAGAAAGGATGTAGACTAATTGGAGAGAGTCCAGTGGAGGACAAAAAAAAATAGTGAGGGGGCTGAGGCACATAACTTATGAGGAAAGACTGAAGAAACTAGGCTAATTTAGTCTAGAGAAGAGGAGACTGAGAGGGGATTTAATAGGAGCCTTCAGCTACCTGAAGGATGAAACCAGACTGTTCTTGGTGGCAGCAGATGACAGAACAAGGAGTAATGGTTTCAAGTTGCAGCAAGGGAAGTTTAGGTTAGATATCAGGAAGAATTTTCTCAAGAAGGGAAGTAAAACACTGGAACAGGTTATCCAGAGAGGTGATGGAAACACTATCCTTGGAAGTTTTCAAAACCCAACTGAACAAGCTTTTGCTAGGATGATCTAGTTGGGGTTGGTCCTCCTTTGAGCAGGAGTTTGGACTAGATGACCTACTGAAGTCCTGTTTCATGGTTTTAAGTACCAAATGAGCATCATTTCCAACTTTCATGGATGGTATCAACTGCCAGTTACACCATCCCTGGGAATACCAGCCTTTTCAACAGTTTCAGCTAGTCATGGAATTTAAGCTGGATAGCATTTCTGTAAAATCAAAATTTTACACTTATTCTTTGAAGAAAATTATACAAAGAAAAGCAGAAACTTCTACTAGAGTTGAGCACATGTAAGCCACTAGTACCTGATAACTCCATTCCAAATGTTTGGTGGGGAGATTGGATAGCAAGGGCTAGCTCAGAAATACCCTAAAGAACTTGTTCTGAAAATTAATCTGAAATCAATGAAATCTAAATTCTCCACTAATTCTTCCCAGAATTAATCTGAGTTAGAAAAGATGAGCTCAGTTACCAACTCCCTAACCTGCTGAAATACCTGTAAAGATAAAAATTACAATTTAAAGATACTCTTTAATTTAGAAGAGTAAACTGGGAGACAGTCCCTGAGTTAGGGAATAGCTGTTAGTTAGAGAGACTAAAGGACCACAGAGGCTTGTCTACTGCTCCATAATAAAACTCATTGTTTAGTTCTTCCAATTTATGCCTGACTGTCTTCATTGAGCCCAGTGATCACTATAGCCATGATTCAGCCTAAATATCTCAGAAAACTAAATGAACTCTTTCCTTTGATATAACTTCTGAAGTGATGGTAGGTATGTTAACCATAGCAGAAAGTCAACTTCCCTGGCCTGGGCAAGGAAAAGATGAATTAGGGCAAGGCCAGCATTCACCTTATCTTCCTCTACTCCTAAGGGTTTTTCCCCTCATGCTAAAAACTGCCAATGCTTATAATTTTTTCCTCTGTCATTGACTGGATGACCTATGTAAGTAACCAGCAGAATTTGAATTTTAAGAATTACACTGTTTGAAATCCAGAGTGAAAAGCTAATCATCAAGCTGCAAATTTTCACTTCATGCTAGTAAAGCTTAAACCCTTCTATAGTTTTGGCGAAAGAAGATGAAAAGGCCATATGCATTAACATATGAAACATAATATGTTTGGGGTAATAGCTGCCTATTTTTATTCTGTACGGGTGAGTCCAGATGAGTATGCACATGCATTTCCCTGGGGACATACAGCAGCTGTACATGGTTGTACCACTGTTACTTGTCCCTGGGGAACACCTATGCACACACTTTCTGGCACATGGCAAGTTGCCCTGGGTTGGGTATGGGAGGCTGGGTCCAGAACCTGGACTGTCCCCAGGACACTTACCTGGGGTCCTGAGGGCCTCCTGGGATTCCAGCAGCAGTGATCCAGCAACAGGGGGTCTGGCTGGCAGCCAGAGTGTGGCTCCAGCCAGTCAGGCTCTAGCTTCGGACGGCACATGTTGCTGCCATGTGCGCCACCCAGCTTTTTTCTAGCACGTTTTTTTAGACTGGGAGATCAAATTAGCAGTGCAAAGAATAAGCTGTGTGAGGCTTCGGATCGTGGTTTGGATCTAGGGCCAATTCAGATGCTATGGTGTCCAAAGCGGCCCACCCAAATCGAAGCACAGGCTCAGTTAAGCTGTCCAAAGCAGCTCGGAGCATCCAAAGTGCTTCAGGAATGCTTTGGGTACTTCAGATAGCATAACTGAAAGATGGAAGAGGAAGGGAGAGCAGGGGAGGGAGGGAGAGTAGGAGGGGGAAGGGGGAGCATGGGGGAAGACTGACATGTGTAGGTGACTAGTGAAAAGGATTTCTCTCTGGCTGCCTTTCCAATGACAGTGTCTGCAGGGTGGGACTAGAAACAGCATAAAAGCCTCTGTTTGGAGGTGTGCTATGCCTTTCCTTAGCTTGTTCCCTGTCAGTAACTGTGTAAGAAAGGTACCTGATGCATTTCAGCTTGCTTACTATACTCGGTAGTTGAACTTGCCTACTTCTTTTTTTTGTTACAAAGGATTGGGTGGGATTTAGCTTATCTTAGCTCAGCTATTCTATTCAATTACTATTACTATTACTATTACTATTCAATTCATTTCTTTATATTTGCTCTTTTTTTTTTTTTGGAAACTTTGAAAAAAGAAAGTTGTGTTTTCCCTGCCAGTAGTTTGATCCATCACTGGGCAGGGAGGCACACAGATTGCTTGCATGCATGCACATGCACAAGCACACGCGCGCGAACACACATGCACACACAGATACATATTACAATGAAGAAAAATCAGATATTAATTGGAGAAAAAAACAGACAGACAGCACACAATTTTTTACATATCTCTTAACCTTGAAGCAAACAATCAAAGAAGAGGCCAGCGCACACATGCAACAGAGAGAATAAAACACACACTACAAAAGGATTGACACACACACAAAGACCTTTTGCAGCACAGGAAAATCAATATGAAGTGTGCTGGAAAGGCAGGTGCCAGGTTTTCTGGCAGGGGAGGGAGGTGGTGTAGGAGGAGAGCTAGAGCTGGAAGCCTCCCCATAACACAGACACATTCTCTTCCTGAACAGCCATGACATCGGTGCTGCCAGTGGAAGCTAGGCAGTGGAAGCAGTGTCTGCACCTGATGTCCCTGCACCTGCACCACCTCCCCTCAGTCCAGAAGTTGGCACCAGCAGTGGAATCACTGTCTCTTCCACCCCAATGTCATCTCTCAGCATGAGCCTCCCACTGCCTCCCACTGCCAGAGGAGGAGCTGGAGCTGGAACCAGGGATGCTGAGCACGCTGCCTCAAGCAATTCTGGGGACTGAGGGGGAATCAGAGTTTGTGCTCCACACCCTCAAGTTTCCCCAGACCCAGATCTCCTCCAGAAAGCAGCACCTTGGAGGAGGCTGAGGTTATGGAAGCAAGTGGCTCAGCATGAGACAGCTCCTCCCGCTGTTGAGCATTAGCCTGCTGAGGAGTGGGATAAGGCAGGATCCTCACCCTCAACACCCTGCATAGCCTGCCCACTCCTCCCACAGCTGGGGAGGTAGGGGTGCAAGCAGCCCCTGACCTGCGGGGGTCTGGTCCTTCCTTCTGCAGCAGCAGCACCCCTAGGGGCCTCCTGGACAGGCTGCTAGCAGGCGGGTGCTGCTTGGGGGACACCACTGCTGCAGAGGGAAGGTCCAGGGCCCCCCACAGCTCACGGCCCACTGGCAGCTCTCCCCTGGCCACAGTTGAGGTGGGCAGGCTCCATGAGGAAAAAAGAAAAAAGGACCAGGCCCCTGAAGGGCTGCACAGTCTGGTGGCAGCTCATGCAGGCAGGCTCTGCTGAGAAAAAAACAAAAACTGCGAGGGGACTGATTTTTTTTTTTTCTGTGGAGCTTGCTTACCTCTCCCAGGGTCAGGGTACAAGCTGCTGGTGGGCCCTGAGCTGTGGAGGGCCCCAAACTTTCCCTCCTCAGTGGCAGCACCCCCCGAGACCATCCAGGTGGGTAGCTAGTGGGTGAATGCTACCCCAGCTCTCAGGCAACACCCAGCCCGATCCAACTGTTCCCTGAGCCCATGCTAGGGAAACACCTGCCTACTAGCAGCTCTCCCAGGTGACCCCAGGAAGTGCTGTCATTGCAGAAGGAAGGACCAGGGCCCTCCCGGGCCACTCAACCCATCACCAGCTCACCACCCAGATGTGAGAGATGCGGGCAGGCTCCATGAGAAAAAAGGGTTCGGGACCCTCACTGCTTCCACCTTCAGCCCGCCTCTCCCATAGTGTAGGACAAGCTGTCAAATGTTGCAATAGTACAAATAAATACATTGCAAATTAAATTACATGCAGACATGGTTGAGTTTGCAATGTAGCAAACTCATTTAAATTAAAAAAAAAACCCACAGTGTACAGTGTGATGCAATTAAACTGCAAAAACCGCCAATTTTCATCACATGTATAAGTGCCCTTAGGCCATACCCAGATGAACAGGGGCATGCAGTCTTTAGCATTACAAATTTCTTTGTGGCACCACAAACTACATGCAGGAAATGTTGAAACATGCCCTGCACTGAAAATTTGCAGTGCAGGACCAAGATTTGCTACTAGGAAATCATGGTAACAAAAAAAGCACTGGAAAAAATGCAGTGCATTGCACACAAGAGCAGTGTTCACCCAAAGACATGCAGGCTTTGTCCTCCAAGGAGATGCTGTGGCTACCATCCAGAGCATCTGCACTCCTTCAGTTGTGCCTCAGCTCCTCCAACATGCCAGGAGCTAGGAGAGGCTGGTAACGGGTAGTCTGCTTGAAGCATGACGATTTGTCCCTCCTCAAAGCACACATACAGGGGCTACACTGCAGCACAAAGTAGCAGCACAAATTTGTGCCACTATTATTTTGCTACTGCGTGCACATGCCCCTGCACACCTATACACAGCCTTCAAGTGTTCCCTAAAACCAGCTCAATCATGCCTAATTTAGACTTCCACTCCATCTTCAAACTGCTTGGAGTAAAAATAAGTGATAGCACAGAATTCACAAAACTATTATTCACCTGGTCTGGAAATCACATGTCATTACTGACACTACTGTCACTCAGATTACTAACTTAACCATTAACTTGTTACTGTTATTCACCACTTGCATTTGTGTCCTTATTCATCTAGGATATATTATATTTGAACTAAATTCTAGATTAGTTGATTTCAGAGATTATCCTCCTGGTCTTTGCATAGTTCTTAATGTGATGGAGCCCAGCATCACTGTTGGGAATCTTTAGATGCTACTAAAATAGAAATAAAATTACATCACCACTTACCTTGGCATGCACTTCTAACGGTGATATAGCTGACAAATGGCTGAGCAGGTACCAACTGAAATGACTGTTACAGATCTACTAATTTGTTTCCATTAGTCTAACCAAAGAATGCTCTGTGCAAGCACAGACCCAAGAGTGCACCTCGTCCAGTATACTGTCTCTGAAAGTGGGTAGATCTCCTTATTTTTCTACATTTCCAAAAACAAGAAAATACTCCAGATTTATAAAATGCCAGCAACATTTTGGGGTTTTTTCTGTAACTTCCCTGATCCTTCCCAACCTCCACATTTATTTCATCTACCTGCTGTCTCTTTTCTTGTTTGGTGTTTTCCAAAGTGTGCTCCCCTTATCTAGGTGCCCAAAGACATTAACTATGTTGTCAAATTGCAACAGTGAGAGAGAAGGCATGATCCCATGGCTATCATATAAGTGATATGAATAAATTCAGGTAATGTGGATTCTATTCTTAGTTCTGAAATGGATTCTTGTGTGACTCCCAGAAAGTCATTTAACCTCTGTTTTACCTCAGCTTCCTTAATCTAAAAAACAAAAATAATTACCTACATCATAGATGTCTTGAGAGACTCTGATCCTCAACTAAAAATTTGAAAACTATATAGAGATCTACAATTGGAAATGGTCTTTAACACAGAGTACATCTTTGAACATCTGCACTAGTTTTTTGACAAATTTAGAAGGGTTGTAAACAAATATATTTTAAATGGTATTTTGCCCATTCTGAAAAAGCACTTGGCTAAAAATTGCTTAATAGTTTATATTATAATAATGTCCTACTGAACCTCAAAGACAAAGAAACAGTGAATGAGATAAATTAGGATTGAAATAGCCACATAAAGATTAAAAAAAAAACAACACTTACCTTTAATTTACAAGATTGTGGTTCACAAGTGTATAAGGGTATATGACTAAAACACTATGACTATCTAGTTCTGTGCAATTACAAAAAAAATTTTTTTTTCCACTGCGTCTACAAGTTCACACAAGCTTTCATGGAAAAAAGCCAGATCCTTTTTTTATTGAATTAGACTGAAGGTCAGTGATGGGGAAAAAAATTTCAAAAATTTGCTTTCTAACCTTTTCAGGCCAGTATCTTGAATACTGGGCAAAACATCAGAGCATTCAGCAATATAATATATAATCTTTCTTTTAGATACTGTCAGCAGCAACCACTGGGTTCAATTATCTAGGAGTTCCTTAGCAGTCAAGGCTGGCTCAAACTTCCACTCAGAAATCTTGGAAAATGACATATCTCGTGGGCACATTGATAGATAATACTTCCCAGGAGTGTCTACATGTGCAATTAAAGTGCATGAATGAACTCCAGGACGTAGTGCTTTTTGCTCTCAGGTGCATCATTTGAACTTGTGCCTGGGAGCAAAAATCTCTGGAGCATATTACTCTAGAGTGTATTCATGTGCACCACATGGAGCTTGGCCAGAGCAGCCCAGGCTGGCAGGGGAACCAAGGTGTCAGCCTGCCAGCCCAGGGCTGCTCTGGCCAAGCTCCATGTGATGTGGAGCAGTTGACTGAGGCACAAAGGCCAGCCAGCTATTTCTGCACTGAAGTACCCTCTGCCCCAGCCAGCTGGGGTAGCATCTATACATGTGCCGCTTAACACAAAAAATCTTCATAGCGGGGTAATACTTGTATTTTTACTGCTGCTCTGAAGTTTATTACTTTTGTATGCCTTAATATATATGGGTGCATGTATAGATGCTGAGACATTTAATACTCAATTAATTAGTCAACTGCACAGTAAACGTCTCAAGTAGATGAGCTTCTCCTGCCTCCTCCCCCCATGCAAGGAGTTATCTCATTAAATAAAACAAAGAACAGATTTAGTGGGGAAGGTAGAGGGAAAAGACAGTAATAATAAACCAACAGTATCTGCATATATTTATGAAAAATCCATATGTGTCAGGTTCTTGATTTCTTGATAAGTCTTAAACTGAGTCCTTTACTCAAATGTACATAGCTGGACATTCATAATGCATTCTTGTAGGAACCACTTCATCCCTTTTCTCTTCAGCTGAAAGCCAACTGACTGTATGTTGTCTGAGGTTGGGTAGGGACTAAGGATTACTGTGTTTGGTGATGGTTGGTAAAGGGACAAAGAAAGGAGGAGTCTCTAAGGGAAATTCTGCTTGGTATTTTTTGTGAATGGATATAGGAGGATCTACCACCTGATCCAGCTGAAGAGATTACAACATTGGGCAAGATGAAGGTCATGTCACTGGAAGGGATGAAACCCCAACATACTAAAAGACTTGCTCTGGAGGCACAGATATAAGTCTGGCCCTGACCTTTGCTGAGGGCAGCATTCCTGCTAGGCAACACAGGTACACAGGAAAGCTGCAAGGAGCTATCACATACAGAGTAAAGTGTTGTTGGGTCCCAGGGATATCCAGAAGGATTTTGCAACGGTACTCAAGTATTAGGTAGTAAAGTACCAAAGCTTCAGGTAGAAGCCAATGAGGGTTGTATGGATGCCAGGGGCAAGGTGCCTGGAAGGTCCCTGCAGTAGAAAAGGCTAAGGCCTGAAGAGAGAACACTGCAAGGTTCTGGGACCCAGTGGGCTGCATGGGACTGAAACCAAGCACTTAGTAGTAGGAGATAGCAGCCCTGAAGAGTCAGGGACTCAAGAGTTTAAACACAGTATAGGGTCAGGGACCTATTGCAAGAGAGAACAAGGCCAGGGGCCCAGTGTGACAGAAGTAGGACCACAGAGGGTCCAACCTGGGTCAGGGACTCAATGGGCCAGAGCATCAGGGCAGAGGGGTTGGTGGACAAGATGACAGAGTAATATCTGTGAGATATGGGTGTGGCGATAGGGGCAGGAGGAGACCACAATTGCAATCAGGCCTTAAGGCAATTAGAATCAGAGGGTTGAGATTGGAGCTAATAGGGCCTCATATCAGAGAGCCCATATGACAGAAGTGTTAGAGCCCCAGATAAAGAGGTTGTGCAGTGGGGTCAGAGCCCTGAATAAAGCAGGCCAATTTAGCTTAAGACCAAGAAGAAGAGCAGGCATCCTCCTTAGGGCAAAGAGCTGAGTCCAAGGAGTAGCAGAGCTACATGGAGCTCCCAGTCATCCTCTGAGGGCAGACTCCTTTACCATCAAGGCATATTAGGCAAATGGTAAAGTGAGACCATGAGACACCAAAATGGGCAAGTAGAGCAGAATTAAGGTGGGAACTGTCATAGCCACCCTTAGGGCCAGTCCTGTCATAGTCCCCTTCTCACCTCCACACCTTGGCCACACCTGATCACACCCCACACCATTCTGCTCCCCCTACCCCCACCACTCCCCAGCCTTACCTGCCGGATCTGCCTTCCCATCCTGGCATGGACCCTCGAAGAAGGATTACTGTCTGCCTATTTCTGAGGTGAACAATGTAACAAGCAGTAGTGATTTCCAGCAGCAGCACATGGCTGGTGGGGAAGGGGTCTGAGTTATAATATTTACAATACTTAGGAATTATAATATTTAATTATTTTAAGAGATTCTTGGGTAACACAATATACATTTCCTAACTTTACCTATTCACTTGAATGGAATACCCATTTTTCTATGACCAAGCATAGTATAATTCACTAAATTACTTTCAAAGTTATTAGTTCAGTGCTTGATCATTGAAACTAATTACCTTACATTTATACAGCACTTTTGATACCAACAGAGACTGACACTTTGCACCTCATTCCTGGGCGATCATAAATCTTATCAGAGAAAGTTATACATATTCATTATTTAGCTCCCTGGTACAGTGATTATTCACAAGGTGGCTATTTTTAAGCATAGAAGAAGTGCAGCAGATTGTTATTTAATGTAATGAGGGAACATACAGTGGTATCTTAATTAAATTTATTTTCCGATATGTGACTATGACACTGTTCTTGAGAGCAGTCCTGGCTAATAGTAAGCTGATGATTTTCCTGTAATGCATTAGATGGTTGAGAAATGTCCAGATACAACAGGCAAACAACTAATAGAAGAAAAGAAGTTTGATTAAAGTCAAGACCTACAAAAAGAGAGAAGGGTCACTATTAATTTTAAGGTGGAAGAAGTATTTCAGGAATCAAGTAAGTTATAGTTTATCATAAAATCAATATCAATGTTCAGGCCTGAGTTATTAGTGTCCAGCCAGCTTATTAATTTTTGTTTCCAAGCTTGCCTTTAAGGGTGTATGGTAGATTTCCCTAGAGTTAATCTTTGTCAACTATAGGTTGCAGTTGTTTGAGTCATCTAATCAGTTCTAGTGTGGGGAGGTAGGTGACCACCAGGGTGTGCAATCACTTGAGGGTTTCTTTCAGTATTGTAGCAAGTTACTGGAAGCTATTTGGAAAGAACTTCCAAATGTACAGTGTGTTTCTCTTCTTTGGCGTCCTTGTGGTATAAAGGCAGATTTTAGGCTGGCCAGGTGGGCATCATAAGTGTTCTCCCCAGAGGAGATGGTATCTGAGGGCTTGACTGTAGATTACCATTTTTTTGGTGTGCTTGGGATGGTTGCTGGTCTTGTGAAAATAAGTATGGTGGTCCTCAGGTTTTCTGTATATTGTTGTTTGTAAGGTGCCATCCTAGGTGTGGATTGTGGTGGCCAGAAAGTTGATGTTAATGTATTCTAGAGAAAAATTAATCAAGGGATAAAATAAGTCACTAAGTGGTGGAAGTCACTACATGAATCCAAGCATTCAGTCCCAATGATGAAAATATCATCCTCTGAATACTGGTATAGCACAGGTTTGATGATGCACTTTTCTAGAAAGTTCCCCTCCAGGTGGCTTATGCAGAAGTTGTCACATTGAGTGTCCATCTTTGTGCCCATAACTGTGCCTATTGTTGGGACGAAATGTCAATTATTAAATATGAAAATGAGGATGAAGTGGATGATTTGCACAGCATGTTGTTGCAAATCTGAGCATCCTCCATGTTCTTGTAGGTATTTCAGGTAGGCTATTGTGCCTTCATGATGTCGGATGTTTGCATACAGGCTGGTAACATCCACAATTGCAAGTATAGCTTTGTCAGGAAAGTGGTTGATATTCTATTAAGGAAGCTAGTTATGTTCTGCTCTTTGAGTGACAAGTGGTTTCAGGATGGATTCTATGAATCCTGATAGCTCTACAGTGAGAACAGTGCAATTTGATACGATTGGTATTCTAGGGCTATCTTGTTCATGAATCTTTGGGAGGATATAGAAAATTTCTGGGGTAGGAAAGCTGGGAATTAGTGAAAGTAGGTTTTTTTTTTTTCTGAAGTTGATGTGGGCAACCATGAGGTATGCCAATAAAATATATAAAAAATCTTTGCCTCTTGCATAATTTCTGAATCATCACAGCTACAACATAATTCTAACATTATAAAAAAATATCTCCTTTGGAGTTTTATGCTTACAATATAATTGCCTACAGTCTCATGATATTTCCCTTTCATTTAACTAATCCAGTTTTTAATTAACATGTATATGATAGCATCACTGGGCACACACTTTTCTAACTTCATTTCTTCATTTCCTAGATATATGACTCTTTAAATAATTATATGGCTTCCTTCCATACCATACTGTATACAGCTACCTTTTCACATTTTCTCTCTTATATCTAAGCTCTTATGTCATCCCCTGTCCCAAATATCCTTCTCTCTGAATTGTCCATTTTCAGTTACTGCTTTTTATATAAGTTTTCTTTCCACTGCAGAAAAGGAAAAAGAAGATGGGATAACAAAGTAAAAATGAAGGATTAACTGTTTTAATATAGCCACAGAATGCAGTGGACAAATAGTTTATCTAATCCAGTAGCTTGTCTCTGATAGTGGCCAGCACCAATGCCATGATCTGAAACCCCAGATTATTATTTTATATCCAGGGTCTAAAGGACTTAAATTTAATTCTATTTAATGTCAATAGATGTCCCTAGGGATAAGCCATTTTGAAATCTTTCTTAAGTTCTTGGGCAAAACTGTATCTTGTGGCACTGCTTTCTCCTGTTCAAGTTTCACTTCTTTTGAACAGCTTTACATTTGTTTCCTTTAAATGTTTTTGAGTCTGGGGCTCAAACTCAGGTTTCCCAGGTTTATGGGTAGAGGTCTATGTTGTGGCATCACCAAGCAGCAGATCTGGCACTGGACCCAGCCCAGCCTGAGCCTTCTTGTGGCTTCCCATTGGGGACAATATGACAAAGGGAAATACTCAAAGGAACAAGCCCTTGGTGGGCGGGATGCAAAAAAACCTCCTACTTGTCCTAGCAGCAGTGGCAGGTAGGTATCCTGGGTATTTAGGTCCCTCCTGGTTTGTTGTTGTCTTGCTCCTGTCTCATCTCTGTCTTGGAAACCTTGTATCTTGCTTCTGCCCATTCCGTTGTGTGCTTTGGATTCCCTGGCTTCCAGCATCTGGCCTGACCTGGACCACAGACTGATTTTGATCCTTGGTGTTTTCCCTCAAACTTAGATTTATACTTGGTATTCTGACCCTTGGCTCCTGAATTCTGACCCCTCACATGCATACCTGTGGCAGATAGAAGGACCCAAGCTGCATTTTCAGTTCCCTTCCAAGTTCTCCTATGAGTAGTTCTAGAGAAAAATTATTGATCTGAAGATGTTTGCCTTCCCAATTCATCCAAACGCATAGTTACATTAGTTTATCTTCTGAAAGCTGGGGTTCAGGGATACAGATTGGAAATGATGGAAGTGAAAGAAGAGGCCAATACCAAACTCCAGTGGAGAAAGAACAAAAGAGGAAGTGGTACCCAAACATGTAGGTAAGTGGGAAGGGGGAGAAGAGCGACAGAGGAAATAAGTGAGAAATTAGTAAGGAGGAAAAAGAAACTTTGGGAGTTACCAGAATTATGGAGCTTTCATCTCCTTATTCATCTTCTTTCTCAGAACGGTTGTCTCTCATTTGCTTCTGGCCTTGGCCTATTTATGAGTGAGGATGAATTTAAGAGAATAGATCATTTTATGCAAATGAGAGGGCCATTCTTATATTGCCATTGTAAGTCAAGCTTTTGGGCACGTCCAAAGTGAGTTAGAAGGTTCCAGAAAGACACCTGAGTGAATTCAGACTTCGCCAAGGATCCCATGCAATTAATTAAAAACTTTTTTTTCCCTTCTCTCCAAATCCAAATCAGATTATTTCATGCTTTTACTACACATACCACCATGAATCAAAAGAATGAACCTAAACCACATTATAGCATTGAGAAAAGAAATAGTATTTTAAAAGGTGAAGATTTAGAGAAGAATCACTTCTAGAACCAGAAACGTTACAATTTTTCTATCATAAACTTTCCTGTGCCTACTTTAAAGAAACAAATTGCTATAGTTTGCTGTAATGACAATGGAATGAAATTTCTACTGTGTCCTGGAGTCATAATCACTTTAGGGAATTTGCTCATTAAAACAAGCTCCTGTTTGTCAGAACTGCAGTCCCTAGCATCATTCCAGGTAGCTATTAAAAATAAGGAGTTTAATTCTTACCTCTGTAAGTACAGCTAGCCTAAAGTAGAGAGCCATTCAGTCAATATGGTGAATGGTTTCTCCACAATATTTCACTGAAAGAACCTATCTCTGTGCCTTCACCCAACAGAGATAAATGAAAACTGTTTCAGATATTATAGAAGAGAACCTGAAGGACTGAATGAACTCATTAAACATTGGCTACTTTGTGACAGGACATGATGGGCAAGCACTGAACAGGTTTGCAAAGCTAATTGCAGTTGACTGTCTTCCTTCCAGGTTTTCTGCTTTTCTGTATCCAAACCCTGTGGATTAGACTGTACACAAAGAATATGGATTGCAGTGTTTTCACAAGGGAATAATCAGTTTCCTGGATGCCAGCCATTAGATAATGATTTAACTTGGGGAACTTGCTGAGCCTCTGCATATTTTAGCCCGCATATACTAGACAAACATAACTGTGATGCAGCACTTCATAGCAGTGGGGATCATGTTGAAAGAAATGCTTCCTAGACTGGCTGTAATTTACTGTATAAGCAACTGCCAATCCCTTCAAAATATTACTCAAAAGAGATAGTAAACTTCCTGATGATTAGATAGGAAATATTATCATTAATATGTTTCATCTTCAACTGATGCTAACAAAATACATAATTTGTAAGCAGTATGCCTAATATGCCTAATTTTCTCTTACTAATGGCAAAAGAATGTTCTGTTTCTTCAGATGTAAGCTTAGTTAAATTAATAGCGAACGTGTAAGATTCTGTTGGGCTTAACTTCAAGCACCTATTTAAGTGTTTTTTCCTAAGAAGCCTGAGGAAAGTCCCATCAACATAATGAACAATGAATCATAACCTGAAGATCTAGAATTTAGAGCAATGCTTGCAGTTTATACACTTTAAAAACCTACCCAAGGACCCAGAGAGGAATAGGCACATACAAGCAATTTTAACACAAAGTAGTTCAGAATTTAGAATTCCAATACCAAGTTATTTTTGCAAAAATAATTCACACTTAAAAAGATAGTCTTGAGTCAGATTCTCTGATCTGATAAATCCATTTTGTGTCAAAGCACAAAATGAATTTATACTAGATGTCTAGAGATTCCCCCAGGAGAAATCCTTGTGTAGAGAGGCCCCCTCTTGGTAAAGCTAACAGATGCATCTCTGTTGCCTTCTGTGCCAAATCTGCATAAAAGAAGAGGAAAAAGAATGAGGAAATGAAACAGAACTGTTTAAAATACTTAAAGGCAAAGAAGGACCATACTTTTTTGCCACTGAAGACAGAACACAAAAGAATGGAGTTAAACTTTACTGCACAGTGATATTAAATGTCAGAAAAGGAATCTTAACTGTAACAATGGTAGGCCAATGGAACAAGCAGCCCAGGTAAGTTGTGGAATCTCCTTCATTCAGGATTTTTAAGAAGAGGCTAGATAAACATTTTTCCGAGTTACTTTACAAACAAACCCCCTTGTGCAGAGGTTTGGACTAGATGACCCTTAAAATTATTTTCAACCTTATGGACATATCCACACATATGAGCACATACACTTGCAGTGGCTCAAATAGAAGTGATGCAAATTTGAGCTTGGGCTTTTTCCCTCAGCACACGTGCTCAGACATGTACTTTGCTGTTAGGCAAATTGTGCTACTTTCGGCTAAATAACTCTACCTGGCTCCTCCTAGATCTGCAGCCAGGGACAGCTATGAGTGACTGTGGAGGGATGTGGAGGTGTGTGGGGTGTGTGGGTAGGTGTGGGTGGATTGTGGGGGGAGCTGCTCAAGATGGGTGGGTCTCCTGTCCCCCACATGGCACAGTCCCCAACATGGCAAAGTCCTCTGCACAGCTGATGGACTGCCCCCCACAGTGCTACAGCACTCTCACAGGGGCCACCCCCCCTGCAGGGACTCCAGCCCAAGATGGGGCTATAGCTCCCCCAACAGGGGTTACAACCCCATTGGGCCCACATGCCCCAACCCCACTTGCTCCCCTAGTCCCCCGGATTGCTGTCCTGCCTGGCCTCATCCCCTGCCAGCTTCTGCAGCATCCCCCAATTGCTGCCCCATCAAGCATTACCCCACACCAACTCCTCCAGCACCTCTGATGGCTGCCCTACCTGGATCCATCCCTTGCTTGCACTCCCAGCCCACCCCCATGGCTATCCCCCAGCCCCAGCCTCCCAGCACTTAAAACATTTTTTAAAAGCCCCACACTTACCAGCAGTAGCAGGAGCTGTGGGGGCTCTGGGGTCATGTGGCAGACCCCATCTCCCTACACAGCATGAGGCAGCAGGGGACAGTGGGGCAGGTGAGGCAGTGATTGGGCAGGCTCAGGGTTAGGCAGAGAATGGGGCTGGACAGGGCAGTGACTGGGGGGACTTGGGGGCCAGGCAAGGGAGGGGGCCAGTCAGGGCAACAATAGGGGGCTGGGGGAGCAGACAGAAGATGGAGTTGGGCAGGGTAGTGATCTGGGGCTCGGGGGGCAGGCAAGGAATGGGGCTGGGTGGGGCAGCTATCGGGGGGGGGGTTGAGACACTGCACGATGCACCTGTGTGCTTGTGTGGATGCGCCTTATGTTTCTATTAGTCTGTCATTCTTTCTTTCCAGAAAGAACTATATAACGAGGCCCCTTCTATGATCTGCATTATTGTGCTATTAAATGTGTACCTTAGCACAAAATGGGACCGTGAGAGTTTAGTTATGTCTGCCAAATTAATCACAGTCTCTCATTAATATGATGACCTGGTTAATTTTGTTTACTTCTTGTCTGTGACAACTTTGATGGAATAAGGTAGGGGAAAAAGCAGTCCTGAGAGACAAAGAAGATATCACACCTGTAGTTCAGCAAACTAACACTTCTGCACAGTTATTATGCCTTTCTTAGACAACTAGCCTCTTGGATATATTTGGTTCCCTCCTTCTTTGGGAACTCTCAGTTTCTTGGTTGCTTGCCCCATTCTTCGCACAGGTCCCAAACAAATGGCAAGGCTTTGACCCCTTGTATTTTCTATAGATATCAACATGTGGGGTTCACTTCCCTTTGTTAACCCCCATCCAGTCTTGTTTCTTTCACTCTTAGGTCCCCAGGAAGGTACTAGACATCCCCAGGTATTGGACTCATCAACTAGGAGGTCTCCATCATCCCCTTGCTTCAGCTTCCCAGGTAACTCTCTCTCTGGGACCCTTCTTCCATTCCCTTCTCTCTTCCATTTGTCATCTCTCTCTTGTAGTCTCCCCGTATTTTTTCTGGGGGTTTTCTCCTTCTTTTAGGAACCAATTCTGGGCTCCATTCCCCTTTAAATCCTTCCAGCCTTCCCCCACATTTCTTGCAGCTGGCACTCTCTCCTTGCTTTTGTTTTTGTTTTCATCTGAGTCCCTCTCTCCTCCATCTGGGTATCCCAACTCCTCTCTCTCCTCAGCTTATTGCCAAGGTAAGTTCTCTGTTTTCCTTTTCTCCCCCAGAATTCTGTGATGGGGAAAACTTGTTGCTCTGTCACATTTTAGTCCATTTATTCTAGAGAGGCAAACAGTTGCAGCAGAAAAAGCACAATGTCATGCCTCAAAAACAGCAGATGCACTCAGAATGGAATTGTTATGGAAGCTACATTTCTTACTTACTCAAAAGAAAGGTCTGGAGAACTTTTGTGGGAAGTGCAAGGAAACTTTGCCCTTACTTATGCTGTAGCTGTTCTTTGAAGATATGACCAATTTCAACTTCCAAGTTCTGCACATCACAAGCACTCCATTCATCAATAAGACATAAAATAATATTAATACTTATCAAAACTCCCAAACTCTGGGTAGCCCCAAATTGAATACCTCCTATACATTTTAACACTGACACTAAAAGTAAGCTTTGGCCTTTTTACTAGGGCCATGCAAAGCTTCGGTCCCTGATTAGATTTGGCCTGATTCAGTGGCTATATTTCAAATCCAAATTGAATTAGGAGACCCTTTAATCTTTCTAAATCAAATTGGAACCCTCCAAATCAATTTGGAGAGGTTCAGAAAAATTTGACGATTTGGATACAGACACAGCTTTAAATACCTCAAGGTACCAAGCAGCTCATGAATGCTGCAATGGTGGGGTGGATGGAGCATCCCACAGGAGTGTGGAGGCCTCCCCAGCATGCTCGGCAGCAGACCCGGAAATGGACCAGAAGCACTTCCAATCCACTTCTGCATCTCCTGGGGAGCATGCAGCCCTTCCCCCTGCCAGCCCCATGCCTCCCCTCAGCTCAGTGACTGGTTCCCCCAGACTCTGGGGATTCATAGATTCCAGGGTCATAAGGGACCTCAGTGGGCCATCTAGTCCAACCCCCTGCCCCTGGCAGGCAAGAAAAGGGTCACCAAACTTGATATCATATGATCCCAGCTAGATTCCTGTCCAATCTCCTCTTGAAGACCCCCAAGGATGGGAAGAATACCACCTCCTTTGGAAGGCTAGTCCAGATCCTGGCAACCCTGACCATGAAGAACTTTTTTCTAATGTCCAGTCTAAACCTACTCTCTAATAGTTTATGGCTATTGTTCCTTGTTATTCCCTGGGGATCCCTGGTAAACAGATCATCGCCTACCTCATGTTGGTCCCGCCTTATGAATTTGTACACCACTACAGGGTCTCCTCTCCACCTTCTCTTGGAAAGGCTGAAAAAGTTAAGGTCCCTTAGCCTATCCTCATAGGGCCTTCCCTGCAAGCCTCCAATCACAGGGGGACCCTGGAGAGGCACCCAGGGTCCCCCTGTGGCCAATCACCAAGCCAGGGGGTGAGGGGGGGCTCCAATGTGCTTGGCAGTGGACCTCAGCGGTGGATCTTCTGGGCTCACTGATGAGCATGCGCACCCTTTTCCCTCCACCCCAACTTCTGTGGGATACTCCATCTGCTCTGCTCCAGCATTGTAGTATTCATGAGCTACACCTGGTACCTCAAGGTATGTAGAAAAAACATTTAAATCTGTGTCTATTGCCAAATTGCTGATTCTCTGAATCAGCATTGACTCTTCAGATTCAGATTTGGTTGAACTGAATTGGGGACAGTGATCCAAATCAACAAATCAAATCACTGTCCCTGATTTGGGATGAATCCAAATCTGAATCAAATATGGCCTGTTTTGCACACCCTTACTTTTTACGATCTGAGTTGAAAAATTTAATTTCTATGTTTTCCATATTTGTTCCATTACATAGATGAAATTGTGATCTGGGATAAAAGGACTGCATACTTTGAAAGGTGAAAAAGATGTGCAAATCTTTAGCTATAGATAATATTATTTACCAGTTATAGGAAAGTAGCAAGCAGAAAATGTTGGTTTTTAGCAAGGCAATGAGAAAAGAGATCAGCTGTTGATATTTATTAATAACACAATTTATACATAACACACAGATTTGTTCCTCTGCTTACGGGAGGGTTTTTATTTTCTAGCTGTTTTCAGTGCTCATCTAAAAACAATCTCTCTCTTGTATCCATCACTTAATTGATAGGTCTCTGCTTTTGTTTTTTCTTGGTTTTCTTTTGTGACTGCAATATTAAGATATTTTTAAAAATCATTTGGATTACAGTTTATAAAAAAAAAAAAGAAAATAATGTTGTATTACACCAGTAGGTCTCAAACTTTTTAGACCCAAGGCACCTCTTAGAAATGCCAGCTCTTAGCTTTCACTCATTTCCAGATTACAAAGAAATAACAAAGCAATTCTTTTGTTGTGAAGAACTCAAATAGAACACAGCAGGTCAGAATGTGCTTGACACTATGGTTTCCTATTTGAAAGCTCAGGGTTTATGTTGTAAATTATGTGATGGTGCGCACCTGATATTATACATCACCCTGTAGCACCCCTAAAAGGATTTCAAGGCACCCTGATTGAGAATCACTGTATTGTACAGCGCATGTATGTCTGATATTCCTAAGGAGAGATTTTGAAATTATATATTTCTTTTAAAGGAAAACACCTGATTACAATCGTATTTTATTTATACATTTGAGGCTTGATTTTGCAACTCATATTTATGCTGTATAGCAATTAAATTTATGCCTAGTTCTGTTGGCTTCAGTGGGATGTTTGCATGATTAAGGATGGCAGAATTTGTCCAACAGTCAGCTTTTTGCATCTTGTTTATTGAGGAATTGAAAATCATCACACGCTACCTTCATGCAAGAGGGAGTTCAACCAAATTACATATTGCCTAAGTAATAGTAGTATAATTCCTTTAGGGTAAAATTCTCCTCTTAGACCCATATGGTGATTTTCAAGTTTGATATTCTACTCTTCTCACCTATGTATGATGCTGAAGTGATACAAAAGAAAGATAAGATCTTTTTTTT
Source organism: Caiman crocodilus (assembly GCA_030014935.1). NCBI lineage: Eukaryota > Metazoa > Chordata > Crocodylia > Alligatoridae > Caiman > Caiman crocodilus. The sequence goes on from JAGPOW010003642.1 coordinate 21,364,138, forward strand.
CTGGAACTTTATGCTGCTATGGGGCATGAATGGCATTTTGCTCTATTAAAGACTGTGTTCTTCTAACCAGATTATTGTATAAACTAAATATCAGTTTAACATCACCTTTAGAAAAGAGAATAGTGTGCTTTCCTGTAAAAAAAATGAGTACAAAGCCTGCATGAAATAGCAAGGATTCTTTCTAAAACAAGGGCTTGTGCATAGAAATGAAAAGATCAATGCATTTTAAGCAATGGATTGGCAGAGTCAGTTTAAGACCATAAGGAAGTCGAAATCCTAAGCCTATTAAGCCTTTTCACTGTTACATTACCAAATGCATAAACTTTAGATGCAATGCTTTTATTATATGTTTGGAAAATCACATTTGATTCAAACAAAATATACACATGTAAAAGTCAGGTTTTCTTGCCAAGTAGAAGTGGATTAAATTCATATGTTCTACTTTCCTTTTATGCAAGAAGTATGAGACTGCCATTTTAAAAGCCGTTTGTTTCACAAACGAGAGACATGGCCATCTACTCATGTTTCTTCACTATACAAACCTATAGAAAATAAAACCAAATAAATCATCTGCACATGCTTTGGAAAACTCACACAGCGGTTTTATGCAGTTTGGATAGAACACTAAAATTGCTGCCATCTTCTCTCAACTCTCTTTCAACAATAGCAAAAATAAACCTTCTTGTTTATAGTGACCCTGTGATAATTGCCTCATTAGGGCAGCAATCACATCTTCCTTGAGAGGATTTAACCTCAACAAGAATTAGAGCACAGTAGTGAAATGACTGTAGGGAAGATTAGCAGTAGCAACTATAAAGCTGTGAATTTTAGTTTTCAATTATTTTTGCTATATTTGTAAATTTGGAAAGAAATCCGTGAGAATTAATTGTAAAAGAAAATGTTTTGATCTTCAGTAGGTATAACTATTCAGTCCCAAGGGAAAAAAGATGCTGAGGATCTACTTGATGTGGAATGGAAAATTGTTTACTGTCCTGAAACCTACTTCCTCCATCCTTGGTCTGAAATATTCTAAATTTGCAGAACTTCTAAGCATACTGCAAGAGATGGCTGTGTAAAGGAAATTTTAGAGAAAGCTGAATATATGCTTCTCACAATTTGCCCCGGGTCCCTGCAAAGCAAGGGCCCCCTACCTCAGCTCCTGTGTGTACCATTGGCCCCTGTCCTGAGAAACTGCTCACCAGAATTCTTGGTATTTTTTCATAAAAAGGAGAGAAGTGGTGTATTAGTGTAAGATGACACTGAATCATCCGCATCATGTAACTGTGGCATTATGAGACCCATCCCCGACCATGACGTAGATATTTTACATCGTTGTGCATGAAACAGATGCTAATTTGAGGTTTAAGTAATTGCTGCATTGATGTCCAAGTGGGTGTCTAAAACAATTACAGTAAGGAAGCATCTTTCTTTATCTCTGGGCAGCCTAGGGCCTAGGCCAAGTAGCCCTGGTTATGCAGGATCTGTTGGGAGGAGAGAAGGAACAGGGAAGGCTTTAAGGAGGGATCGGTGGCAGAGCAGGGCTGTTGTCACAGAAAGACCTCCAGGGGAAAGAGTTCAAGTCATGAGTGAACGTAAGCTCTGTGGGCTCTTAAGGGCCAAAGTCAGAAATTAATTTCCAAGACTATAATAATTAAAATGATATGTATTGTTTTCTTTATATTTGCCAAGGAAAATAACAACATTAGACATAACACTTGTTTAGGTTCACATATTTCACCATTTCAAAAGGGGCTTAAATGCAAAGTGTCTATATAGCTCTTGGGGGGGAAAAAAGTAAGTATTTCTTGACTGAAGAAGCTTGTTCTACAAACTGCCAATCTTGCTTTCAGTACTTCAGAGATGACTTGCTCTCTTCTGGTCCTTCACACAGGAGCAGTTGCTTACTAAGGCACCAAAAAATATGAACAGCCTCACAATGCCCCTTAATCAAGGGGTTAAAGGCTAAATATACAAGTTTATTCTCCAGCAACAGTACAAAGACAACCTTTCTTCCTCTGTCTACTCTCTCTGCAGTTACTTTCTTTTTCCTTAAAGAGGGGAAGGGCATGCTTATCCTCTGCCAGACCCACAAGCCTGAACCCAGTACAACCAAGCTTATGTAGGTGGGTTACATAAGCACTAGCTAAGATTTTCAGGCAAGGTCCCCCTAGAGAGTAATTTTTTGTGGCAGTTATTCCAGGGAAAAGGCCTAGGAGTGGCGTGAAGCCATGCCTTAAGGGACAAATCCTTCCTTCCTGAGTAGTGAAGAGGCCATCCAGCTAGCCACAGCCAGAAGACCTGTGAGACTGAGCTGGGCCCCAGGAAACTGGTAGGAGAGAGAAGCTTTCTTACCAGTTTCCTGCGAAAGAAGAGAAAGGAGAAAAGAGCTTGGGATGAAAAGGGGAGGCAGACACTGGACCAGTTTGGATGAGTGGTGAAAGGAAATAAGGAAGTTGGAAGTGGAACAGGTGATGCAGGTGGCACATCACTTGCAGGGGATCAAGAATTTTCTGATCATGAAAACATCACAAAGGAAGCAAGAAGTGTTGTAGCAGGAGAATGTGAAAATAAGTCAGGTTTAGCAGTGCAAGCTGAAGGAGGCATAGCATCAAAGGAGACAAATGAGACAATCAATCTGGTTTCCAGATCTGTGTCTGAGCTTCACCAGGAAATGATTTCTAATGACCCAGCCACCTGTGGGTATCTCAATAGGTTGCAAAGGGATCTAACTGTGTCCAAGGGCCCACCATCCAAAACTGCAAGCTTCCCACATGATTCTTCCAAATGGTCATTCCCTACATTCCTTAGGTTTGGCAGTGCTACACTGGCTAGCCCTATGGATAAAAGGGACTTGGGGTTCATGATTGACCATAAGATGAACATGAACCATCAAGGTGATGCAAAATGCTGGCTTGCATCCACAGATGCTTCTCAAGCAAATCGCAGGACGTCATTCTCCCATTGTACTCAGCCTTGGTGAGGCTGCAGCTGGAGTACCACTTCCAGTTTTGGGCTCCCCAATTCAAAAAAGATGTAGAGAAGCTTGAGAGAGTGCAGAGGAGAGCCATGCACATGATCAGAGGTCAGGAAAACAAACCTTATGATGAGAGGCTGAGAGCCATGGCACTCTTCAGCCTGGAAAACCTCAGGCTCAGGGGTGATCTGATGGCCACCTATAAGTTTATCAGGGCTGCTCACCAGGATCTGGGGGGAATAACTGTTCACCAGAGCACCCCATTTGGATGCTTATCTTGCTGAGATCTTGTGACCCCTGCTGACTTCCTGCCCCTGGGGCAGGAGCTGGACTCGATGATCTTCTGAGGTCCCTTCCAGCCCTAATGTCTCTGAAATCTATGAAATCTATACATCTGTTTTCTGCAAAACTTTGTCCAATGATAAGAGTGTGAAAAGAGACTGGATCATTTGGTGCCACAAGGCATCTGGCCTGTTCTGCTTTCCATGCTGTCTTTTCTGAGATCAGAACAAAAATCATGCCCTGTACCATGCCAGATTCTGCCATGGAGATGTGAATAATAAGTGGAGAAAACTGTATAACAAAACGAAGAGTCAGAAGGACAATTCTGGTCATTTTCAACATTATTTACAGTGGAAAGATCTTGCAAATGATTTTAGTGAAAAAGGAGCCATTGATAATGCTCTTGAAAAAAGTATACATTCAGAGAAGGAAAAGTGGCGTAAAATGTTGCAAGATCTGGTTGCTGTTACCTTGTTTCTGTCACAGCAAATTTGCCATTCTGAGGATCACATTTTACCCTAAAGCATGACTGCGGGTTGTTCCTTTCTACTGTACAGTTCATCAGTAAGTACAATCAAGATCTGAACTGCCACCTTGAAACTGTTATGCAGCATTGAATGGCTGGGGATAGAGTGCAAGCACACTACATGTCTTGAGTAGTCAGAATGAGTTTGTGGAAGTGTGCCCAGAAAGTATTAAATACAATTCTTGAGGAGGTGAGAAATGCTCGCTACTAAGGAATTATTGTAGATGAGATGCCTTACGTCTTGCATACTAAGCAGTTGGTATTTATCATGAGATAGGTACATGAAAAAGGTGAAAAATGGGACGTGCAAAAATGATTTCTGAAAATGTAGACTGCGATAAAAAGAAAGGAGTAGACATCATGGAGCAGATAAGGAAACTACTGGCAGAGTGTAAGGTAGAGTTGTAGAACTCTAGAGGCCAAGGGTACAACAGTGCTTCAAATATGTCTGGGAAATACCAGGGTGTGAAAACTAGGATACAGATGAAAAACTTCAGGCATTGTTTTCACCCTGCAGTGCACACGACCTGAACCTATGTGGTTCCCATGCCATGAAGAAGAGCTCTGAATTATAAACATATTTTGGGAATGTTCAGAAGCTGTACACTGTATTTTCATGCAGCCCTGCAAGATGGAAAATTCTTCAGGAAACTGCAGGACTCTCTCTTCACTCTGTGTCTACAACTAGATGGAGCTTGAGACTCAATGCTGTTCAGCCCCTCGTGAAAAATCCTAAAGGGATGCTGGATTCTTTCTTCAAAATTGAGGAAGAATTGGACTTGACAGGAGAAACTCAGACCAATGTTTCAGGTCTCATTGAGTGGATGCAATCCTTTGAGTTCATCCTTATAACTACAGTGTGGTACAAGATATTGTATTCCATCAATATCCAAAGCAATCTTGTCCAAGGATCCATGTTCACCATGGAAGAAGGAGTGCAACATGTCAAGAGCCTTCTGGAAGAAACTCAATGGTTGAATGATTCCTGGACAAGTCTTCTCATGAAAGCTAAGGTCACTGCAGAGGGGGGCTAGGCATCACCACCGAGTTCAAGGAAACACACAGAAGAATCCAAAGAAGGAAGCATTTCCATGATGAGCCAGCCAATACAGAACACACAATCATTTCCCCTAAAAATAAATTCAGGGTCAAATCAGAGCCATTGATATGCTCCTCTCAGATCTCTTAAGCCTAGCTGAGACCACGGGGAAACTCTCAAGCTTGTTCTCACTCAACTTGTTCTCACCAATTGTTACAGAGGATGAAGAAATTGTGAGGCTTGTGAAGTCCCTGTCCACCACATACCCAAGAGATGTGAACAAGGATGAGTTGCAAGAAGAACTTTACATGTTTTACAAAATCAGGAAAGACTCAAATGTGTGCACCTCTGGAGGAGCCATGGGCACAGCACTTGAGCTTCTCAACCGGATTTATAGCAAAGGAGTAGTATCTGTGTTCCCTCAAATATGTATTTGCTTGAGAATGCTCATTGCTTTGCCAGTCTCTGTTGCATCTAGGGAACACACTTTTAGTAAGCTTAAGATTGTTAAGAAATACCTGTGGTGGTCAGCAATCGGGGAGAATAGGCTGAACCATTTGATCATGTTCTCAGTGGAGAATGCACTTGCAAAGCAGATAAATGATGATGATGTAACTGATGACTTTGCATCCATGAAGGGGAGATAGAAATACTTTACTTAAACTTTCCTCTTCCCAATTTGTTCTTAAGTTCCTAACTTTGTATCATACATTTAATAAATGTTTCACTTGCAAACTGTTAATGTCATTTTGCTTCAGTAACCTGTCTCCAAGATAAATTCCCTCTGCCTAGCCCTCCTTGTCATAGGAACAAACAGGGAAAGCTCGCTTGTTCCCACTTCCCAGAGTAAGGGAAGGAGGAACCGTATGTGAGAATTCTCACATATGATGTGCTTCTGCAACAATTCTTGCACATGGTCCCCCAGCTTTGTACACACACACATGGGTCCTTGTAGGAGGCAGTGGTGGGGCCCCAAACATCACACCTGCCCCAGGCCCTATAATCCCTCTAGGTGGCCCTAGCTGAGAGGGGAATTGATAAAAGCTTACCGCTACACTAAGGGAGTACATCAAGGGCTTGGTGAACACCTGTTCACCAATGGCACCCTTGGGGAAAACCAGGAATAACAGTCATGAACTCCTGGAAGAGCATTTCATACTCAACATTAGAAAGAACTTCTTCACAGCCAGGGTGTCCAGACTGTGGAATGGGCTCCCTCCAGAGGTGGTGCAATCACCTACGCTGGAAATCTTCAAGAGGAGACTGGACAGTCATCTTGCTGGGGTCACCTGACTACACCATGTAGTATTTTGTAAATTCTCATTGTGTCTGCACTCAAGCATTTGTCTTCTAAACCGAATGGGCCTAGCTTCATTAGCCTCTTCTCACATGGAAGCCCTTCCACACCACTAATCATCTTGGATGATTTTCTCTGTACCTTCTCTAGTTCTTCTATATTCTTTCTGGGGCATGGGGACCAGAACAGGACACAGTATTCAAGGTGTAGACACCATGGATTCATAAAAGATGCATAAAGATATTTTTTTGTTTTGCTTACAAGTCCATTCTTAATAATCCCTGACATTTTGTTTGACTTCTTGTTAGCTGCTGAGGACTGAGCTGATGTTTTTATAGCAAACTCTCTACAGTGACTCCCAGATCTCTTTTCTGTGTGGTAATGGCTCATGTAAAGCCCATCAAAATGTAGGTATAGTTTGGATTATTTTTGTCCATGTGCATCACTTTACATGATCTACACTGAATTTCATCTGTCATTTAGTTCCCCGTTAGCTCAACAGTTCCAGATCCTTCTGCAGTTTCTCACAGTCCATCTTGGTCTTTATTATTTTGAATGGTTTTGTTCTCTGCAAATGTGGCCACCTGGCTGCTACACCCCTTTTTCCAGATCATTTATGAATATGCTAAACAGCACTGGTCCAAACACAGATCCCTGGGGGGCCCCGTTGTTTACTTTTTTCCATTCTGAAAACTGACCATTTATACTCCCTATAATTCCATGTAATCCCATCCTTGAAAATACTAAATGAAAAAGAGAAGCTGGTTGAAGAGAAAATACCTTTTCCAGCTTAGTAATCTAAGTGTTTAGAAACATAACATACTCACCATGAAACATGCTTATTATCCTCTGCCTTGGAACTTGTGATTTACAAGAGTATGATGTGAATGTAAAGCATGGCCAGGCTTATCTGGGAGCATCATCCCTTTTTTTGATAGTTACAAGTACCTATAACAATACCAAGAGAGAAGAGATCAGATCTACTGCACTTACTGCTAAAAGATTTATCTTAAAAAATAAGCAGTTTTGACACTGAAGCAGTTGGTAGCCTCCATTATACTGAAAAATAGAAATATATTTTGTGAAAAAAAATTCTGACCACCTCCATTTTGGAGTAAAGTGATAGGCTGCAATGCAATGCACAGGTAAACAGTGAACCAGAGCTGCAAATGAATCACTACCTTAATGTTCACTATTGCTTATAAACTCTAGAACATTAGTATTCTTCCATACACTTCAGTATTACTAATTCCTTGCCTCAGTTTCAGGCAAATTATAGTTAGGATGAAGCATGCTCTGACACAAAAATGGCAGCATCAGCCTAGTTTGTTTTACATCTTTTGTTCGGAGGTCTTTGCTTATTAGAAGAATACTGGTCTTAAATTTGTAAAATACTAATTGTAACACTATTCATGTTTTATTCAACGTGGCTTTATAAAACTCATAACTGTAACAACATTTCATGGTTTTCCTGAAAATAGTTGAAGGTATCTGTAACTTCTAAACCTTCTAAACCAGAGCAACCAGCTGCATTCGTTTAAGTACTGTAGTTTTTTAATGAAGTCACCATGTGCAGCAGCAGTGGAAGCGCAGGATCCTGGGCTTATTCTTTGGAGAGTGAATGAGGGTGAAACTCATTACTGTAAGGATTTGGAAATTGATTTGAAGTGATCGTCTTGAAAAACTCAGGCTCAGATATGACCTTTTCAATTCTAACTATAAAGGGAGTGTCCTATACCACTTTCAGTGTGGCCCATACAGGAGTGTATGTATGATACATAAGAAGAGCAGTTCCCCTGTGCTTAGTTAGGTGGCGAATCTGGCTTTCTGAAGTGCGTGTGGAGAGGATGTATGTAAACCACTGAGACTGCAGGAGGTATTTTTTTTTATCAACTCAGCAAGAACTCCTTTCGGGAGCTCCCGGGCTCTAAGGAGAGCACAGAATAATCAACCCTTTGCCCCTCCCATCCCCAATGGTGGTCATGTCCTAACTTCTTTCAGACAACTAGTTATGCTAAGAGAAGTCAGGGATTAAAGGATTCCAGCCAAACCCCAGTCAGATGCTGGTGAATGAGGGGAAAGTTTTTTGTGTCTTTCTTCCTTATTCAACCACATAACATTTTCTTGAGGATGATTCTATTCTCCATTTAAATATTGTACTATGACAGATGTAGTGGAAAATTTGCTAGGAAATAGCTTGATGTGTCTGGCAACAATGAAAAGAAAACTGCATTTCTTTGGTTTTCACTAAACGAAACATTAGTTCATTAAAATAAATTTTTAAAAGATTAAATTACTTACTTCCGGTTACAAACCTTAAATATCTTGTGAGGTATACAAAACTGCCAGGAAAATAAACCCTACTGAAAGGATCAGACGTGTTCTATGTTCCCACGTAAAAGACTCTTCCTATTTCTCTTTATATGGAATTTGTGTAGTACTATCAAAACAACCATACGTGGGGAAAAAAATGTACACCTACTGTATAACACTTGTTTAATGGCTTTTGCATTGTAATGAAGATGGCAATTCCCAGGGAGAAGGAGAAGCCTTTGGCTTGTCAGCCTTAATGAAGTGCACTCAGTACATGTTTTCAATGAAGACAGATACCGATAAGAAGATACGTACAACTGATGAGTTTGGGACATATTTGCATAAACCGCTATTTAATGCCTTTGAAATGCTCGCATTATAAATACAAAAGCCACACAATTTCACCCTAGCAGAATTACCACATTAAGGAAGAGTTAGTTATCTTCATAAAATAAAATTTTCTATGCTGAGTATTTAATGGTGCTTCAGGGATTTCCCAGTTTATCAACTCTTTTCCCTCTAACAACACAACAAGCAACTTTATGGACCCAGCAGGCATGTCTACACATGCGCACTACTGTATAGCTGTTACTGGGCAGTACTTACTTTAGTTCTGAATGATTGCACAGTAGCTGCCATTACTGTGCAGTCCCAGTGGTGCACAGGTTGCTTCTGACCCTACTGCGCAGTAGCAATGTGCAGTAGTTTCAGCATCACGGTTCAGGCATGCCAATTCTGTGTCACAATAATAGCCAGTTACTACAGTGATGTAGCATTTCATGTAGATGCGCCCAACAATATTTATCACACGCTTTAGCTGTACAGTTGCTATTTTTATCTTGCTTGCTGTGGATAAAAAAGAGCTAAAGATACAGGGGTTTGACTGAAAAAAACACAAGCTAAATTATTACATTTAAAATTAAAGCCTCTCAAATTCAGGAAATTCTTGTCTTTCTGTGCAGGTCAAGGAAGTGGTTCTCTTTCCCAGGTATCTTCTGCAAAGATGCATCTGCAATATAATGTAGCTTCTCACTATTAGTGCTCACAGTGACATCCACTGGCATACTGAATTTCTGCATATAGAATGAGATTAAATTCAGACATTTAATTCACCTCTCTCACATTCCCCAGCGCAACAAAATACTTAACATTGTCTAATGTTAAGCATGAAATTGTCCCACCAGTATACACTTACATGATTTACTGATTAGAGCCAGCCTACTGAGCACCTTGCTTGTCAAGGCCAGAAAGAATCAGTAAGTTCTCAGCCATTCAGCATGTTTTTCTCTCATATGTGTGGCTTGCACCAATAATGATATGCACTACATGTTACTGCCCACAATTTCGAGACCACACAGGATCAGTTACACTGGGCTCCCAGTCATTTACCTCTGCGCTCTCCCTCTTCCCCTCTAACCCCACATACTCTCAAAATCCTAACTGTTTATTTTCATAGATTTTATAGATTTCATAGACATTAGGGCTAGAAGGGACCTTGAAGATCATCAGGTTCAGCCCCCAGCCCCAGGAGCTGGAAGGCAGCTAGGGTCAAAGAATCCCAGCAAGATAAGCATCCAAACATTTCTTGAATGAGTCCAAAGTGCCCGCACCACTTCTGAAGGGAGTCTATTCCAGGTCTTCGGGGCTTGGACAGTAAAGAATTTTTTTCTTATGTCCAGCTTAAAATGGTCTTGGAGTAGTTTATGACTGTTGGTCCTTGTTTTTCCTTGAGGCACTCTGGTGAACAGACATTTTCCCACATCCCAATGCACACCTCTTATCTACTTATAAGCAGCCACCAGCAGCACACCTCTTATGTGCTTATAAGCAGCTCCCCTGAGCCTGTGCTTTTCTAGGCTTAAGAGTCCCATGGCTCTCAGCCTGTCTTCATACGGCCTGTTATCTTGCCCTTTGATCATGTGCGTGGTTCTCCTCTGGACTTTTTTTCCCCAAGTAGAAATATCATAAATTAATAACTGCCTGGAAGAAGAAGAGCATCTATGGAGGACAAAGAAAAAATAAAAGGTTCAGTTTGTGAAATGAAGCTGAGATGTAAAATTAACCAAGGGTCTTGTGCTACTTTCTGGTTACATGTTGACAGGAGCTGAAACCCATGAGCTTTGAAACCCATGTCCCCAGTGACAACACCAGTGAAGATCTTTCACAGGGACATATACAATGTCCATGCTTTGGAGACCTAAGGGTGTGCAGACCAAGAGAGGCAATTGTGGTTCTCTGGCTTTTCCTCTTTATCAAGTCTCATGAAAAGGAGCAGCACTTAAATCTGTGCTGACCTACTTTAATTGTTTCCTACTTATTATCTTTCATTTTTGTGTAGCTCAAACATTACAAGTTTCTGCACAGTCAGAAGCTAGTGTCAAAACACTGGAAGTACCACAGACAATTCCTGAACTCATTAGACTCCCATACAATTTGCAAACCCAAGAGGGTAGGATAATTTTAGATAAGGTTTAAATAACAACACTAATTTTTTAGTGGGTCTGATCTAAACACAACCTCCAAACTTGTTAAAATTTGCCTTCACTTTGACTCTGATAGAGCAGACACTCTATGAATAATTGCTGTGGAAGGGCATCACTTTATTTTATCTTATGCACCATTAGCAAAATTGCCAACTGAGTTCTGATTCTCTAATCTCTTTTTCTGGTGACAGCATCCAAAACAGAGGAGAGCTTTGATTTTCAAGCTCTAGGCTTTATCTTGTTTGCAGTGCTAATGGTTGAGAGAACCTGTTTGGGTTTATAAACCAGGCAAATTTGATACAGTATGGTAAAAAGATAAGTACTAAAATCCTGAGATCTTTACACACACACACACATACACACACATGCAGTTCAGTTTTTTAAACTACATTAATGTTCACATATCATCAAGACTTAAAATACTTTGTTCTATCTCTATCTCCCACAACAAAGACAATATCATTCCTTACAGCTAGAAATATTATGTAACATTTACTTATGCAAGTATCCCCTACTCAGGCAAACAAGAAATCCCATTGAAATAAACAGGACTACCTCCGTGAGTAAATATTACTTGCCTAAGTAGTAATGATTTGTGTGATAAGGTCTGAGGTAGTTTTGGTAGTCTTCCAGTTCTTTGACAAATAAGATTTCCCCTGATATTGTTCAGCTAAATGTCATGATGATCTTTATTCCATCTCATTTTTTTTCTCATTTAAAACAAAAATGAATGGTGGTGTGTATGTAATGAACTGACATATTCAACTGGACTTTGTAATCTTGGCTTTTGAACATTTTTGTCTTTTAAATTGCAAAACTGCTATTTTTATCTTTCTCATCACAACACTGGAATCATGAAAAAAATGGTATTTTAATACACATATGCCTCAATTTTCTAGTCATCGCTGTTCCATTTGTGTAACTTCAGTAGCTGAAAGCAGCAATATTTCAAAGGCTACAGAGTCTCTAGCATAAGACACCAACTTGTAGGACGACGGGCGCTACATCATTCTTTCCTGCAACCCCCACAAGCAAGGGGGAACCTGGCTAAAGCATACTGCACTACAGTTATGCTTCACTTAGGCAGCACTGGTTACATCACTTGAGCTACTCTAACTTATTCTGGGGATCAGTGAAGAATTGACTCCAGGATCATGGAAAAGGTGACACACGTTTTTCCTTTCCATTCCAGCTTTCAGCAGTATTGAGCATGCTGTGTTTAACCCACAGTGTGAACCTTATCTTTCTAGAAAAGAAGCAAAAAATTCAAAAATTCTCTCCATTCAGCCTAGTTTTTAGTCCTCTTTTACCTTACTCTTCTCTCTTACTGTGAAATGCTTGTTTTTACCAACAGTACCACTACCCTCACCTCCCTAGTGATGGGTAAATATTATTTTTAATCATTTTTCATCTCATATCATTAGAAATTTTACAATAACCTTATATTTTGCTTCAAATTCATCCATAAGGCTACCTTCTGGAGAGCATGTTCTGTTGTCCAATATGTCCTTCATTGCACTCCAGTGGATTCCCTATGAAGTCACACTTTTCCAATAAACAAACAGAGTTTAAATAACTTTTGGCATAGTTTTATGCATTTAGTAGTTCTATGGATCAATTAATGTTTCACCAAGCTGTAAGAGGCACAGGTTGTTTAATAAAGTTAGCTCTGTAGTTCTACAAGTTTATATATAGTGCCACCTTCTGGGCAAAAAAAATCATGTTCACTGTTTAGATTCATACATTGTGTTAGAAATACGAGCACCCACCCTTCAAACGTTACACATACAATAACTGTATATACTTAAGGACCTACTTATATAAAGCAAGTGAATTTTGTGTCTGAACGTATGAAGGGTTAGGGCGGCAAGCAGTACAACTTCGGTTGCTCATAGATGTGAATATTACTACTGAGTGAGCAAAATAGTGTTGTGGGAATAATAGTTGAAAGTAACATTATGCATGTTTTAAGGAGATGCAAAAGTAGACTATCTGGCAAACGTATAATATATATTTCTCTTTGCTCTGAATGTAGAGTTTCCACAGCTGCAGTTTATTTCTACTATTTTAAACATCTATCATATAATCATGAAGCAGTAGATTACTTGGAAAATATAGGACAAATGGAGGAGGCTGGTTGACTTTTAGTGCTATAGTGAACTTCCCATTCCCAGGTACTTCAACTGAGACATTAATTGACTGTGATTTTTATAACAAAATTATGTTATTAAAACTTCTAAAATTATTTAACAATAATGAAATCTATGGGTAGTGGGGTGTTAACTTCTAGCCTATGCTGGTGAATATCACTGCACACAAATGCCATGGAAACCAAAAAAAGGGCAAAGACTGAAGAGTGAGAATAGAGGGACAGAAAAAAATGGCAGGTAAGATGTATGTTTCTGGAGGATAACAGCTACTCTGAGTGTTATAAAGTTGATAAAAATTCTATAAAAGACACAAAGAGAACAGAGAGATAGCTGTTATATCAAAGCAGCTACAACATATAGGAGCATAGTAAGGTAAAAGATCATAGTATCATAGTACCTAGGGTCAGAAGGGGCCTAGAGCAGGCCATCTAGTCTGACCCCCCGCCAATTGGCAGGAAACGAGTGCCAGGGTC
>JAGPOW010003642.1:21377774-21409673 GCA_030014935.1 Caiman crocodilus
TAGTTACCCCTGGTGGTGCCTGGGAAAAAAGAGCCTGCCCTATTTCCTGCTGATCACCCCTCAGCAGCTTATAGGCAGCCACCAGGTCCCCCCTCAGATGTGTATCTCCATATTGGCCAGTAATTAAACTTCTCATCAAAACACTGGAATCATAAAAAATATCATTTCTTTATAAGTAATTCTTTACTCTAGACACATAATGGACAGATAGGTCTGGGGAGGAGTGAGGAAGAGCTTTCCCCCATGCATGTGAATAGGAAGACATGGGAAAAGGAGTACTTGGATTTCCCCTACCTGTTCAGCACAGCTGTACCAGGATATGTGTTGTACCTAGTTTCTATAATCAGGAAGGAGAAATCTGAGCTACAGACAGTGACTTCCAAGTCACTTTTAACTTTTAACAAGTACATTGCCCCTTAAATCATAGAAAAAAAGGGCCAAAAGGTACCTCAGGGGATTATCTAATCTAATTCCCAAGGCAAGATCATCCCAATTTAAACATCTAATTCTGCTTTTACAATCTTAGAGAATAGTCTACTACCATTCTTTTTATAACCAGTCTTCATTTACTGAAAAAAATGCTACCAAATCCCCCCTCAGTTTTTTTCTTCTTGAGACTAAATAAGCCCTGTTCGCCTAAGTTTTCCTTATAAACCAGGTTTCTTAGACCTCTGAAGTGTTGTTTTCTGATGGGCCCTTTCCAATTTTTCTATGTCTTTCCTGAACTATGGTACCCCAAATGGGATGTGGTGAGCACATTGACATGTGCACCCAACTGTGCAGTTATTACTGTGCAGTCATTTAGTACTTGCTGAAACACTACTACTCAATTACAGTAACTGCCAGTACTACACAGTCCCAGCACTCTATGGATCGTTTCCAACCCTACTGTGCAGTAGCAATGAACAACTGAACAGTAGCTCATTGCTACTGCTCAGAAGTGGTAGCATCATGGTTCGTTCCTGCCAATGCTACATCACCATAGCAATGAGCTACATCACAGTAGCTTATTGCTATGTTGCCGTAGTGTCCTGTATGGATGCACCCAGTAAGTACTCTAAGTGAGGCCTTAGAGTTGAATAGAGTATAAAAAATATTTCTCTTGACTTGCAAATGACACTCCTGTTAATATCGCTCACAATGCTATTGTCTGCAGGGCGAGGTTGCAACCAGAACATCCTGTTAACTCATGTTTAACTTGCAGTCCACTATAACCCCCAGGTGATTTTCTGCAGTACTGCAACTTAGCCAACCTTCCTTCTTTTGTATTTGTTCATTTGAATGTCCCATCCTAAGTGAAAGATTTTGCACCTTTCATTTTGTTAATTTCAGATCATTTTTCCAGTTTATCTTCCAGAGTGTCTGCAACTCCACTCAGCTTGGCGTCATCTGAAAATTTGTGAAGTGTGCACTCAGTCCCATCCTCTAAATGATTAATGGATACAACCCTGGGGAGTGCTACTTGATATCTCTTCCCAAGTAGTCAATGAGCTCTAGACTACTCTCTGAACTTGTTGACTGTTTAAAAAAAAAAGTCCAAAGTTCTTCCTTCCATTTTTCTTCTGGTTGGGAATGTTTCAATCAGTGGCAGGCTTCTGCTGAAGCTCAGGAGTGAAAGCTGGTCAAATAGTGGATGATACCCTCAGGAAGAAGGAATTTATTGTAATGGTACAAGCACTGATCGTTGGAGCATTGTCCTTGTCTCTTCTCCCTTGTCCAGGTGATAGGTCACCTGACCATAGAAGAAAAGAAGATTGGTCAAGCAAGACCTACCTGCAACAAACCCATGCTGGCTATCCCTCAGGATGTTGTCATTGACCAGTCTGTTAAGAATGGCCTCTCTGATAATGTTTTCTAAGACCTTCCCTGGGATAGAGGTCAGACTGATGGGCCTATCGTTTGCTAGATCCACTTTCTTCCCTTTCTTGACTATAGGCACCACCTTGGCTTTCTTCCAATCTTCAGGTACTTCACCTGACCACCAGGAGTTCTCAAAGATCAATGCCAGGGGCTGAGCTATGATGCTTACCAGCTCCTTGAGTACCCTGGGGTGTAAATTGTCAGGGCCAGCTGACTTGAAAGTATCCAGCCTCTCAAGGTGTTCCTTCACTAGGTCAGCATTGATGGACGGTAGGGGATCTCCCTCACCCAAGACTTCCCATCCTGTAATGGGTGAGCTTCTGTCTCTGGAGATGGCAGGGCAGGCTTAGGTGGACAGGGTAAGCTCAGCAACCCGTGGTAGGCACATTTCCTCAGAGACCCATGGCAGACACAACAGAGAAAAATCCATAGACTAAAATCCTCAGAGGGGCCTGAACACTTTAGCACTTTCAACTGAAAGCTACTTTCAAGCAGGCAGTTTTGAAAATTTTACCCTTAACACTTTTATCTCAGTGTTCTCTGTAGAAGTTGGCATTTTTTTGCTGTGAAGAGCTGTCATCTCCTCTTGCTCTCTCAGGCACATATACAGAGTCTGCCAAAACTATCTGTAATGTATTTGTACTCCAAATGCATTATGAGGAGGGAGTATATAACTCACCAAAGCCTTTTCTTTTTGGGAGTCATGGTTCCTCCTCATTTATCATTGTAGTTCAATGAGGCTAATGTAGCATTCCACCACAAACCATTAAGAACATACCTTTCATTTTTATAATGCCTTTCATTCAGGACAGCTGGACCCCAAGGTGCTTTACGGACTGTGTGGTGTAGTGCGATAATAAAGGTATATGGATCACTGCACTCACTCTGAAATATAACCCCCTCTAGGTTGGAATGCAGCACACATTTACCACTGCCAGAAAGGCTATACAATATATTAAGACAGAAATGAAGAACAGTTTATCCTTTTGTAACCACAGTTGACTAGTCATGGTAGTACATATATTTATGTGTAACGATTTAGCCAGCAAACCAGGGCTAGCATCAATATTCTCAATATAAACAGTATTTGAATTTCAGTGGCCACCAAGGCAAACTGTATTGTTAATCTCATTGGCTAGGGACAAACATTACACATAAACTGGTTTCAGTAATTCAAAACTGGTTTAAACCTGTAACAGAGCATAAGTTAAGTTCACGTAAACCAGTTTCAAAATGTCTGAAACTGGTTTAAGATAAACCTGTTTGAATGTAGTATCAGGCTTAACTGATATGGATCAAACTGGTTAATGCAATGTCTGTCCCAGACCTCTTCCTGGTTTAAATTGAACCAGAGTCCCCCAGCATCCCAGATTCTTTGCAGCTCTGGGCTGTGCTCTCTGCTGCTCCAGAGAACAGGGCTGGCCTCTCTGCTCCCTAGCCACAGCTTCATCAGAGACTGCAGGCACAGCAGGGTCTGCCTGGCTTCTCCCTGCCCTGTATCCCGCCACCTTGAAGCTTGCTGCTCAAGCAGGGCCCCCCCGCCCCGCCTCCCATCTCCCACAGCATGCACCCCAGCCACATGGACCCTATGCATGTGGTATGCTGATTAATGCTGAGAGAGGGGAGTGTGTGTTTGTGTGTGTGTGTCCAATTTCACTGGGATAAGCAGACAGAACAGTTTCTATTTAGAGCTTTTTAGAGCTAATCAACAGGCCAGTTGGTAACGTTCCTCCATTCCTTCCTTGGAAAAAGCTGTTTAGAAAGAGTTTGAACTAATGAGAGAGGCTTTTGTTTCGTTGATGGGCTGACAAACACTGTGTTATCAGGCCCCTGCTGGCTTTCTCACCTGTCAGGTTTGCAAACCGTATGAAGCAGCAGGGAGAGGGGGAGGGAGAGGGAGATTGAAAAGCTCAGTATCATTAACAGATGAGTGCACTGCACATGCACACACCCTTTGCCTCAGAGTGCTAGGCGGGGGCTGGCAACACTCCCACCCCTTGAGCGCTGAGCAGGAAAAAGCCTGGGACTGTGCAAGCAGGGTGGGGGTTTAAATCCCTCCCTAACCAGACCCTGGCCATGCCATCCCTCAGCTCAACATTGTGGAAGGAAAGGGAGGGCTGCTCAAGCACTTCCCCTCTCCCCCCAGCTTCTAGCCTGAGCCACTGCAGGCATCTGCCTACATTTCCTCAGTCCAGAGGGAATGTCTTCACAGTTGCAAAGCAGTTCAGCCTAGGCAGGTTAGACTAACCTGCAAAGATTGAATCAATTCAGGCTCAGGCTTTTTGAATGTCTGTCCATAGCCATTAGGGTCAGTTGTGAACTATAAATACCCAGTTCTAAGGTTGTTTCTATGCCAGCATAATTCTGATAGTCCGGGGGGGAAGGTTATTACTCTACCAGGCTAAAAAAATTCTGAAGACACAGTGCACAACATCTGGGAACAACCAAAGAGCAGGATGTTCTGAGCCTGCATCCTAACTGGGATCTTTTTAAGGAGAACGCATAATAACAGAGTCCACGGACAAGCTTCCAGTCCTTTAGCAGAATCTGAAACCAGTACTATCACCTTTCTGCCCCCCTATCTGCCTGTCTCTTTCCATCTTTTGTCTTTTGCCCTGTACTTAGACCATGGGCTCATTCAGAATATCTTTTTGCTCCACGTGTGTACAGTGTCTAAGAAAATGGACCCTACTCCATGACTGGCAACCCTACATGCTGCTGTACTACATACAATATAACAGATAATTCTGACCCATTAGGTTTGTTCTGCTTCATTTCTATGTACTGCATTTCATTAAATAAATATATTATGTTAAAAATCAATTAGGCCATAATATTTTAACACAGGGACATAATTCTACTCCACACTTGTGTGTGTGCCCAAATTTATATTTGTATTTAATGTGCTCCAAGAACCTCGTGGTTTTCAAATTCAGTCCTCAGTCAGAATAAGAGTTTTAACGGAGTCTTCTGAATGGGGTAATCCACCTTTTTTGGAATATCTTTTGTTTCTCATAGTACTTCAGCCAAAAGTTGGTTGACTAGCAAGTTCAGGGTGGAATGATGGTCTGATAAACTTTCAGTATATTTGAGGATATTTTAAGAACAAATCATTCACCTATAACACAGCTCAAATACTACAAGAAGTAGCTTGCTGCTCTGTAAAAAAATATTATATTTGTTCAATATATTTGTTGAATAGTATTTGACAAGTTTTAGAAACAAGTTAAGCTGGCTGTAAGATGCTCAGTATTTTGGAAACACTGGTTGTTGCTTCTTTACTTTATATACTACACTATTAATTTCAATTTATTCCTGCCCTGCATCTGCTTGTGGTGTTAGGAATCCTAAAAATTATCCACATCACAAAATCATAAGAATATGTAAAGTTATTATTTCCCCTTCTGCATTTTCACATGTCTGTACCCTCCTGGGTTTTATCAGGACAGAAATACTGAACATCACAGAAGCTATTGAAATTTTCATAGGAATTGTCATTATGGATTAGACAGCCACTGGTCTAACATCCTGTCAATGACAGTGGCTAATAATAGGTACTTCAAATGTAAGATACCATAGCAGGCAAATATGGGCCATATTTGGTCACCTTCTGGTCTCCAGTAATTAGAGACTGACTAAAGCCCTGCTACATGAGGTTTCGTATCCCTTCCAATAATACTTCTTTAATTGTTATAATACTGGGCATGTCAATATGAAGATTGTTTAATATGCCTCACAGACCATTTTATAATAGGCCCAAAAGTTCCACTGAAGGTGCCTGTACATGTCCAGAGGCACTGCTCTGATCCATTATAATTACAAAGCTAAATAGCATGCTCTAGCAACCTCCACGTTTCATGTATTCACTGTCCCGCATGTCAAAATGGTGGTGGGCCACTTTAACTAAAGCTTGTCAAATGAGCTTTAATAAAAATGCCCCCACTGCCATTTTGAAGTGTGGGATGCTGAATACATGAGACACTGTGAGTGCTTAAATTAGAATGTCTCTTTGAGCCACTCTAATTAAAGCAAAATTTAGATTTTTAATTGTACAGTCTGAAAGAAAATTTGTAGTTCAATAATGTTTTTACCTCATATTTGTATGGAAAGATTTCTTTTTGAAATTATTTAAAAAGTTAGCCTTTACTTGATTGCTTAAAGACATCTTGTTTTTATGTCACTTGCTAACATATAAACCTATTTTCTGCAACTCCATGAGACCCACTATTAGTCTTGTATTTTATAGTTTTAAATCTGGGCTAAGGTTATTTTATTATAACTTATGAGACAAAATGACAAAATCTAGCTTTTCTTTCAGGTGCTTCCCACTTAATCTTTCCTATAATACCACATTATTCTCAGTCATTTAAGCTTTGTTTATGGATGTTCACTCTATTACAACGAATAGATCTATCCAAATTATGCTCTATTCTATTATGGTACAGCCTTAGTTCTTTCAGGTGAAGAAAAGGGATGACACATATAGTGCATAATTTAAATCAATATCATTTAGTTATAATTTAAATCAATATCATTTAGTTATAATTTCAGCAGCAGACAAGAGAAAAGATTAGCAGTACTTCAGCTACACTGCAATAAATTAATACTGAAGACTCCACTGCAAAATAAAACAGTAAAAATACAACTGTCCCATGCTGCAAAGAGAAATAGGCCAAATTAAGGCATCCTGAGGAAAGCTGAGGAATTCATGCAATTCTTTAAAGTGGCATTTCAGCCATCTATGCAATAGGCTTTTGGAGAGAATGATGCAAAGGAATATACAGTCTCACCTGAACAAAATGCTAGAAGATAGACTCACTAAGTGAAAGGATCAGGGATGCCCAGGGATAACCTACCTGAGTTCTCAGATTCTTTCAGTCATTAGTACTATCATTCTATCTGTTTTGGTCCACCCTTCCTATGGAAGGAAAGACTCTACCTCTGTTTGCTTGTACTCACACAGCAGTCTAGATTCATAGCTGCTAGGGTCGGAAGGGACCTCGACAGATCATTGAGTCCAACCCCCTGCCTAAGCAGGAAAGAGTGCTGGGGTCAGATAACCCCAGACAGATGCCTATCCAGCCTTCTCTTAAAGAGCTCCAAGGTAGGGGAGAGTATCACCTCCCTTGGAAGCCTATTCCAAATTTGGCCACTCTTACCATGAAGAAGTTTTTCCTGATATCTAGCCTAAATCTGTTCTCTGCTAGCCTGTGACCATTGTTCTTTGTTACCCCAAGAGGCCCAGGTGAACTGAGCATCTCTGATCCCTTGCTGTGTCCCCCTCATAAATCTGTAGGCAGCCACAAGATCATCTCTCAGCCTTCTCTTGCTGAGGCTGAAAAGGTCCAGGTCCCTCAGTCTTTCATAGGGCCTGTCCTGTAAGCCCTGAACCATATGGGTGGCATTCCTCTGGACACTCCCAAGTCTATCAACATCCTTCTTGAAGTACAGTGCCTAAAACTGGACACAATACTCCAACTGTGATCTCACCAATGCTGCATAGAGGAGAAGTATCACCTCCTTGGTTCTATTTGTCATGCATCTGCTGATGCATGATAAAGTGCGGTTAGCTTTCCTGATGATTTTATCACACTGATGACTCCTATTCATCTTGGAGTCCACTATGACTCTGAAATCCCTTTCTGCTTCTGTGCTGCTGAGAGGGTCACTTCCCAGCTAGTAAGTGTGCAGTAGTATTTTTGCGCCCTAGGCACAGCACTCTGCACTTGTCCTTGTCGTACTGCATCCTATTGTGTACTGCCCTCTTTTCTAACCTGTCCAGGTCTGCCTATAATCGTTCCCTAACCTCCGGAGTGTGCACCTCACCCCACAATTTAGTATCATCTGCAAACTTGGATAGAGTACACTTCACACCCACATCCAAGTCACTGATGAAGACATTGAAGGTTCAAGGACTGAACTCTGCAGGACCCCACTACCCAAATCCTTCTAAGTTGACACCAACCCATCTACTACCTCTGGGTGTGACCGATAAGCCAATTTGCCACCCACCAAACCATGTAAATATCTATGTCACAGCCTCTTAATTTATTTATGAGAATAGGATGAGATATCATTTCAAAGGCCTTGCTAAAATCCAAGAAAATGACATCCACCTCTACTCCTGCATCTAAGCATTTTCTGACCCTGTCATAAAAAGAAACCAGACTGGTCAGTCATGATCTACCTGCTATGAATCCATGCTGGTTTCCCTGCTGTGTTATTTTTCCTGCTGAACTCCCACAAATATCATCCTTGATAATCTTTTCAAAGACCTTACCAAAAATGGAGGTGTGACAGACTGGCCTATAATTACTTGGATCCTCCTTCCTCCCCTTCTTGAAAATAGGGACCACATTGGCCCTTTTCTAGTCCTGCAGGACCTGACCTGAGCACCATGAGTGCTCAAACAGCCATGCCAGCTGTTCTGCTATGACACTGGCCAATTCCTTCAGTACTCTCAGATGTAGCTCATCCGGGTCTGCTGACTTGAACACATCCAGTCCATCCAAGTGACTCTGCACCAAGTCAGTGTCGACACTTGATGGGCTAGTGTCCCTCTGATGCCCATCTAAGAACCCATTAAGTGATTATCTCGAGGCCTATTCAGGAACACTGAGCCAAAAACTTATTGAATAGCTTTGCCTTGTCCCCCCCTGTCTGTCACTGATTGCTCCTTCTTGTTCAGTAGGGATCCTATGCTTTCCTAAACCTTCCTTTTACTCCCTACATACCTAAAAAACCCCTTATTGTTGTCTTTAATTTGTGTTGCCAGCCTCAGCTCTGTAGTTGCTTTGGCTTTTCTAGCTGCCTCCCTGCAAGTGCGGGCCAAGTAGGTATACTCCTCCTTGGTAGCTTCCTCCTGCTTCCACTGCCTATATGCCTTCTTTTTCGCCTTAGTCTCCCCTGAATTTCTCTGTTTAGCCAAGGAATTTTTTTTACTCCTTTCCCACTTTTCCCTTGTACTGGGATAGTCTCCCTCTGTGCCCAAAGAATCACTTCCTTTAGGAACGACCACCCTATATGGACTCCCATCTTGCCAATACTCTTATCCTGCAGTGCGTTGTTGACTAGACTCCTAAGCACACTGAAGTTATCCTTCCTAAAAGCAAGCACTTCCACCCTACTAGTTATCTTACCCACCCTACGCTGTATGGTTAATTAAACTGATTGGTGGTCACCACCCCAAGGTGACCACGAATCTGCAGCTCCCCTACCAGGTCCTCCCCTGTAGCCAATACCAAGTCTAGTCAGGCATCCCCCATGTATCCTGGGATAGTTGTCAGAGGTAAAAAGTATGGGCACATGAATAGAAATTATCATATGCCAGCCTTGGAATAGGATAAGGAACCTGTATAGTTCTCTATAGTTTCAGGGGCAAAGACTATCTTTTTATTCTGTTTATAAAGTTATTGTCATGATGTTGTATCAGAGGATAAACTGGTTCAGGGTTCCACAATAATAATTAATATCAAACGTCAGAGCTTCCCTTTAACTGAAAATAAAGCTAGTGGAGGCCTGCATTTCTGGAGTTCCCTGGCCACCATTCAGGTGTAGTCAGTCTAGAAATAGGCAAGTGTATAAATCATAAGATGTTATTCTTTTTTTTTGGCAGCACTTAGCAGTAGGCAAAACTGAATAAGTTTGGGGAAGAATGGCTCTGTAGTCCTGACTCTCCTTGAAGGCTCTCCTTCAAGAGTCTTAGAAGCCGATCTTTTCTGCAAGTATAAGTCACCTCTGAAAATACAAGGCTATCTAAAGGTTACAACACAGTACAGAAAAGAAAATTATAGTTTTTATCAAATTATGTAATGAAAGTTTTCACAAGCTTTAAGAGTCTCATTTTCAAATTGAGAAATGTGTCTTTCAGTGTTTAGAACCAAAAGTAACATGAAAAAATATTTAAAAATGGAAAATTCCTTTTTTCACTTGCATATACAATGTGACCTAGAACTGTCAGATAAATTTTGCCAACAAAATAATGAACTATTGATACATAGAAAGAGCATTTTTGATGGAAAAAAAATTAGACCAGAAAATGTCAGCCAGCTTTATGCTGAAGTGCACTATAAGAATAATCTTTTGCTTCCTGCTGGGGAGAGACTAAGGCAATAAACTGTTTTTTCTTTTCTTTTTTTTTTTGTCTCTGTCTACTCTGATTCTATGGTACAGTATTAAAAACAGCCACTCCCAAATGTTCATTATTCCAATTATCTTATGTATACATTACCCCTGAATTTAAAGTTACATTTAACATAATGAATATTTATGTGAAGGGAACCCACAAATATATTTTTAGGTTTTTGCTTACACACCCAGAGTAATAAATATTTTGACCTTTTATCACAGAAAGCAGTGGGGGGAAAATAGTGTTATGAAACAATGGGAATACAATAGGATTAGATGATGGGAGAGGTAAAAAAAAAGAACAAATAAGTCTCAAGAGAATTAATGTTCACATAAATGAATGCAGTAAATTCTAGTTAAGGTCTCATTACAAAGGGTGGTTGAGCGAAGGATTGAATTACAGCTTGCAAAGGTGATTTGGGATCTAAAAAAATTGGTTTGTGGTAGCCAGAGCCTTTGCTCACACATTTTCTGATGAACACCATCCCTAGATTTGTTAAAGCCAATTCACTATATGGAAGGAATAAAGCAGCTGGGAATAGCAAAAGCATTTCAACCACATTTTTCATTTTAAGTCCTCCTACAATATTGAACTGAAATGCAAGGAATAAGCTACAGCACCTCACTTCTCTCTATCAAAACACACTCTTGTTGTTATATCAATGATCTAGCACGTATTCATAAGAATAAAACAATGTCCACTCTAATTGGAGGAAAGACTAGGAAGCAGGGAAGAAAAGCTTTACAAACACTATGTTGGAGAAAGTAAAATCCAGGTAGGAATTGGGCAGAAGGAAGCAAAAACAAGAAGACATGATTAAAGTATGAGAAAATTGGAACCAGCTATGAGTTCAGTAAAAACTCTTATCTAAAGCAACTTATTCAAAAATAAGCTGTTGGAAAGAGGTACGGTTTCATTTGCCTTAAACATAGATCTCTGCTTCCACCTCTTGTTAGTTTTGGCATATATGCAATATTCTTGACTCACACACATTTAGAGTTGACAACATGAAAAAACATTTTGCTTCCTTGAAAATTCTGACTAATTCATTGGCTTCTGTGACCCTGTCATCCTGAGTATGGATAGCTCTGAAAAACAAATGTTTGCAGGAAATGGGCACTATGCTCACTGGCTCCAATTTTCTTATTTAGATGGTGTTTCCTTGTTTTAATATTTTTCAAGCCAGAAGAGATGACGGATATGCTAGGTGTAATCTTGAGGTAGGAAATAACTGCTTGGACCCAGTATTTGAATTTTTAATACTCAGCCCTTCATAGTCTCAGGGTAGATAGCCACAGAAAATTGAACTGTACACAGTTGTAAGCATCTTTCAAGTATAAATTGTATTTTAAAGAAAATATCTGTTCTGTGATAAAAATGCCATGTCACTTTTACTGAGGATATGGGTTGTCTTAAGTGTCAATAGCTAATATTTCTAGGAGGTAGCGGAAAACCTTGACCAACAAAGCAATCCATTTCCCCAAGCCCTGTAAACATCCTTTGACTTTTAAAAGGGATTTTCAAAAGCACTGAGGGAAAGGTCTAATTCTCTGCATACTGAACACAACAGGCAAACTCCTACTAAGTTCAAAGAGAACAGCAGTAGAGCAATTCTTGTAGTCATAAAAATTCTGCTTTACATTTCTCATGTAGAAAGATAATATGGATTTTCTTTCTTTTTTTCTATATTTTTAAAATGTTCCTTATTTCAGCAGGATATCATATTCATGTTTGAGTTTGGCTCCACAGGCCAAATGAGTGGCATGGGGCCAGTCCACGGGCTGGATCATGTCTATGGACAGCCACCCATATGCCCTGATCCAGTGTATACAGCACCTGCCTCCCTGGGACATTGGTCTAAGCAGGTCACTTGGCCAGCACATCTCTAGCAAGCCATACAGTCAGTGCAGGCCAGGACCCAGTGCCAGGAAGCACCACAGTCTTATTTATTCTTCCACACCCCCATTAATTTCTAAATCACATAGCAGAGTTTTCCAAGACCCTTTTTGCTCTACCTTGAGTTGTACCCAAATCAAGTTTTCTCTTGCACTCTTTTACCTTTTTTTCATCGATATTATCTGGCTCTTTTGATCTATGAATACTTTCTGTCCTTGACAACTGTTAATGTGTATCGATAGGAGTCAGAAATGCTTACATGATATCCCCTTTGCTGTCTCTTTGGAACAAAGAACTATGAAGATTCCTTACCAAAATATGGAAATTCAAAAAACCCCCAAAAACTATCATTCAAAGGGACCAGAAAGAAGCAAGTGTGACACAAAGTCTTCTCAGTCCTCAAAGGTGGCCCTAAACACTGGTTAGTACTTTCTTTGAAGTACTCTGCACTTTCAGTCATGCCCTTTTAATTACCTTTGCAGCGAAGTCCCAGTATGATGGTGAAATCTAGTGCAGATACAGATGTGTGCTGGCATTTTAAGTGGAACCTAAGAAAATAAAGTATCTAATTGCCTTAGCATGAAAGCAGATTACCTAGCAATCTCTGGGGCACACTTTTGGAAGTAGAGAAAGTTGGGGTTCTCTGCTTCCAGAAAATCATCTCTGGCAATCTCCGGGACATCTGTCTAAAAGCAGGAAATGTCTTTCCCTGCTTCCAGAGGCACACACCAAAGATTTCCAGGGGCATGTTTGGGGCTGGAAGGGACCTTACAAGTTCATCGGGTCCAAACTCCCTGCACTTGGGCAGGAAAGACTCCTGGGATCAGATGACCCCAGCAAGATGGGCATCGAGACACATTTTGAAGATCAGCTGGGTGGATGACTGTACCACCTCTGGGGGGAGCTTGTTCCAAACCCTCAGCACTCGATTTGTAAAGAAGTTTTTCCTTATGTCTAGCCTGAAGTGATCCTCAATCAGCTTGTGCTTGTTATTTCTTATCCTCCCCTGAGGATCTGGTGAACAGATGCTCCCCTAGGCCTGGTTATACTCTCTTGATATACTTATAGGTTGCCAGCAAGTCCTCTCTGATTCTCCTCTTCTCCAGGCTGAACAGTCCCAAGTCTTTCAGCCTCTCCTCATATGACCTAGTCTCTAAGCCTCTAATCATACGCATGGTCCTCCTTTGGACGTTCTTGAGCTTCTCTACATCCTTCCTGTAATGTAACACCCAGAACTGGATGCAGAACTTCAGCTGTGGTCTTACAAAGGCTGAGCAGAGAAGGAAGATGACAGCCTTAGCTTTGCTCAAGATGCCTCAGTAGATGCATGCCAGTATTTGATTAGCTCTGCCAGCTATGGCATCGCACTGGTAGCTCATGTTCATTTGAGCCACCAATGTAATGTTGTCATAACCCAGCACAGCTAATCCACTTAATTTGGCAATATCTATTTCTAACCTTAGACCCCCCTGGAAATTATTTTTGATGAGTTAGTATGGATCTAGACCTTAATTATGTAATCGTTGATCACCTCATGTCCCCTTTTCGAAAGATTACAAGTGTCAAATCATATATCCAGTTCAGTTTTCAACTCAGGCAACTACCAGTAGATAGATTCAAGGCAATGGGTGCATCTACATGTCACCATATGGCATCATTGCCATGGCGCTCTGCTTTAGTACTTCCTTTTGGCAGAAACTGGCATTTAGAACCACATGATTGCTATGTTGTTGTAATGTGCCAAATGGCAAAATAGTGTGTCACTACAGTGATGTAGGGTGAAGTGTAGAATCCAGTATATAGTACTGGCCTATAGGGAAGGAATGACGTAGCTAGTCAGAAGAAGCTACATACCAGAGGTTGGATTTCACTATACAATCTCCCACTACCATCACTGAAGGATTCCAATGGGGAGCATGATAACAAAATCATGTGCCCACTGTTAAGTTGAATCTTCCCATCCCTGGGGGAAAAAAAGAAGAAGAGGGTTAAAGCTACCTATTCTAGAGAAGTGTAACTTGCAATCAAGTCTAGACCTAAAAGTTGAGGACACTTATATGAAGTGACCTAACAATTTTTAAAGTCTTATCTATGTCCCAACAAACTGTGGCAGCATTCACTGGGGGCATCTACACATGCAATTAAGGCAATGCAACAAATTTCAAAATAGGTCACACCAGAGTTAACAGCTCCCAGGAGCAGTGTCTACAGATGAGCTCAGGACCACAGCAATTAGAGCTGAGATGGAGCACCCCAAACTGGCAGGATACATGGGGGGCCAGCCCGAGGCTTTAGGTGGTGAGGGTGGGCAGGGGAGAGGATGGCAGGAGTCAGGGGTTTGGCCCTCATCCAGCTAGGCTGACCAGGAACAATTTGCACCTGGCAGTCACTGTCAGCATGAACATTTGATCAAAGTTAATTAGTCCACCATAAGATAGTACAGTCTCTTACATTACTATCTTACAGCAGAGTTAATTAATTTACTGCACCCTAATACCAATGCATGTGTAAATGATGATGATTTACTGTGGAGTTAATAAGTGTACTCCGCAGTAGGTATATCTACACATGCGCCTTAAGGCACAATAGCCTATTTTACTCCACATTAAAGTGGTATGTACAAAAACATGCTATTAAACTAATATGCATTAAAATAGGTTACTGTGCATTGTCACCTAAAAAGCATGTGCTTGAATTACTGTATATTAGGGCACCCTAACATGCATTAATTTAGTACATTGAGGTTACTAAATGTAATGCACATTAGGAAAAGTGTGTAGTAAAGTGCACTCACTGGCGACAATCTGGTGATTCCCTGTTCATCTTTCAACCTTACATCAGAGGGAGGAAACCTTTATTATGCAAACCCAACCAGAGTGCAACAAGATCCTTTTAAGGGTGTTGCAAAGTGTGAGAAGATAAGGACAGGCTCAAGCTCACCTCCTGCCTGGCCGTTCTTCCACCCCCATGGCAAGGAGATAATTCACGTAACAAATTACTTTTTGAAATGGGGTTTCACTCAGGTCATAGATGTTTTGGAAGGATAACTTGAGTCTAAAAAGGTTAAGAACCAATGATGTAAAGAAAGGATTAGATCTGACTCAGTACTGCAGGTGAGTAAAGGGATGATTATGTCCGTTAAAGATTTTAAAAAAATAGTTGCACAGTGATTTAAACGTTCAATGGTAGCTATTCCCTTAAGAAACTTCTGTTTGTATTTTTCTGAAATGTTGCTATGATGCAACTAGAAAGTAAGTGAAAGTACTCTCAAGCTGTAATACAGTATGTGCCCACTGATTTTTCACTATATTGAGCTACTATTAAAATGGACCATCCGCATCTGAAGCCTGAACAGGGTTTTTGTTTTGTTTTCAGATCCAGACAGATGTAAAAGCTTATCGAGCTCCAAATGCCTTTGGTTTGGTAGGCATGGTAAGTAGGGAATATCTGTAATTTTCATTGTGAATAAATATTTGCTGCAACATCCATCCCCATTTTCTTCTCTGAGCATTGATTATATGACAATATAGTTAATGTATATTGGTTTGCCAACACTTGATCAAACATGCTTCATTTACAAAAAAAGCTGTTTTAATCCAACAGCCAGACTTGCAAATTCAAGCTGGGCAGTCTGGAACCTGAGGGGGCCATAGCAGAATCACGCTGAGCTACAATAATTTTCAATTGATGTACACACCTTTACATACTCTCAAAGTCACTGGCAATTCGGAGCAACACAACAGCTGCTATATATTGTGTCAGAACTACAATGGCCTCTAGAATCAGAAAGCTATGAACCAGCTCCCTTGACACCCTCACATCTTTTTGACACAGGTACAGGTGAGAATCCCACCTGTTTGGTTAATCAGTATTAGAAGAATAGCATACTACATTTATTTAAAGAACATGGATTCTCCTGTGTTTCCCTTGCAGTATGCTTCCTATCAAAACAGTCAAGTCCCTGCTTCAGTTGAACATTACTGTATGGAAGAAACCTGTAATATATTGGACTGGACTAGCGTAGTGCTGTCACATATAGCTTTGCAACCCTGTTAGGTAACCTGGGGGAACAAATTTGTTAATTAAAGCACAGTTTGACCCACTGACTTGTAGTGCCAGTGTGTCCAAAATACTGATTAAATATTCGATCTGCCTGTTTACTACCCATTCTTAGTTTTTGAAGTAGATGGTGTTCATCAAATTTGCTAGATTAACGCTAGATGGCAGCAAAAAGCCACATTAGATTTAAAAATCAACTGCACTGGTGAGATAATCTGCTATGGCAAACATTTCCTAACCATATGCATACTGTCAGAGAACTAATTTATTAGGAAGGTGATAGAGTTATATTTATAGGCTGTTCAGTGCTGTACTTGGCCAAACAAAATTCTGTCCAAAACAAGGCCTAAGGCTCCTCACATACATTAATTTTGAGTAACAACCCATTTACTCTCTGAACCCCTTCCATTTCAGAAAGGTTAGAATGGGATTCAACTATGACTCATACAGATATTACTCCATGAAGCTCTCATGTCAGGACTTGCCCTTTCACTATTTCATATTTATTATTCTGCCCAGGTCCAGTGGTAATTCTGGACCACTCTATAACCTGAATTCCTCTAACCAGGTGTGAACTGCCTGCTTTGATTTGAACAATTACTACTATGGGCTAAGGGATTTGCAAAGAGGAGTGAAGCTGAGTGCTGTGCATCAAGGAGTTTGCAGTCTTGATTCATAATGTACAAACTTTCAGTGAGCCTGGGGGGTAGAGAAAAAGGATGGCCTAGCACTGTTACTACTTACCATGCATCTACATAATTCCACCCTTTGTTTGGATTTCTTTTTTGCCTTCAAGGAAAGATTTGCAGAATCTAGTTATGGAACTTCTTGGACAAAAGGTTGCCTGCAAACACGGGAAACTGGATGCAGGGGCCTGGGAGGTCCCTTCTAGCCCACATTTCTATGAATCACTTTCTGCGCATGAGTTTAACATAAGAACACTTAAGAGATATTTAAGTATTAGGCAGCTCTGATATAAGCAGGGGAGAAGAACACCAAAAGGGTAGTTCATAATGTAGCTATCACAGAACAAAGCAGATGATTAGAAGAAAAACAAAAGCAGATAAGCAGGAAAGAGTCAAATCAGTTATGGAAAGGAGTATAAGAGTAAAGAGGATAAATGTGATGTAGTCAATGCACAGGCAGCCTAGCTATCTAGCTGCCTCAGACTGACTGAGCTTGCAGGATCCCAGATGTAGATTGATTAAGCAATCAATTGCAAATCTGACTCATGTGCAGTCAATAATAGCACAACTGTTTTAAAGTGTTCTACAAATTGTTTAGTTGAACAGCTGTTTTACCTTTATAGATTAGAATGACGCATTGCAAGTGACATGGCATAGAGGGACAATTTTTAAAGGGCTATACCCCTTGCAGGAATAGGAGGAGGTGGTTCACAGGTGAAAATGTCCGACTAATTGTTCTCCCTGCATGCGTTCTGCTGAATGTAAGGAATAATTTGCTGAGCTTTGTTTCCTAAGGGCCTAATTGGGTACTCATGTGCATGTACATTTCTTACTAAGCACTGGCACCTAGCAGAGGCCCTGACTATGCATCCTTTTGACAGTACAGCATGTAGCTGTACTGCAAAGTTTTGGGCTGTATACTCATTGTGAATTGAATCTGGAGTTTGCAATTGCTACTAGGTGCTGTTATCACTCACTATTGGTACAGCAGGTAGCAGTGCTTATCAATTTTCAGTTCTAAGCTTAATTTTGGTTAGTTCTAATTTCAGACTAGGATTTTCCATGCTTAATGTCTGCTTTCAATATATTTTTGGGGAAAAAGTTTGAGCTAAAACATTGAGCTTTTCCATAGCTTAAGGAATATATATTTGACCCATTCTCTATTTCTCTGAGAATATCTAGTGGTAGAACTATCCAGCACAGATTTTGCATATAGCCAGGGAGTGTCACCCATATAAGAAGTCAACCAAACTTTGCCCAGGCTGTGAACCTTCTAAAAGCTCAGCTTGCACAGTGAATATTTATTAGTTTGGCAGCTGAATTACCTGAAGATTGCATCTGTGGTGGGTTTTCTTCAATGTAGTGCTGAGCAGCATTCCTTGTTGCTGCTGCCATACTTTGGGTAGAGGAACCAACGGCCTTGCTTCTTCTCCTGGCACTTCAGCAGGTTGCAGCTTGATTGGAATGAAGAAGGATGAGGTTGGGTGGCCACTGATGCATCCCCAGAACACAAGATATTCCTTTGGATACCCCCTCAGCAAATCAGCAGTGTGGGGTGGGGCCAACATCGACCTATCAGAAATAAGGGTTGGGGATACTACAAAAAGGCCACCTCCTTTCCCCCCTCCCTCCCTGGCTGGGAACCCTTCTCCTCCTGCCTGTGCATCATTCTACCTCTAGGCACAGCGAATAGAAATGCAAGGACAAATGATTGGCAAGTATTTCCATCAGTAAACTGAAAAACAGGATGTTTGCAGTCTGTCCTGATGTAGAAATGGACAGGGTACAAAGGGTTTAAAACCAGTATATTCCAGTATAAAATAGGACCAATGATCATCTTCGGTGAGGATAACATGTGTATGGAGTTGAAGAGAACAGTGAAAGTGATGAGTGGTGAACACTGGGATAGCAAAGAGGAGTGGAAGAAACAGGAGTTGAAATAGTAACAAATGGAAACAGACTCAGTATACCCTGAGGGTATGTACAGACACTACACTTAGATCAATCTAACCCTAGTTAGGCCAACCTAAATGCGAAACTGTACATACATTTGGGGAGTTTAGAGCTGGCAAAAATATAGCTGGCCTGATATAACTTAATTAACCTAAGAAAGTACACTACATACATCAGGTTAGCCTGTACCTGATCTAACCAAAACTGTATCCATTTTCAGAGTGTAGCCCTAAATCTAGAAGAGCCCATCTGCTCACCCCAAACCAGGAGCTGTGGTTTTCCTACCCCCTACCCTTACCAGCTATCTTTAGGCCTCCGACCCCCTCACCTGTCCCAATCCCACCAACCCCCCATCCTCAGCCCTGCTAACCCCCTCCCCCCTAATCCCACTGCTTCTCCACCCATGCCACTTACTTAGATCATGTTCCCAGTACATCTTCCAGAATGGTGAATGTCTGCACAATCAGGGACCCAATCTACAACCAAGTGGTTTATTTTAAGACGTGATCACAGATCAGATTCTGTGAAAGTATGCACATGCCCTGAAGAGTCTATGACCATAAGGCATAAAACATACCATCATGTGTTCATACTCTGCAAAGAAATGTGCAGTTGAAGCTGATGTTTTGCACCTTTACTTTTTTCTGCTGTCAGCAAATAGCTGAGTAACTTACCAAAGTGCAGATCTCTCTCCTCTAGTCTATAAAGGAAAAGCCTACCACTGTACCCATTACTTTCTTTCCTTAAGTGATACCATTCTGTGCTGCCAGAAAAACTTCAGCAGTTTTTCAGACAGTGCAGTTCATTCAACAATATTGAAATATTGTGTCCATTTTGCTGAAATTTCATTTCTGAAGAAAGTTCCCAACAGCATGGAAATATTCCAGTTTAAAGAAAAACTTTTCATTTTGAACTTTAATGCTCTGAATTTTTTGGATTCATACACTAAAGAATGTGAAAACAAAACAGCATTTCAATATTATACACAACACAAAATACTTTGCAACTATCGTGTAAAGATATATTAGATATATGTTTGATAGCTTTTTTTTCTTCCATGGAGATTCTGAAATTACGGGAATTTGTTCCAAACTGAAACAAAAACAAAATTTCAAACCCCTTGAAATCCTCTGTGAAACAGGATTTCTGTACTCTCTTCAAGTTCTAAATATGGTATAGTTTTGAATTAGATCATGACATAGTGTTTCCCACGGTACCCTTGTTTCATTCAGTTCACAGAAAGCACGGTGCTCTGGGAACGACTAAAAGCTGTATAGTGAATGAACTGTTGTCTGTAGGCCCTTTGCCCAACTTGTTGCAGAAGCTGAAAGGTGTCTGAAGCTAGAAGCTGAATGATGCAGGGGACTTGAGAAAAAGGAGAGGGTCTTGTGGTTTATTTACCCTGAAAAACTGAATTGTACCTTTCCTTCTGCAATTGAGTTTCTGTGGGATGCTGAGCAAGTAATCTAGGTGGCCTACCTTGCTTTTCTTTGTGAGAGAGGATAAGCTTATGATTCTGGGGGGGAGTTGCATTTCAAAAGACCTAAAAAAAGGAAAAAAAAGGGTCTGTGGAAGTCCACATTTACAACCTTAAATACAAAGTTGTTCAGTTACTCTGAAAAATCTGGATAATGAGCAGGGGCATAACAAGGCGATCGGGCACCCAAGGCTGCCGCCCACACAGGGGAAGCAGTGACTTCAGATTGCCAGCCCACAATTGTGCAGAAGTGGTGGCAGCTGTATTTTTCTTCCCCTCCTCTCCCACCATCAGCACTGGTCACCCCCACCCTAGTTATGCCACTGATAATTGGCACCTCAAGTTGAGCAGCCAAAAGTCTGTGCTTATGATATTAGTGTCTGTGCCTTAGTCACCTACATGGTAAAATAATGCTGTCTTCCTTTTTTATGAAGAGAAATTAATGTGGAGCACTCAGGTGATATAGCAGCATAAACAAGCCTGTGAAATAGTGAATATTCAGTGTCCAATCCACAGTCCTAATGGTGTGAAATAATAAGATCTGGGTCCAAACGCTGACTGAGAATAAAGAGTACCATTGTCTGTACTGAATGATGCAGGGGTCCTATAATAAACCAAGTGTGAACAAGTAATTAAAAATTATCATATTGCACATGCACAAATTGGCAACACACAGACAACATTAATTCAACATCCAAGTAACTGGCATTTAACCTTAAACATAGTATATTTAGCTGTAACTGATCCATGAGTTAGTCGTCTCTCTGATCATCTTTTACAGCTTTTGTTCTATATTCTCTCCTACTGCCAAGTGCTCAGTGCTATCAGTTTTACATCAACCTGACCCCCATTCCTCTGTGTTGCAATAATAGAAGCAAGTGGTATCAGGTCAGTGCACGCTCTACTGCTGCACTGCAAAACATAGCTTCAAAGATGCAAACAGGTTTCAAGGCTGATGAATATCATACCCAGATATAGTACAAGCATTCGACAGACACTTCAAGTTTATTATGAAAACCCCAATGTTTTTGTTCATTTAAAAGGTAAAGGCAGTGAATGGCCTTACTGCAAATGGTGGGCCTTTCTTGTTCAAACCATATCATCAATTGATGGGATGGATGGTTGAAAAGAAACATACTCTTTGTGTTCCCCAAGTTGTTAAATGTAGGAAGGTCTTTCTGCATCTCTGTACAGGAGTTGGGAGGGAGGTGACATTTTGTTTAAGTTCACAAGCAAAATGCCACAAAGTGCGAACACTGCATTCTCTTGTTTCATACGTGCTTCTTCTGGGTGACACTGGTTGCCTGGCTATGCATGAGGGGACGCATTATAGGGAAAGATGCTTTCCCAAATCCTCAGCATGACCTCTGTGAAGACCAAGAAGAATTACAGCCCTGGCGCCTTGTACCCCAAGGCACCACTATGAAGGCACAGAAGAAATATGATCCCGGTTCACTATTTTCTACCTGTGCTGCAACTTGTTGTATGGTGGGGCTGTTATACTTTAGAAAAGTGTGCATTTACAGCCACAGCTGCTGCTGCGTGGCTTATAGCTGGGGACCTGCTCAACCCAAGGTGGCTGCTGGCCAATTGCACAAGGAAAATGTGGGCCTAGCAGCCATTTTCATGGGTGGAGCATGGCAGGCCCCTTCATGCCTCTGATTGGTCAAGGGACCCCAGTGACCCTTCCCTCACCACTGATTGGCTGCAAGGGCCAATTCTCTTGCTCCAGATTGGTGGAGAGGTGAAGCTGTATGACAGACAGCCGTCCCAACCAACTAGTCCCAACTAGTCAGCAGTGAGGACTAGGAGTGGCAGCCATCTTGAACTGCCTGTCATGCAAGCAGCCCCTCTCCCTCATTCCCCCCAGAGTGCTGTGCAGCCAGGCTACAGCACAGGGAGGACTGCTGGCTCCCTCTGGGGAGCCAGCTTTTTTTTCCCCATAAGCTTTCTTCTTTATTTGTGGATTTTGCTGGCAATGCTGGATTTCATGAAATCTGTGAAATCATGATTCCAGTAGATTCCACTTATAGCTCTGACATACTCTTTTGCTGCGCTCCTCCTAGAGTGATGCAGCTGTGCACGGAGGCGTGCTGAAAACTATGTCTAAATGGCACTGTCATGCCCTTTGTTTGTTGTTTTGTTTAAACTAAAATCAAAAGCCCTTGTGGCTAGTGTTTCACAAGCTGTGATCTGAAGACCACCAATGGTCTAAACTGCATTGTTGGAGACATAATGCTAATCCTCCTTGTTTCCACCTGCTAAATCACATTAAGAGACAGCTAAAAATACATGAATATTTTTCTGGATATTATTTTTCCTCCCAAATGCTGACAACAGCTGCCACAGAGACAGTTATATGATCTTGAATGAGCCCAGCATCAGTTCAAGGAACTCTAAATGGAAAAAGGAGGACAAATCTCTTTATTAAGAGGTAAAAAGTTTGAGGGGTCTAGACTGAGAAAGGCATGCCTAGCCTTCATGATATGGAAAAAGAGCACAGCAGACATTGATACATATTTCCCCCCGCCCCCCCGCTACACTTAGAAGAGAGTTCACTCACTATTAAATTATCCCATCTCATGACTACTGTCTCTGACATATTTGTCAACATTTTTCTTACCTCCCTGCCCCCACCTGTGTACAAAGTAGCAGGCATTCTCAACAAATGTATCCAAAATGCATCCTGCTCTATAACATACTTTAGCTCCTCTCCCCCCTCGACCATTTCAAGACACACACATTAAAATTGCTATGTACTATCAATATCTAGTCAACAGATAGTTTGGGAATAATTTATAAATGTTCCCAAAGCCTGTATTTATGAGAACTTTTTTTTTTTTTTGCCAAAGAACAATGCCTCCCTCCTAGGTTATGCTTCTGGCCATGCCTTTGTCCAGACCAGGAAAACAAAGAAACTGCTGTTTGATTTCTTTGCAAGCCCACTTTGCTTCCCCAGGGACAGTGGAAAATGTGTTCCTTTCACTTCCTTTAATAGGATACTTCCTCATTTGCACCAAACAGCAATGACAGTGTAATAAGGAATAGAAAGACTACTTATTTCAGGTTAGAGAGACACACAGAGCGGAAGAGAGAGAATGACCTATGGTAAAAAAAGAAATGGTGGCAATTAATGTTTTTTAAAAGTCCTATCTTAGAAGAGAATTGCTGATATTAATGTTGAGCCAAGTTCTTAATTAAATATTCAGGAAAAATATAATTAATGTTAGTTACTACAGATTTGAACTGTTATGACTGAGGATCCAATTCAATATATTGTGTTTATTGCACCCATTGGATGCTAGGATTCAAGCTACTGTATACAAAAAAAAGTTGGGGAAAGCAGGAAATAGATTGTCAGCTGGCATAAACTGCCACAGCATACAGCCACACACACCATTTTGCACTAGCTGAGAATCTAGCTAATTGACAGTGTCAACATTTGAAATGCTTTGTATGGAAATGTGGAAAGCGCAAGGATCTGAGGGAGGATTTTCTCTGAGAGTTGGGATCCAGGCTCCCCTTTGTGCCCCCGGACTCCTCCTTGAGAATCTCCATCCATTTTCCAGAAGTGCGGTAACTCTAGGACTCAGTTAACTGTGCTGAAATGAATGCAGTCAAAGGTATATATATGTACAGTATTTAAGTATTTAAGCCCATTATCTGGCATGTATGAGCTGAGGAGCTTTTCAGCAATTTCTGTGATATTTCTCTTGCATGGAAAAGAAAGCTTTCCTCCTAGTAAAGGATGCGCATAATGTGCAATGGTTACCAAACATACTTTAGAACTTTATAACAGAGAATTAAATTCCCATCTGGGAATCATTAAGCCTTGATTGAATTCTAAATAATTTCAAGCTTAGACTTGGCATTTTCCTTGTTTGTTTGAGTTGGCTACTAAGATTGATCACCTTGGAGAAGTTAATCAAAACAATGGCAAATCCAAAATCAGCCCATTTAATTCGGTCTGCTGCTCTTAAGAATTTTACCTTTGTAAAAGACAGCAAACAATCCACTTAACTATCCAATGAATATTGGTCTAAGTAGCATTGGTTCCGACCAGTTGGAAAAAGTTAAAGCAGACCTGTAGAATACTTAATGCCTAGGTCATCAGTATTTTATTACTGGCTACGTGTTACAGTAGCACCTAGAGGAACCAAACATGCCTGTCTTCTTCCCTGGCTTTCTTTAGTTCCCTTGACTTTTACCTATCATCCTCCTTTCATATCCCAACTCTTTATCCTTACAACCCTTTTATTTTACCCCTCCTTACTCCATGCCTCAATCATTGCCTCTTCCCATTTCAGAGCATCCCATGTTCCCAACTCCTTTACAGGCTCTTCTCCGAGGCATAGGACTAGAGTTCTGAGTATCTCTCCGTAAAGACCTGTTATTGTCCTCTGCACTTGTTCAAATGTTGTTGCCTCTACAGTCTATTCCTGCCTTCCTGTTGCTATAGGCAGACAAGGTTCTTCGGGTGAATCTAATATCTTTTTTTTAAACCAACTTAAATAGTTGGGCGGGGGGGGAATTAGCATGCTTTCGGGTTTAAAAACCCTTCATCAGAGTGAGGAAAAATCTGCAGTTGGTGTATGCTCTTCCTGGATGAAAACTATTCTATTTCTGTACATATTTCTGTTGCTGTATTTCTTATTGGTGTTACATAAAGGCCAAATCAGGTAATGTGTGTCAGTCATCTTGATTCCAGCACTCAGGAGGCGGAAAACTGATTGCCCATGAATGATGTTCTCATGGCAGTGACAAACACGTTCTACTTAAAACAGATGTTGAGATGGCAGCCCTACATAATAAAAGCCAAAGAGAAAAGATTTGGCCTTTGAAATGTGCTGACATCAAGCCTGATCGGCCCACCCAAGGCTCTCTTAAAGACAAAGGGGTTTTTTGATCCTGGGACTGGTTATAGCATGACAAGATCAGGAAGTGGTCAGATGTTTTTTGATAGGCCACAAAGTCCACTTACAAATAAAGCATCAAATTCATCCCTGAAATAACTCCAATGGATTATTATTCCCACTGAAATTAAGTGTTGCAAAGATTATTTCAAGATATCTACATCTGAAAGGAATGCCACCGAAGCAATCCAAGAATTAACTGTAATTCTGTAATATCTGATCTGGAAATACTTGATCTGAAGTTAATTTTGCATGTGATAGCATCAGTATTTCATGATATAACTCCTGGTTTTGCTGCACATTAGAAAAGCATTACATCAGCACATTTAAATCATCAGGAAAATATGCTTTTTTATTTTTGCACTGCTGTAGGTTTCATGGTTTGCTAGCTGAACAATCCAAAGGCATAAACAGAACTTGATGGCATTTCTCTTTGTCTAGTTGTACGGATCTTTCTATGTGCCAGTGGGCATAACTCTTCACAATTTGGTACAAATGAGAAAACCAGAAAAGCTTGATATAAAGGAATATCTCTGGCACTTTCTTCTGCTGCTTTTATGCATCATTACTATGTGCAGGAAGCTTGTGTAGTCCTCAGCTAAATAGACATCCAAAACTTCAGAAGCTTACCTGCAACGTTACTTAGGAAGGTGGCATGGAAGAGGTGGTCTGGGGGCTGTGGAGTGGAAGGGTGAGACTGAGGAAATAGAGAAACAGTAGTGCAGGAAACAAGAGTGGGGAGGGGATGCTGAGTTGCAAAAGTAGGTGGAAGCATGGACTCATGGGGAGATATGGAGTGGCAGTGATGGGGGAACTGAGGACTCATCTCACAACTATGTGTTCTCCCTTCTGTAAAAAAAGGAACCTGGAAGGTGCTGAGAATAAAAACAAATTAGAGAGGAGTTGCAGAGGGGAACATCAGGGATTTCTTGCTTTATAGTAAACCTGAAATTCTTCAGTCTAACTCATGCAAATATTAACTCTTGAAGAGGGGGGTCAATGTGTGTTGGGGACATGAGAGCAATTCTCAGCCAGGGTTTGAGCATGAAGTGTCCTGTCTGGGGAAGGGGAAGATGTTTAGTCTCCTTGAGAGTACAGTTTACACACAGAAGCAACTAAATCTGCAACTCTAGCCTTTCAGTGAATCATATTAACGTAAATAAGGTAAATTTATTTGAGTTTCATTTACGAACTTCTCTCTCACTGTGCTAGGCACAGCACAGACACACAACACAAAGGTAATTCCTACCCCTATTTACAATATAAGCAAGTCTTCTGATGGCAAGTAGTTTCTGAAAATCCATTTTTGCCCTTGGATATTGCTATGCTTTTTAACTAACATTTCTTTCTTTCAGTAGAAAAATGCAAGTGGTGGCTTGGAAATTATACAACTCTTTCTGCATAAATAATCTTTTAGATTCATATTTATTTATAAAAGGCCCTAGTTTCATATGCTGTTCTTTAAACATCTTCCAACATACCAATGTGTTATGTTTTATATCTTTCAAAACTTATCCTGGAACAGTCTATGATTATTAACACCCCCCTCGATTGACAGGATAATTGCCATCTTTTACTTCCAAATATCTAAAAGACAAGTCTATTTACCATTAAAGCAAAATGTAGACTATGCCATTGTCTTCTGTGGGAGTTAGATAAAACTCTAAATAATCTGCAAATCCATGTGAACCAATTCAGAAGATAAATTGAGGGACATGTAGAGTTAGAAAATTCCCTGTTTTTTACTTAGCCATCCCTTTACCAACTCTGCATAAGATGGATGCATCAACCATAATTTGTGTATAGCTACATACATTTTTACCACGACAATTCAGCCCAATAATCTGTTTAGCTGACTGAATGTTGAAGCTAATAACATTTAGCACTTGTGCAACTTGTTACAAATTCAAACTGCTTTGCTTTTATAGGCAGTTGTGTGGCTCATCATGGATCTGATGAGATATACATCAAAATATGTAATCAAAATGTGAAATGCTGTAATTAGCTTGTGAAATAGACATTATTAGAGCTGAAAAAAAAAGCATTCAGTCTTTGTCCAAAAATGGGACACAATTTTTCTGTAGAAATTTTCAGCAAGAAAATTATATTTTTCAACTAGCTATCACTGTTAATCCAATTTATGCCTAAATTTCCACACAGGCCAAAGGTCCAACTCAAATAAAAGGACTTGGGATCTGCAACATCAAATGTTTTGGAGTCCAGTTCCTACAGTGAAATTCAATGCCCAAAGTTTTAGGCATTGGACTACTGAAATCATGATTTCATGGATGCCTACAGTCCTGGATGGGGGAGGGAGGGGTAAGAAGAGTTAGGTCCTCAGTAAGGTGACCCAACAAAGGGGGAAATAATTCAGAGCTAGCTAATAAGAAAATACTAAGCACAGGACTATGCTTATAGTCCCACCTCTTTCTTGGAACGTATGCCCCTGAATCAGTGGGATGCTTCTATTTATTGGGAAGCTAACCCAATATTGAGTGTAGGCAGCTGCAACAATGTTGCAAAAAACCCCACGCCTTGACAAAACGGCAGGGAAGGTGAATATATAATATACAATAGCCAGATAAACCCTGAGTTCTAGATCTTCTGCCTAAAAGAATCCAAACCTGTATGTCTATCTTCACAAAGAGATCATCAGGCTGTAGGCTGGCAGGGGTGAGGAGAGATGGAGAAAACACCCTTCACTCTTCCCATTCAAGCTGGCCCACAATGCAGCCAAGATTACAAGATTTATGGAGCCAGGTGTAGAAGAAGCAAATAATATGTTTGCTACCTAATGTTGACACTTGTACCAAAGACAGTTTGCTTGTTTCTTATTATATTTTATGTATATATAAAGTATTGGATGAAGATCATAAATCATCAGAGAAAGTGTTTATGCTCTCTCTGGCCCAGAATAACCTAAAACATGGTACTTGGAATACTCTTCTGAGAGGAAAGAGCAAGGAAGGAAGGAGATCTAGGTCTGAAACCTCTTGGGCAACAACAAGAAAAAGAGAAAGAAATCAAGTTTTCAATATCTGTGAGGAGTGCACTCCTCCTTCAACTTTAATATTAGGATTGAAACATCACTACTGAGTTTGGCAGTGATTTTCTGTCAAGGAACAAAAGAAGTCTGACCCATACTCTATTTTTGAGAAAATGGTCTTATGTACCACCTAGGAGCATTGCATAAGGCATCTACGCTCCAGGCAGGTGAGTATTTAAGACACACAGCTATCTTCTGCATTTCCCTATTGATTATCTTGGGCATGCTGAGTTTTGTGTATTCATCCTAAGGCCCCCGACTCTCCCTATGCATTCCCCATTGCTATGGGGAAGAGGCCAGATGCCTAAAAGTTCAGTGTTAAAGTGCTCAGAATTGCTTAAATGCCTTTATGAATCTTGGCTTCGTAACCTATCTAAAACTTTGTTGTAAACCAACTGAGAAAACAAAAGCTTAATTAAATATCAGACTTTTCTAAATTCAAGTATTACTGTCTGTATACTGGATCACATAGGTAAAGGTTTCTTTCTCCTGTGCTATTATCTATGCTATTACCATTGTTATTACTACATGGATACCACCAATGTATACTTCATACAACAGGAAGAGAAGAAAAAGCTTTATCACAGCGCTAAAGACACAAACTCTTTTTTCCCCTATCATTCAATTTCTTGACGATCTCTTGTGAAAAAAATGATATAATTACATAGCAATTCATGATAGTGGAATGTTATTTTTAGTGTGTCTGGGAGAATGTGTTGCTGAGTTTCTCTGAGTCTTGGAAGTCTAATGTCAAATGTCCAGCTTTAATACAAACATCCAGAGCAATAGGCAACTCATGGCTCCTTTCAAATTAGACATAAAGTCTTAAATGCCTTGAGATTCAGTTAAGCTACCCAAAAGGCATATTACATAGTTTAATATTATATATTCTATATTTCCAGAGACACAAGAGAATAAACTAATAATCTAAT
Organism: Caiman crocodilus; assembly: GCA_030014935.1. Taxonomy (NCBI): domain Eukaryota; kingdom Metazoa; phylum Chordata; order Crocodylia; family Alligatoridae; genus Caiman; species Caiman crocodilus. Next base: position 21,406,725 of record JAGPOW010003642.1, read on the forward strand.
GACAGAAGTTATGGGGGTTGCAGAGAAGTTTTAGCCATCTCAAGATTACTGGAGTTGTAATTGTTATTATACTCATTTACTTCTTTGTCAAACTAAGAAATTGAGCATACTTGTTACTCCTTGTGTAAAACCACAAGTGAGATACAATGGTCAGAGTGACTAATGAAGGCTACTTCTCGGTTTCTGAAGGCAGACATCTGGGACAGCATGTTGAAGCTGTTGACACAGAAACAATGTTTTTACAGACCTATCTAAGCTTTATGTAAATTAAATGTGTAGATGTTCCACCTTCACAAATGGAACAGATCTAAACCTGGGATAAAACACCAAAGAGTCTGGCTTTGTTTGGAGAGAAAGCTTGTTTGCGTGCTCAGCCCTTATGCACACTTCACCAGTTGGCAAGCAAAAAATCAGATGAGTACACACAGATATGATACAAGCCCGCTGGAGTCTGAGTGCATGTAAACAGGCAGGGAAGGATATGGTTATGCTGACAGAAACACCCTACAAATATCGAGAATTACATGAGGTCACTGAGGTAAATTCAGTCTTGCACAAAGGCAATGGCAAACTGTAGGAGGTGCATGCTATGAGAAGTAGAAGGTTGTGAGTTAGCTCCTAATTGGCTGCTGAATCACTTAGAGTAATCCAAAAGAGACAACAGCAGAAGTAAGGGCAAGTAGCAGGAAGCAGATAAAACTCAGGAGCGGGGGGGAGGTGGTGAGATGGAGGATACATAAGAATTGCTGTTTACTGGGTCAGACCATAGGTCCCTCTTGCCCAATATCCTGTGTCTACTGGGTGCCATCACTTACCCCTTGATACCGGAGCAGAGAGCAGCAGGAGCTTGCAAAGGTGCCACAGACTCCTACACTCCCCACCAACACCACCTTAATGTGGACCTGCAGCCTGCCCTGCCCGCACCCCCCACCCTTTATCATTACACACCACCAGCCACCATCTGCTGCTGCAGCCACCTGCAGTGACAGAGGATGCATGTGCCTCCCTCCCCAACCCCCTCAGCAAACACCACCTGCTTTCTTACTAGATGCTCTGGAAGTGCCCTTGTGTTTACCCTCCTGTGCTGAGTCCTGCTCCCAGTGTCTTGTGTAAGGCTTGGGATCCCCCAGACCCAACCAGGGCAGGCGAAAAGACAAGGGCTTGGGCTCCAGCTCCAGCTCCACTGAGTAAGGCTGAGTAAGCCAGCAGCGTGCCTCCCCTGCCCCTATTGTGTGTGTCTTTGTATACCTTTTTGTATTTAACCCCCAGACCCTCACACATACACCGCCCCCAAACAGCCCCCCCCACCCAGTGCAGCCAAAGGAGGCATCCTGGACCCTCCCCTGCAGGAAGCCCCTTCAATCAGCCAGGCAAAGGAGAAGTGCCCGGCTCCCCAACACACACTCCCTTCTCACCTAGGTTACCATAGTAAGGCAGTGATGGGGGGGCTGCCATACCAGTTGCCACCAACTAGGGGGGACCAATAAGATTGAAGAGAGCTTGCAGGTCCAGGGGGCTCCCCCAAATGGGGCCATAGGATCCCCCAAACCTAATCAGGGCAGGCAAAAAGACAAGGGCTTGAGCTTCAGCTCCAGCTCCACCAGCAGCTGCTACATAGAGCTGGGAAAGGTAAAGGGCCTCCCAGCAAGATGAGACTAAAGATACCTGCAAGGACCAGCTGTGCCTCATTAGCAGCCTGCCCCCCTCCACTCAGCCTCCCCCAGCTCTGCAAACCGGGATGCTCAACTGAGCCACCATAGCTACACCCAAGCTACTGCATGGAGCCAAGACCCTCCACATCACCTTGGGCAATCAGGGTCCCCTCCCCAGCATCAGACAGCAGGGTGTGATGCCACATGCCTGAGATAGAGCCCCTGCCCTTTCAAACATACAGGTGGGTACTCACTCAGACAGTGGGGGCCCCAAGGATTGTGACAGCCTCCAGACACTACAGCAAAGGAATTATCTACCTTGTCATGGAGGCTGTTGTGCAGAAGGTGGTGGAGAAGGACTGCATTCTCGGAAGTAAGCAAAACCCCCTTGTGCCCCTGGAGGATCTGAGCACCCAGAGATTCCTCATCCCCATCCCTTCTTACCTCTCTAACTGGGCCCTCATGCTGTTCCTGAAAGGCCTGGGGAGTCCTATCCTTGGTCACCACCCTCCTACTGGGGTGCTGGGACCTCAGCCTCTACCACATCCAATCCTTCCCCTGCCATGTCACCATCCAGCTGGTGGCAGTGGCAAAGGTGAAGGCAGAGGTGAAGCCTCTATAGCATCTTCTACACGGGCACTGGGGCACCTCCAAAAGTGTCTCTTCAACCAGCAATGGAGGCCACCATGGACCCCTGTCTAAACAGGGGTCCCACTGCCATCATCACCTTTGACACTTAATCTCCAGCATCCAGCTCCCCCACAAGCTCCGCCACCCGCCCTCCCCCCCCCCCTACAGCCACTAGGGACAGTGAGTCAGCTGAAGATAGGCTCTATCTCTGCTCTACACAGCCATAACTCTGAAGAAATCTTTTTTTTTCATTCTGCCTTTAAAAAAAAGGTGCATGTAAGAAAATACAGTGTCATGGATACAGAGCTATTGTGCTCTACCTTCTGCTTGCCATTCATAGATAAAGCCTACTTTGTTAGATGCTAACACTGGAAGCTAGCAGTGGAAAACTTTGAACCTTTACCTGATCCTTTCACCTACACTAACCTCTGGTAATCTCTCTCTCTTTCCACTGCTAACACTGGAAGCTAGCAGTGGAAAACTTATAGATTCATAGATGTTAGGGTCGGAAGGGACCTCAATAGATCAAGTCTGACCCCCTGCATAGGCAGGAAAGAGTGCTGGGTAGAGATGACCCCAGCTAGATGCTTATCTAACCTCCTCTTGAAGACCCCCAGGGTAGGGGAGAGCACCACCTCTCTTGGGAGCCCGTTCCAGACCTTGGCCA
>JAGPOW010003642.1:21417728-21497923 GCA_030014935.1 Caiman crocodilus
CTCCTGCAGTCGGCCCAGATCCCGCTGCAGCTTCTCCCTCTCCTCTGGTGTCCCCACCTCAGCCCACAGTTTGGTGTCATCAGCAAACTTGGACAACTTAACTTGGACAATTTAATCACCAAATTGGACAATTTAATCACCAATTAAAGTCAGTGAAAAGAATCCCATAGTGGATGGATCAAGCCATTAGCATCCATATAACCCAGATTTGTATGCTTTATAACCAACATGGTGATACAGGAACAGAGCAACAAAATCCAAAAAGTTTAATAGTTTCTGCCTACAACGTCTGCTTTAAATAATAAAATTGGGTGTGTAACTGCTGGGCCTCAAACATCTTACCTCAGGCTTCCTTGCTCCACAGGTTTGCTGATATCTGGCTTGCCGTCACAGGTAGCCTTTGGGTGGTCTCTCCACATGCTGCAGCCCGCCCCTTTCTCACCTGCCACAACTTTGACCTTTCAGTGGGTGGGGCTTTGTGTAGCACGATTACTTTCTTCAGCTACCTGTGTCGTAGGTATCTTCTGCAAGGCTCCTCCTCCCTACACCTCACCCTTACACTTCCTGGCACATCTTGGGTATTTCTGTTGGTGCTTGCATACTTGCTCAGGCAGGCCGCTAATGAGCTCAACCTTCACTCACTCTCCCTATTGATACGCCTCAGCCCCATCCGACCGGGGGTAACACAAAAGAAACAAAACTCCTTCAAACTTAACTATGGCTCACTGAGTCTAATGGGGAACATGCCCCGCCCCTGTAAAACTCCCTAGTGGGGTCTGTGGCCCCGCCGCCCCTCAGCTTATCAAATGGGTCACTGCCCGTGACCTGGTATGCTAGCCCTCTCTTCATGTGCCCACTACCCAACACTCTTTGCCCAGTATATCCCAGAGCAACCCCCTCTCTGGGTTTTCCCTGACTTGCAGCCCTCTCTCTGAGTCTATCCTGGCTTGCAGCCTTCCTTCCAGGTCTTCCCTTGATCACAGTCCTCTCTCCAGGTCTTCCTCAGCCCACAGCCCTCCCTTTGGGTCTTCCTTGGGTCGCTGGCCCCTCTGCGTCACCGAGGCTCTTAGCCCACTCTTCCCCGGCTCACTTGCAGCAGTCGCGCTGTCTTCCAGTGTTGGTTCATCTCTGAGCTCTTTCACTTTTCCGCTCTGCATGCTGGCAGTCAGCTCAGGCATTTCGTGCCTCCAGCCGACTTCCATGGCCCAGTGTTCTCCCGGCAGCCACGTGCGCACCCCACTCCTCATCGCGGTCGGCTCTTTAATCCACGCTGGCCAGCAATTGGTGATGACATCACCTGCCATAAGCAGGTGACTTGAAGCGTCGTCCCTGCCATGCACGGGCTTCTCCGGCCGGCCATGTTCCTCCTCACATCCTGCAGTGAGTTATTTGTTTGTTTCCTTTTCTTTTCCCTCAACTCTGTCCTCTGTCTCTGTCTCTGGGGCTCTCCCCCTGAGCTCAGGAGTTTCCTCAGCCTTTCTCCACCTGTGACAGGGTGTTTATGAGGAATGGGGAGAAAAACTCAGGCCATATTGCTGGCAAGACAAAATGGTTGTCCAGAGAAGGGTTGCAGAAAGCAGAAGAAAGGAATCACTGAGGACATCTACATGTGCACTTTAGTGCTCTTTAGTGCTGAGTTAACTCATTAGCTCCCCAGTAAAGTGTCATCATCTACACATTCGCCCATATTAGGGCTCAGTAAATTAACTCCACCATAGGATAGCAGTGTCTGGGATGAGTAGTATCCTATGGCAGTGTAATTTATGCCACTGCAGTGCACATGTAAATTGTGATGGGGCTGACTGGAGCACGAGGGTGCTACAGTTCAGGGGATGCCTGTTGGGTAGCCCGACACCGTAGCAACCTCCTGCCCCAACCAGTCCCTCCACTGCCTGTCCCCATCACTTAGAGCTTGGGGCTGACCCCCTGAGGCTGCTGACAGCCTGGGGCTGCTCTGCTCAGGCTCAGACTACTACGGTCTTGGGCGCATGTGTAAATGATACATCTGGGAGCAGATGACTCCAGCTGAATTCTGCCAAAGTTTATTGTGTCAAATTGGTTGATCATGTAGGTGCACCTGCTGAGGTATTTGAAGAAGATGGGGAAAAACAATATACAAGAGAAAAGTATGTAGAAGAGCATGAGCGACTGGTGCCATCTTAGTCAGAAGGAGCACATGATACCCCAGCAACCGGTCAATGATTGAGGGGCAACCCCTGCCCCCCCCCCCAGCCAATCTCACCAACTGGGGAGGGGGGATCTCACCATAGCAAAACTCACCTACCAGAAAGTGGCCACAGTGCTCCTGGAAGCAGCCACGGCACTTCTGGAAGTGGCCGTGGTGCTACATTAGGGGCTCCCAGTCTGTGGCTGGCACTCACAGCGGGGGAGCACCCACACTCCTGCCTGCCCCCCCTGCCCATTTTATAAGTGGGGAGTACAGCCAGTTCAGAGGTGCACCAGCTTTCTTAGGGGGTGCACGTACACCCCTGTGCAAATGCTATGCATCACCACTGTAGAAGAGATAGTTATGAATAAAAAGTTGATAAGAGAATCTGAGAGATTCCAAGGAAAGCAGAATAGCAGCCACTGCTAAGCAGGAAACCACGCAGGATAGAAAAGCTGCTGAAGGGAATCTAAAGGAGTAGAATCATAAGAGATGGGATTCTGGGGAAGAAAGAAGGCTACATTGCTGTAGATTATGTGCTGTAGACTAGTGGAATGGATCTAACGTTGGATTAGGAATGTGAGACTGAAGTATATCATTGTGGGGAACAGGGTGGATTGTGGAGAAGGCATCTTGAGGAGGTGGAAAGACAGATTCATGGGATAATGGAATCACAAGCAAGGGAGGTGGTTATTAGGAGAAGGAACATCAGATTTACACACAAGATTATCTTTAAGCCTGCATATAGTCTTTGACTTCAATAGTAAAAAGTCAGGTGCTTGTGGCCAAGCCCATGAAAGTGTTTTGTAGGATCAGGGTCTAAATTACTAAAATTTATGAGTCCACCCATTCATCTGGTTCTCACCTGCCACAACTTGGGTCTCAAAAAGGGAGGAAAGAGATTAATGAGATGTTAACTGGTACCCGTGGAATAACCTGTCCCAATCTATTATTTTGATCAATGTGTTTTATTACTTTTCTTATCTTTTCCCTTACAGTGGCCCAGGTTGGAGATGGCAATAGGCTTGAGCTTCTCCCTGGACCACCTGAGACTCAAGGGGAGACCTTCAGCTGCAGGATCTCCCAGGTAAGTGATAGCAGGTGGCCCAACGAGGTTAATTGCCTTGTTAATAATCTATGTGTCAGTTGGCTTTGATTCCACAATGCCTGATCATGTAGGGAGTCTCTGGCTTCCTCCCTCCACACATAGTATTCAAAAACACAATACCCACTCATTTGCTCAGGAGTCTTTAAAAGAAAATGAGGAGTCTAAAGGCCCAAGCTTTTGTATGCTGCCATTAATTGCCTCATTAGCAGAGGGCACTTCCCACGTCCCTTGCTCTACGTGGGTGCATGAACCTGGAGAAAGCCTAGAATTATTGCCCCTCCAAGATTAGCTTCTAGTGTCCCCAGATTCCCCAATTTCACTGGGTTCCAGCCCAACAATGCCTTTTTTCCTCGCTGAGGGACCGAACTGTAAGTCTTGCTCATTACGATGGATCTGCCACCAGATGCCTCCACCTTCCCCACACTCCTTGGCACCACGGGGTTTGCCAGTAGGGTGGTTCTTCAGCCATTGCCTGCCTCTCCCTTCAGGAATCCATCACCTTATGCCTCCACTCTCTCCAGCTATCCAGCACTGCAAAATTTACTGACAGGATGATTTCTTCTGGGTGTAACCCCACTGTTTTTCTTGGGAATCCATCACTCAAAGTTTCTGCCTTGTGCGTAATGAATACCACCAAACTTCCTGGGGTCCATCTGGGTCTCCCATAAGTCCTCTTCTCTTTTTCCAAATTCTGTCATCCCTGACTGCTTCACTTGGTCCCCAAAGGTGTCTCTTCAGGGTTTTCCCTTTCTTTTATTCCTAAACCTTGCTTCCTATTGGCTGCCCATGTAGGCGGTAGGGGGAGTTCCCACAGCTGTTGAGGATCTTTCCCAAGAAACAGGGTCCCTAACAGGGACCCTGTTACAATCGGCGTTAAATTAAAATGGTTAAAAACCTGGAGTAACTATAAAATGTTATCTGAATGCGAAGATATAATCCATGATGGCTTTTATGGTTTGTATTCCATATCATTTTCCTGAAACTTTGTATCAGTATATTTTGGTACAATGACTTTTAAACTAGATCATACCCAAGAGACTGATGGAATTACAGAACTACTCATTTGCATTGTTACTTCCAGCACAACAAAAACAATGGTTGATGGATTTTAATAAATTTTAGAGTTTGAATTTTAACAGTGCTGTATTTCTCCTGCAATGCTCAAGATCTGATAGAAAATCCTGATTTTTAGATGCAGTGGGAACATCTACATGAGACACTATGTCGCTGTAGCAATGCACGATGGCAGCATAACTTCTGCAGGCAAAAATCATGATGCCACAGCTATGCCATCATAGCAACATACTCCCTCAGTATAGTGCATCTATGCAGCAATGTAGCAACTAAAAATAACCATATACGGCATAGTCAGTGCAGTCTGGGCTGTTACTGCACCATCATTTAGTAATTCCAAAAGGACATACTAAATGATGGCATGGTAATAACAGCACCACAGGGCCATGTGTAGATGTGCCAATGAGAATTCATTATAATCCATGAAGATTTCTCACAAATAAATCTAGAGCTATTTAGAGTCAAATTATTACTTAGTAAAAGTAGTATTAGAGTAACATCTGGAAATTAAATGATACCAGGGGCCAGATCATGTTCCATCTATTAGGTATGTAAGTGAAATCCTATTTTACCTTCTCCTAAAGAATCATTAATGTATCTAATTTGTAATATTTCTTTGTCATGCCCTTCAGACTTGATCACAAAAAGTACCAAGGATCTGTTCACAGACCATGCTGAGACAAGAAATGCAAACCCAGTCAACATATCTCCACCAGCCCCACAATAACTACATCCCACAGTAGAACCATCACCATTTCTGGATCCCACACCTGCACCTCCAGAAATGTAATGTACCTCATCCATTGCACCAAATGCCTAGATAGAAAATATGTAGGAGAAACACAAGAACAACTGTGCACCAGAATGAACGGACGCTGAAAAGCTAGCAAATACGAGTTAATTCTTGTACAAGAAAACCCAACTACCTATGGAGGCACACTTCTCACAAAACAGTCATTCCCTCTCCAAACTCTCAGTTCTAATCCTTAAAGGAAACTTACTAAACACCTTTTGTAGTTGAGCCTACCAACTTCACTTCATAAATCTACTGGATACAATAAATCATGGATTTTTACAATCAATATACAAGTACACCCCTGAAACACAGAAGATGCTGCATTTTAGCTGCTTTTGGATTTTCAGTGTCTATACTGAATCCATACAAAAAGCTAAGAACTTTTTTCCAACTACTCAGATGGTCTAAAAAAATATGTCAAATCTACTCAAAGAACCTTGCCTACCTTTTAGGTGAATGGATTTTCAGAGCTTGAGCAGAATGGATTGGGATCATATTTAGATGTCTCAAAGGTGGAACAGGATTCAACCCTGAGATTTTTGTGATAGATACTGCACAAACACAGAATAAACAACAAAAGAATGAAAGAGACTGGTAAAGGATGAGAAATTAAAAACATTTTCCACTTTTTCCAGATGTGGATCAAGGTACAACAAGTACTTAACTTATCCATTCAAGATAATAAAAAAAGCCTATGGTTAAGTAGGGAACTGAAACCAGATCTCCTAAGTTCCAGCTTAGTACCTAACCACTGGACTATAATGATCACAGGGTTCAATAAATAGAAGCATACAAGAATGAAAAGAACTAACAACAAACTTTACGTGTGGAGCAGTAGGCAAACTTCTGAAGGTCCTTCTCTCTCTAACTGAGAAATGAGCTACTTAACTAGGAAACCATCTCCCAACTGCCCAACTCCCTCAATCTCCTTTTAGGTTGCTTCCCTAACTTATTCTTCTATCAATACAACTTCCTTCTTAACAACTACAAAAATAAATTAACATAAACTTCCGTTAACACCCATCTTCAGAGGAAAGGTTACTAGTACAGCACTCTGAAGTGCAACTTTATTACTCACTTTCCCTTTTACACTTTTGCAGCTCTCTTAACATGACTTTGAGAAACTGTCTTCTTAGATTGACAAATTATTGGTTTGGGTGGGGAGCTTTTTTTTTGTGCTGATGCATAGGGGGTGCATGGGGGTGTGAGTGCCGGTGCTGCTGCTTAGGTGATGGGCAGGGGGGGTGCAGGCAGGAACACCGGTACCCACCCCTGCAAGCACCAGCCGATTGCTGCAGCTGCTACCAAAAGCAGCTGCAGCCACTCCCAGAAGCGGCTGCAGTGATTGGCTGCAGCGATTGGCAATTGCGGGATCAGCTAGTTAGCAGGATCAGCCATAGAGGGACCACCCCGCCAGTTGGCAGGCTCAGTCATGGGGGGACTTCCCCTGTCAGCCGGGCTGGTCATGAGGTGGGGGGGGCATGTGCCCCCCCCCCCCCCGACTAAAGTATCACCAGTCATCCATGCCTCCTTGATAGACTTAAATCTTTATACTGGGATCCAGTTGACTTGTGCTTTTGGCAACCGTGCTTTTGACCATCGTATCGAGTTAATTGTCTACAAACTGCTGAGGCTGATTCTTTTTTCTGCATGATAATATTTGCATTTGTGTTTGAAGGAACTTTTCTTTCCATAAGGACATGGTTGTTACTAGTGCTATGGATCAAATTATTTCTTAAGAAAATTGTCCAGATAAGGGCTGGGACAGCCAAGAAGCTCATCAGGAAGCCTGACTGTTGTACCTTCTTGTACTGCAAACATACATTTAAGTAGATTCAGTTTCTCACAAACTGTTGGGCAAAAAATTGATGTCACCTCCCTTGGAACCACAATGAGTTTGTACAAATTTATATGTCTATGTCAGATGTGAACAACACATCTCCCTTTCACTAGTTTATTTTTTCCTGAATATACAGTTATTTTAATAATTGTTGGACTCAGTTTTGAACTAAATTTCAATTTGCTACATACCTATTCTAGTAAAATATTAACCTGAGCGCTTATGTTAAATTTAAATGAAACTATTGCTCCTTGCAGTTCTACTGGTGAAATCCTGTCTCTCTCATTGATCTCCCTTCATTTAGCTATATCTATATAAAATTCATCTAGTGTGATCTCAGCTGTATGAACCTGAGGGGTATTTTTGTTTGAGATCTGTAGCACTTAGTAAAATAGTTCCTTTTTGAGGAAATTGCAGTTCAAACAGATCTTTCTAATTGCAGCACAAGGTTTTGGGTCATAATGCTTTCTACATTTGCTTTTTAATTTATCCCTCTCTTTGCCAATGAAAATTCCACCCTGTGAAGTGGCTTCTTACCAGCAAAAAATTCTACACTGTGAGATGGCTTTTTCTGGCCACATACTTTCATGCTTAATGCATGGACAATACACTTTTAGTGCATTCAGTTCTGCAGCTTCAGCCTTCACTGTTTCTGCTGCCCTGCACATTTCAACAGTCTTTCCTAGGGACAAGCCTCCCTCATGCAGAATTTTTTTTCTTGTATGAAGTATCTACAGTGCCACAGATATTACTCTCTCTAATCAGAAACTAAGTCTCCAAAAGCACAGTTCTTACTCAGTCTCTTTAGTTCCATGACATACCCATTTAAACCATCTCCTGTTCTTTGTCTGCAAATAAAAAAAAGAGTCTTTCAAGGATCTCTCTATTTTTTTTTTGGCATGTAATACTCCTCAAATTTGCATAGTCTTACTCTTAACTGCATATTTTCACCTTCTGTCAAAATAAAGGTGTTTTAAACTGCCAGGGCTTCCTCCCTCAAGGTGTGCAAGAAGATTGAGGATTTGACTTTGTCATTTTTCTCTTTTGCCTCTATGGTTGTTAGACCCCTGTCAAAACTTTGTCTGTACACGCTCCAGTTCTTTAGTATATTGCCCAAAATAAGAAAGGCAGGTGGAGGTTGCAAATTTTTAATGATTAACTGTCTTTTTTACTTAGAACATAACTTAGAACTTGGAACATGGCCAGGAAGATCAGTTAGAGACCCTTGTCCTTCAACATGGCTGTGTTGCTCCACTTGCTCTCAGTTTCCAGCTTCTTTTTCAAATTGGAATTCAAATTCTTTAATGTCCTTTCATATTCACCACTTTTGATACTCTGTAATGATGATCTTATTCAATAAATACAAGCATACAAGAATGATAAGTACTAACAACAAACATTAATTTTGGAGCAGTAGACATGTCTCTGCAGACCCTCTTCCTGTCCCTAACTGACTAACAAGATACTAAACTGAGGAACTCTCTCAGTAATTCAACTCCCTAAATCTCCTGGCAAGAAGCAACCCTAAATTATTATTTCTATCACTGCATGGATAACCTAGATCCTGCTTTACCTCTAAGACATCTAAGTCATACTCAGAGAACTTTTTCAGGATCTAAGTCTCTATACAAAATGTTGATCTAGCCTGCTTGAGTCCATGGAAAGCTGAGGCTCGCTCCTGCCCAGGATATATCAAGAGCCACAAACAGATAGTGTAAGATAACAATACAACTTACACATCGCAGCCCAACTTTTTACTTTATACAATAATCAAGAACGAGACTTAAGTTAATCAAACTTGGTCACATTGAAGTATTCCATGCTGAGTATCTGCCTCAGATGGCCTTTAAAAGAAGTCAATTATTCAGCTGTTTCCAAGAACAGGCTGGGGAGATGTTTCAGGAACATGCCCTGGGGGGACAAAAGTGTAGGCTATGGTAAAAGTAGTTCTTGTCCAGAACAGGGATTAGCAACCTATGTAGGCTGGAGTTGTGGCTTCAGCAGCATTCAGTGACAGAGCAGGGGCTGTATCTGCACTGTGCCAGAGTCATCCACCGGGAGCTCTAGCAGAGAAGGAGACGTCTTGGTGTCACATTGCAGTCAGTTGCTTGGGGTTCTGATGTAGGTCAGCTTTTGCAGTGCCATGCTCCAACTGAAGGCATATATATCTGTGTTCACAGACCCAATAAAGTAGATTGGGTCCCCACTAGGGCAGTGCGAAGCTTCAGTCACTGATTTGATTTGGCAGAAATTTGGCCCAATTCAGTGGCTGAATCTCTGAATCCAGATTGAATCAAGAGAGTCTTTAATCTCTCCAGATTGAATCAGAACCCTCTGAATCAATTTGGAGAGATTCAGATAGGTCTGATGATTCAAACATAGACACATTTTTAAATGTTTTTTCTACATACCTCAAGGTACCAGGCTAATTGCGAATGCTGAGATTGTATGGCAGATGAAGCATCCCACGGGAGTATGTGGGGCTCTGAGACTGGTGCTTCCTGGGTCTGGGGGGGACCTGGAGTCCCCCTGTGTCCATTCACAGAGTTGGAGGGCTGCAGGGAGGAGGTCCCCAGCAGGCTCAGCAGTGGACCCAGAAGTGGACCCAGAAGAACTTCTGGGGCTTCCTGCGCTCCTGTGAGACACTCCATCTGCCCCACCATCTCAGTATTCATGAGTTGTGCCTGCTACCTCAAGGTATGTAGAAAAAACATTTAAAGTTGTGTCTATGGTCAAATCACTGATTCTCTGAATCAGCATCAAATCTTCAGATTTGGATTCAGCTGAATTGAATCAGGACAGTGATCCAAATCAATTAATCAAATCACTGTCCTCCAATTTGAGCCAAATCCTAATTGAATACAGCCCACTTCACACAAACCAAGTCCCTACTTATGTGGGCATTAGCTGGTGTCAGAAACTGCACCAGGACTTGATCTAAGCAAGTTATGGTGGAGGAGGGGGGGTGAGTAGGAGAGGGAGGAGGGGCTAGCAGGCCCACTATGGGGGCTGGCAAATATGGGAACTAAAAAATATCCCAGGCAGGGTGGGTGGGGGTAGGAAAATTGAAGTCTCAGGGCTGAAGCAAGCTGCTTGGCTTCCCCATCCCTGGGACTGTGTTCTGAATGTTAATATGTTTGGTTAGATCAGGCACAGGTTAACCTATCCTCACAGTACATCTCCTAATGTGAACTAAACTGGATTAGGCTAACCATTCTTTGGCTAGTCTAAACTCCCTGAACATACATAGAGCTCAGTACTATTTAAAAAAATAACCTAAGTAAGGTAAGATTCATAGATTCATAGATGCTAGGGTCGGAAGGGACTTCAATAGATCATTGAGTCCGACCCTCTTCATAGGCTGGAAAGAGTGCTGGGTTTAGATGACCCCAGCCAGATGCCCATATAACCTCCTCTGGAAGACCCCAAGGTAGGGGAGAGCACCACCTCCCTTGAGATCCCATTCCAGACCTTGGCCACTTGAACTGTGAAGAAGTTCCTTCTAATGTTCAGTCTAAATCTGCTCTCTGCTAGCTTGTGGCCATTATTTCTTATGACCCTCCAGGGGTGCCTTGGTGAGTAAAGCCCCCATGATGAATTTATAGGCAACCACAAGGTCACCTCTCAATCTTCTCTTGCGGAGGCTGAAGAGGGCCAGGTGCCCTAGTCTCTCCTCAGAGGGCTTGGCCTGCAAGCCCTTAACCATATTAGTGGCCCTCTCTGGACTCTCTCCAGGTTATCCACATCTCTTGAAGTGTGGCGCCCAAAACTGCTTGCAATATTCCAACTGTGGTCTGACCAGCACCTGATAGAGGGGAAGTATCACCTCCTTGGCTTTATTTGTCATGCACCTGTTGATGCATGATAAAGTGCAGTTAGCTTTCTGATGATTTCATCACACTGGCGACTCATGTTCACCTTGGAGTCCACTAGGACTCCAAGATCCCTTTCCGCTTCTGTGCTACCAAGCAGGTCATTTCCTAGGCAGTAGGTGTGCTAGACATTTTTCCTCCCTAGGTGCAGCACTTTGCATTTCTCCTTGTTGAATTGCATTCTGTTGTTTTCTGCCCATATGTGTAACCTGTCCAGGTTTGCCTGTAGTTCTTCCCTCTCCTCCTGTGTGTTCACTTCTCCCCACAGTTTTGTATCATCTGCAGACTTGGACAGAGTACACTTCACTCCCTCGTCCAGGTCACCGATGAAGACATTGAAGAATATCGGTCCAAGAACCAAGCCCTGCGGGACCCCCTGCCCACGTCTTTCCAGGTCGATACTGACCCATCCACCACCACTCTCTGGGTACAACCCTCTAGCTAATTTGCCACCCACCAGACTATGTAATCATCCAAGTCACACCCTCTTAACTTGTTCACTAGTATGGGGTGGGATACCATATCGAAGGCCTTCCTGAAGTCTAAGTAGATGGTGTCAACCCCTACTCCTATGTTCAGGTGTTTGGTAACCTGGTCGTAAAAAGAGACTAGATTAATGAGGCATGATCTACCTGCTACGAACCCATGCTGGTTTCCCCTCATCATATTTTTTTCCTGCTGGGCTCTTGCATATATAAGCCTTAATAATCTTTTCAAAGATTTTGCCAAGGATGGAGGTAAAACTGACTGGACTATAGTTACTGGATCCTCCTTCTTCCCCTTCTTGAAAATAGGGGTCACATTGGCCCTTTTCCAGTCCTCCAGGACCTGGCCCATGTGCCATGAGTGTTCAAATATTCTTGCTAGTGGCTGTGCAATGACATCAGCCAGTGCCTTCAGTACCCTCAGATGGAGCTCATCCGGGCCTGCTGACTTAAACATCCAGTTCTTTCAAGTGACTCTGCAATATCTCAGGATCAATGATTGGTTGTTTGGTGCCCTGTTGTTGTCTCTCTACAATCCCATTATGAAACCTGCCTTGCCCCTCGTTTAGGAACACTGAGGCAAAGAACTCATTGAGGAGTTCAGCCTTGTTCTCCCTGTTTGTCACCAATTGCTTTTGCCCATTCAGTAACGATCCTGTTCCACCCAGGGCCTTTCTTTTACTCCCTACTTATCTGAAAAACAATTTTTTATTATCCTTAACTTGGGATGCCATCTTCAGCTCCATGGTAGCTTTGGCCTTTCTAACTGCCTCCCTACAACTGCAAGCTGAGGAGGTATACTCCTCTTTAGTAATCTCTCCCTGTTTCCACTGCTTATATGCCTTCCTTTTTGCCCTTAGCTGCTCTGGATTTCTCTGGTCAGCCAGGGAAGCCTCTTGGCCCCTTTCTTCCCTTTCCCCCACACTGAGATCATCTCCCTCTGTGCCCGAAGGATCAGTTTCTTAAGGCACAGCCACCCTTCCTGGCCTCCCATCTCATCAAATCTCTTACTCTGCAGTGCATCATAGACTAAATGCCTGAGTTTGCTGAAGTCAGCCTTCCTAAAGTCTAACACTTCCACCCTACTAGTTACCTTACCCACTCTATGCCTTATGATGAATTCTAGTATTTGGTGCTCACTATCCCCCAGGTGACCACTGATCTGTAGGTCCCTTATCATGTCATCCCCTGTTGCCAATACCAGGTACAGTAAGTCATTCCCCCTAGGTGAACCATGTATCTTCTGTGTCAGGTGGAGGTCCTGTACACAGGATAGGAACCTGCGTGAACAGTGGGACTTTGCTGTCTGCATCTCCCAGCAGATGTCAGGGTAGTTTAAGTCCCCCATGACTACCGCCTCCCTAGCCTTTATGGTCTCTGAGAGCTGCCTCAGGAGTTCCGAATCTAATTCTTCCTCTTGGTGTGGGGGTCTCTAACACACCCCTACCACCAAATCTCTTTCCCCTTGACCTCTGTGTATCCTAACCCGTAATACTTTTACTTTCTCCTCCTCTGATTCCATTTTGATAAGGGTTAATTTATAATGCTCCCTGACATATAGTGCAACCCCTCCCCCGCTCCTCCCCACGCTATTTTTTCTGTACAGATTATAGCCCTCAATGTGTACCACCCAGTTGTGGGTAGAGTCCCACCAGGTTTCTGTTAACTCCACTAAGTCATAAATGTTTTCTGCATGCAGGAGTGAAAATTCATCCTGCTTGTTCCCCATGCTTCTAGCATTGGTGTATAGGCACTTGAGCCCTGTGACTGGCACTTTTGTTGCCCTCCATCTCTAATGCCCAATGGGCCCCTCATTGCTTACCTATTTATTGTTTACCTGTGCTGTACTGTTGGCTGTCCCATGGATTGCATGTTCCTGATGTTTTCCTCCTTCTTCCTCCCCGTCCCCCATCTGAGCTAGTTTAAAACCCGACATAGGAGATCAGCCAACCTGTTGGAGAAAAGACTTTTACCTTTCACTGAAAGGTGAAGTCCATTGCACCCCAGGAAGTCCCTTGCCAGGAAGTGTAGGTCGTAGTCCAGGAAGCCAAATCCTGCACTGTGGCACCAGGTTGACCACTCTGATACAGATGCTGTGATGCCTACTGCAACCTCTGACTGGGAGGATGGATGGAAAGACCACCTGTGCCCCTGTCTGTCTAAGCCTGGCCCCCAGAGCCCTGTAGTCACCCATGACATGGTCAGGACTACTCCTAGCCATGTCATTGGTTCCCACATAGATAAGGACCATGAGATAGTAGTCTGTGGGCCAGATCAGGTCAGGAATCTTTGTCATGACATCCCAGATCTTGGCTCCTGACAGGCAACGCCCTCACATGCCATGGGATCTGGGTGACAGATGTTTTCCTCTGCTCCTCTCAGTAGGGAGTCGCCCACTACGATGACCCATCTCCTCTTCCTCTGGTAGCTTGTCTGGCCCTCAGCTTGCTCAGGGATGGATTGGGGTACTTCCCATGCTGTTTCCTCCACTGCACTCTCCTCCAGTGCAGCCAAGGCTTAGTATCTGTTCCCCAACTGCACCAGTGGATCCATTTCTGTGGTGAGCAGCCTGGCCCTGGAGGTGACAGTCATCCATCCTTCTGTATCAGCTTCGGGGCTTCTGCAGTCTGTTCCTCTGCCTGGTGTCTGGCTGTGCAGAGAAAGAAAGTACCTATCAATCTCATCCTCAATTGCCCTGATCCCCCACAGCCTGCTCACCTCTGCTACCTGCCCCTCCAGTGCCTCAACCCTGGCACATGTGGGACAGGTGGAGGCGGGACCCTGGCCTCCCCCCTGTTCCCGGGCTTCTGAAAACCTGCCAGGTAGCTCCTGCACGCAGGGTGCCCAGGTGCCACCACCCTGTCCCAAAGGTTCCCTGGGATGTGAGCAGCACCGGGGCAGGGTCCCTGGCTGCTCTCCGAGTCACCACCCCCATCAAGATCCCCACATGTTCTCTCCCCTGGAACGTCACTGGCCCTCTCCTGCTCTCCGCCCTGCACTAACTCTGGTACAAATGCTGGCATATGCCCACAGAGTGCACCTGTTTGCGTGATCTGATAGCATGTGGCTTGGGAGCATGGCTCCCGGCCTTCTCAACTAAGAGGCTATGAGGGGCTTTCCCTCCAGATCCCCTTCAGCTGCTCTGGCCTCTGGCCCTCTTACCTTTCTCACCGCTCCACTGCCATTGTTGCTACCTTCGCTGCCCGGTAAGTCAATTCTCCAACTCAAGCCCCAACCATTAAGGTCGAACTAAGTTTGCTGGACGCACATTCCCTGAGATGTAGAGAGAATCCTCAGCAGCAGCCGGTACTAAACAGCCACAAAGAAAAGCCCATCTCCATCTTAAGATCCCATCTTAAGAGATCTCATGGTGGCCAGAGGACACAAAGACACATTGAAGGCATACCTCAAGAAAATAGATGCCAATATGAAGAGCTGGGAGGAGCTAGCTGCCAACCAACTGCAATGACACCATAATCTCAACCAAGCCTAAGGTAAAGCAGAGAATAGTGTGTTGAGAAAGGAAAAGGACATGAATCCCAGCCTGCAGCTGACTCTCTCCTGCAGAAAGACCTGTAACTTCTACAGATGGATCTATGATTAGACTTCTAATTTATATCAAGACCCATCAATGAGCTGTGGTAGAAATCATCCTTAAATCAAGGGATGCCAATGAGTACTGAATATGTCCCAGAGGATACCATCTGAATTTTCAGTTAGGTCTGTTCATAATAACATGCCCTCAATACATGGTTTATTGGCTGCACAGTCTACTTTATACAGCTATATCTCTAGCATCCTCAGTATCTGTCTCTCTTAAAAAGGCAGTAAATGGCAGTAAATTGTTTAATCTTTTTGACTACATCATTTAAGAATAGAAACATTCTTCAATCACAAATGATTTTGGGGATGCATGATTTTGCAATTTTTCCATACTCTGTGCACTCTCCACAGTCTTTGTCTGATTGTTGGTTCAAACAAGTAATTAAACTGTGCAGCAATGTGCAAATCTGCACCTCTCTTACTGCCATCTTTTTTTCTCATTATTGGTTTCAAGAGCTACTACATATCATTTCAATCACTCATTACACCCACATTAATAACTTGTTGCATGGAAAGTAAAGATGCTACATGGCGGGGGGTGGGGGAGGGAAACAATTTTATTTCAAATAACGGTGCTGCTTGATTACATGAGGCCGTCCCACTTCTACTCTGGCATGATCCAGATAGCTTCTTCAAACAAAGAGGCCCAACAGTGGGCATCATTCAAATACAATTTGAATAGATATTACCTATTTGCTAAAACGTTACAATTTCTGTTTGCTGGATTTTAACATCTGTATGATTTATACATTGCTTGTAGCAGCCATATGGACCAAGTGTTGTACCAAACCACGTAAACTGTCCCAAACAGCTTACACTAATCGAGTCTCTTCTGTGAATGTTTGTGAAATAAAAGCTTGAATAACCATGGAACAAGATTTTTTTTCAGTTAACAGTTCATTTGGCCATCTAGTAAAACTTGAGCACATCAGCACAAAACAGAACATACGCAAATTTTAAGAAATGTTAACAGAACACTTTATGAAGCGTTCACATAACTTCACATAAAACTTTTGTTCGTGGATTATGAGACATTTCTGGAGCTGAAAGAAACAGGGACATCAGCTTCAGTTCAACTTTAATGGGCATAATAAAAGCCACTTTATTGTCATAGAAATATCACACTAGAGAGGAACTCTTAGCACCCATTTTGCTGCATGCCCAGGCAACAATTGAACTCTGTTTCATCAGTAATCAAACAAGAAAGCAAACAGAAAACTGAATTCCCTGGACACTGAAGAGGCTAAACCTATTTGGAGCAGGAAGGAAACATTATGTGATCTCATTGTAGTATTTCTAGGAAAGATGAGTCATGCAGTTTGACCAAATTTAGTATTGCTGTAGAGAAGCTAGCCTTTAATTGATGCATTTTTTTCTCTTCTATGGAAGTGTCTCATGTTTTTTTCTTGAAGAAAGTCTGAAAAAAAAAACCACAGCTCCTTAAGAGTGAAGTAAACTTCACCAAAATATTCTGCTACTGGACACAATGCCTAGTATAAAGAATATATACTTCAAGCTTCAGTTTGGCAAATGATTTCCATCCGTGCAATCATTTTGCTTTCCATAGGGCTACCCACATGCCTAATAGACTATTCCTGTACCTAAATGCTTGTTAGCACAAAGCCTGAGTTTACCTCTGGTATTGTTCTAATAGTTTCTTATATCAGAGACAAATTTACCAGACAGAATTGCTTGGTGGGAGGGAGAGGAGCGGAACTCAGCAAAATCTTGCAAGTATAAGGTTCTCTCATACATCAAGATCCATAGCCACCAGCCTTGAATTCATATCCACAAGCCAAATAGAAAGAACCTTTTAAATAATGTCTTAATGAGAAATGTTAATTTCTACATGTGCCATTCATAATGCTTATCAAAAACAGAATGTCCTTGACTATTTCCTCATTTAAACAGGTTTTACATCTGTGCAACTTCATTTGCAATACTTTTGATTTATATCAATGTAAAAGGAGTTATGAGAATCAAGGCCTGTCATTTTAAGAGTCTGGGGAACTAGCCAAAGGACCTATACAAAGTTGCTTGCCAGTTATGTTTTTAAAAAAGTCTTAGTTACTCATCATTCACCACAAGTTGAAACAGTTTTGGTAACAGGATTTCATTGGGTTATAAAATCTTTGTCTACAAACTAATCAGGTTAAGCAGTGTTTAAACATAAATTGTAGCTACATTAGATAGATCAGTGTCAACTGGTTCTAAAAAGAAGGTTTTGAATCAAATATTTTATCAGTCCTATCTCAATTCACCTCCACCCCCAAAATAGATAGCCTTAAATATATCTTGGAGTTTGCTTTTAAGGACATTTTCCCACAAATTAATCATATGCATCTTGGTGAAAAAAAGACAGGTTGTTAGATGGTGTAGTTTGGCATATGGCCTAGTGCTATGAAAATTCATACCACATGAGGATCTATCCCAGGTTGTCCTCAAATCTCCTCTCTTCATAAGCTCTGAGGTGTATGGAAATCATTGGCTTTGAAGGTATAAAACATTATATGTAAAGCTAAGTATTTTATTACTGTTATTAATCCTACAGGAGCTCTCCCCCATTAAAATCAGTTGCTATAGGAATAGCTACAACAGAAACTTGCCTGACCAACACGTTCTCTCATTCCTGTTGAAACTAAAGTGTGCCCTTAAGCCAAAGTTGTTATCATCTATAGAAATAGTATGCATTTTTACAGAAATGAATCAATTAAACATACACATTTTGTAAACACCTGCACAACCCATAGCAGTGTATTTATACTAGAGAAAGCTTGAAAGAGTAACTATTCTCGTTAAAGTGGTGCGGCACTGCAGGAGTTTCTGGCAAGCCTTTAACATGTTTTTGTTATTATTGACTCACCTTGTTAGCACTAAAAATGGGCAAATTAAAATAATTTTTAAAAATCTACCATGGTTTAAAGGCCTGATTTTCCAAAAGTAGAGGCCTGAGTTCCCTTCCTCATCTCCTCAGTATTACTTGTCCTCTCCTTTTAATCTTTGGAGGTCTTTTGTCAGGTCCCTAACTACCTACCCAGTAGAAGGCTGCTCAAAGAGACAAAGCCCTCTCTTGAGCAGTGCTCCCCTGTGATGCACATCTGAAACAATCATCTGTAGCTATAAAACTACCTACCTGATAGTTCTTCACCCTGCCTACACCTACCCTCATAGCTTCTCTTGTATTCATGATTTCCTGTTCTAAAAAAAGATGCTGTTTCCTATAATTTAGACCAAGCCCAAAGCTATCTAATGAGATTAAGCCCTCATGAGATCATTAACAATAGCCAATATTTCACTTCTGTAATTCCCAGGGTAATGCAAGAAGGGTAATTTAAACTTCTGCTACAAACACATAATGAAATTCCCATTTGAGTGACTTACCTATCACTTCAGGTTTCACTAGTAATGCATGCCAGTTGTGTATCTGATTGTAAGGAGGATTGATGTGCTGTGTGTTTAATTTCCTTAGCAGGAGGAAGTCCCAATTTCAGTGGGAGTTCTTGGTGCGGGCCGTAGAAGGTTTAAGACTTATGCCGCAGCTTGAGACTTCTAAGCTTTATAAAATTTACTTTGGGAAGATGGCATGTTTAACTAACCCTACTCCATTTCCAAACTGTATACCTTTATGGAGTATATTATTCTTGTAGAAGAACTAAATGGCATTGAAAAAAAGTAAATGGAAGGGGTCTTTGTGAACAGAAAGAACAGAATGCCCTTGATAATTTCCTCATTTAAGCAGGTTTTACATGTGTGCAAGTTCATTTCTTATTCTTATTGTGGAAAAAATACAGTATTTCTACCACCTGCCTCACAACTGAAGCTAATATTAGAACTAAGTTACAACAACACGGACATAGCAAGTCATCCCATTTTAGGAAAATAATGTTCCTGTTCCCTTTCAACAAAATTGCACCTACTTAATATTGTGAATTTAGAGAAAAAGAGAGAGCTAGAGCTCTTTATTGTACATCTCAGCAAGAATTCAATATGATTATCTGAATCAAAAATCTAGTTGCTTGATTTTATAGCCCTACAAACAAGAAAAGATTGAATTCCAAGTTCTCCAGTTCTTCTGGCTAGCTTTATAACTGATAATAAAGCATTTTTGCTGTGACATAGGAAAATCCAGTATTACAGAGGTCTGAATAAAGGCTGTATCCAAGCTATGAGAACCAATGTTACACCCTCCTGAGATATTCTTTCGAGAGTGTCAATGAAGTTAAAAGCACCTGAGGAATTTAGAAATATGCTGCTACAGGAGATTGAACAAATGATCCTGAAAAAAACCCGAACAAGAGACTATACCTAATTGGATTCTTATGGTGCTTACAGATGATCCTTTCATAGATTTGCTCTTAGAAAATGACATGTGGGAAGCTTCAGAGCTCCTTCACTAGAGCACCAGTAATTAAAATCAGACCACTGTTTGTTGTTGCATACTTTAGAAGTGGCTGGTTCCCTGGATACTCAAAGGTGCTTTTCATCTCCCCCAAATGATATTAAGGTTTGAAATACCCTACCCTCTCTATTTCCAGGCTGTAGGTTTTATACATCAAAAATAGCCCCATCATTCTTGGCTGCTCTTTGTAGAGTCTGCCCCTTTGTAAAGGAATAGCATGAAGCGTTCAGTTCATATTTGGAACTGAGCAGTTCTTTTAAAGGCAAAAAGGGGGAAAGAAAGGAAATTCTGGAGCTTGAAACTCCCTCATGAACAGGCACATACCAAATACTAGTTTCAAGAATAGTGCACCATCCCACTCCATGTCCCCACAGACACTGCCCCAGGACTTTTGACCAGTCAGCCAGGACCAGACGACAGAAGATGGGACTGTCCTGGTTTGCCTGGGATGTATGGTCACCTGAGCCATAAATCATATATTTTGACAGCATTTACTAAAATACAAATGACAGATCTAGGGAGTCATGCTCACTATAACTATCAAACAAAAATGAACAAATGTATTTTAACGGACCCATAAATAGATTAAGTTGCAAATGTATTTCTTTGAACTTTTCTTACTTTAAATATTTTGAAGGAAAGCTATTTTGCATTTGGAGTGTGTTTCTTCATACTGTGGAATGCTGCTACAGAACGTATGAGTTAGACAATAGGTTACTAAAGGAACCTATACAGCATCCTACAGGCACTGGATGTGTTTTAGAAGCATAGGCATAAGTTGTTTTCATTGTTTGGTTTCACCTGTTTTGCAAACTGAAGCGCAAGGGATTTTCAGTCCCTCTGCAGGTTGTCACAGAGTGCGGTGGCTCTTCTAGAGGGCTGCTAGCAGCCTCTCAGCACTGAGAGCTCAGAAGCAAGCACTTTAATTCACTGGGTTCTGCACGCACTAATACTCAGAGGGT
This sequence comes from Caiman crocodilus, assembly GCA_030014935.1. Classification (NCBI taxonomy): domain Eukaryota; kingdom Metazoa; phylum Chordata; order Crocodylia; family Alligatoridae; genus Caiman; species Caiman crocodilus. The sequence continues at coordinate 21,438,035 of JAGPOW010003642.1, forward strand.
TACCACATTTTGAGTCATACAGTATTATTTGACTACAGCTGCATGAAAGATTGAGTCACCACCCAACATGCTTCCTTTTGATTAGACACTGCTTCACATGCTTTTGCCTTCTTCTGGCATTACCACTTAACTGCAACAGCGATCTAATTTTTCTGTGACTTGCCTAAAGGGCAGAATCCCATTCAGTGCTATTGCATCCAGCGTTTCAATGTTCAGGAACCCTCCCCAAGCTTTTTCAGTCCTTTGTGTTGACCAGCCACTGCAGTTCCTCCCAGTAGAAACACTACAGTCCCTCTGCTTTAGAGAGCGAATCTCTCAGTCGTTCTCTCTAGTTGTCACTTGTCCAGGTCAGCCATCAAGTCCGTTTGCTCACCCAGCAGTTCTGAGTCCTCTCCTACCCCTCAGTTTCAGCTCTGTCAGCTACAAACCAAGTGACACCTTCCTTCTGCCCCAGCCTTCTCTGGATGTCTGAGCAAACCAAAGTCAATAAGTCAACCCTGCTGATACCCTCTTTCTACATCACTCTCAAACCACTCTGCTGCTATCACAGCTCTCTGACTTCTTCAGAAAAATTCTGCACCCTTCATCACGTGTCAGCAGCTGTTGCCTTTTGGGCATTTTTAGACTGCTCACTCCCTTCTGCAGGTTTCTCCAGTAACTCCTTTTCCTAGCCAACTCCAGGTGCAGCCAGGATTGGTAATAAGAGCATACCAGCTCCGTTAACGTCTTTCTTCCCTGTCAGTAGGGATTATTATGATTGTTGTTATTATGGGTGCTGTTCTTGATGTTAACGGTTACAACAAAATAAAATCAGCAGTTCCTAAAGTATTGGCTGGCGGCACTGTAAGGGAAAGTACACAAGGAAACAAAGTCTCCCAGGCATCCTTTCCATACATGACGTCCTCTGTATTACCATTTTATCACAGATTTCATGATTGTTGTTGTTTTCGAAATGCAACTTTAATCATGTGATATTCTCCACTTTCTTTCTAACTGTTTAGGCTTTGTGGTTGTGCAGCAAGGCTGAGTCTTAAAAACTCAGAAACCAGAAGTCAAACAAAAGGAATTCAGCATTTAATATTCTGATTTATGACTTTTTACTGTAGTCTTCTGTACTTTAAGGCCTGACTCAATGCTTTGAGCACATAATATTGCCAATGCTCCCTTCACATTTAAAGTTGCTCTCTTGTTTCCTAGATTAAATTTCTTACTCTGTATCCTTCCATGCCGGTTCTACTAAGCCCCAGGCTGCTCTCCTGTCTGGATCACAGATTCAGTTGAATACTCAGGTTATATCCTACTTGGCATCCCTCCCCACAAGCATTTTCTATCTACAGTTTCAATATGCATTACCCAAAGTGCCAGGAAAACATCCCAAATGTGAGTATTACTAAATGTCATTAACAGTTTCCCTCTTCCTATCCTTTGCAATTGGAATTTGGTTATTGGAAACCAAGCAGATGTGTTCGATTGTCAAAGACACAGACCCAAACATGCTCAAGATGGAAAAGACGTGCTGTTCATTTAGCAAAAGTCATATGGTGTAGAACAGACACTGAACATTAAATTTCTCTTCATACACTATTCAGTCAACTTTTCTGAAAGAGCAAGAAGCTAAAAAAATTACTCCAGGTAATGGCTTTACCATCAGTATCACAAAGCAGGGTGATGCACATGATTTATCACTTATTTCCAAAAATAACAGGTATGCCTGCGTTACATTTTATGTGCACATCTCAAATATTCAGACAGAACATTTCAAGGAGGAAATATACTTCATTTCACAGATCCCCCATAACTCAACCATTTCCTGCTCTGCCTCCTGCTTCATGATCTCTCAAGAGCCCAGTGGCTTTTGTGTTAAAGTTGTTTAAGATGCAGATTGACTGATAGATATAGCTGAGTTGATGGAAAAATACTAGAAAATATAAAAATATAAGATTTTAATATTTTGAGTTCATTTTACTTAGTGATTTAAAATATTTTATGAAAATGATGTTGGAAATATAATATCTGTTTTCAGAATATTTTGATGGGAGATCAACTTAGTTACAGTATTTTTAATTTCAAATATTTGTCAAGTTCATTAAAAAAATACTTTATAAGTCAGGCAGAAGACAGGAGAGACTGTCACCTAGTGACACACATGATGAAGTGGGCTGTCACCTATGAAAACTTACAGCTCTCTGAACGAGATAATCTCTAAGGTGCCACCCTGCCTACCTTCTGCCTAACTTCACAGTTAACCACCTCCCCCTAAGTTAAAATATTATCATGTTTGATTGCCATTTGAATAATATTAATGGTGTCTAATTTTAATTAAGACACGCATACCCCACACAGCTTTTTTCTGACTCAAGGGGATTTCAACCAGAAGACATCAATAGTCAATTATTCTATCTTAGGCTGTTCTGCCATTATATTTGATTTGTTGTGTGATGCAGAAAGAAATAATTAAAAATATATTTGAAAAAACTGCACACAGCATAGGTTTGTTATTTTGGAGTAACCAGGTAATAGCAATGAAACTATCAGCAGAGAACAATTTCAAAACCTTCTTATACGGTGTACACCTGTCAGTTTTGACAAACAAGAAAAAAATCGAAGGCTTGTATCTTTCTTCATTCATGTGATTATTTCTCCTGTTCTTTATATGGTCACCATTCTCTTGTAATTATATTAGTATCTTACAAATCAATGTTTCCTTTTCCATGTTTGAAAGATGAAAAACAAACAATGCATCAATGAGGTGTCACTTGCAGCTAATAGGAAAAAAGTATTAAGAAGCTATGACCCTTACTTTTTTAGTCCATTTTTCAGGTATTAGGTCACTTCAATGTGGATGATAAATGGGAAACTTTTAATCAAACTTTTGAATAGTGTTGATAACAGTGAACCAACTCATAGATATTTCCAATGTGGTCATTAATGTTGACCACATTAATGTTCAAGGTATATACCTTGAAATATTTTAGATCAGATACATACCAATCTTGAGCTATCCAGAAACTAGCAGACACTTTTGAAAATACATGTGGTCCTGTTATTATATATTGTAAAAACCTAATTCTGGTTTCCTTTAGATTCACTTTAGCCTAATTTAAGTCTCTTGATTTCAGAGGCATACTCCTGATTCTTGCCAACTTGAGGCCTAATAGTAGACTTGATATTCCAGTGCTGGAGGTATTCACCTGTAGATGTCATCACAAGTAACACAAACAGGAAATGTCACGGTTTCTGTTCCAGGAACAATCTAAATAAAGTCTCACCGTGCAATGTATTCATTATTTCATGGTTGGGTTACATTAGGCATGATTTCCTACCAATTCAGTTAGTGTCAAGAATCCTAAAAAATGTCAGACAAGGTAAAGTAATTCCTATACTAATAGCTCTCACGTGGCTACAGCAGTTTTAATAACGTTTTCTGATACCTGTCAATCTACTCATACACTTACCTTTCAAGCCACAATTTCTGAATGGGGAAAGGGAAATAAGTGTTATCTGAATTATCTTGTTCTACAGCTCTTAGGGTGGTGTTTGGATATATGTCTGACTGAGAAAGTTACTTTACAAGTTCAATCCCTACTATCTAGTAACAGAAAAGACTCTAAAGAAAGACTTAAATATCCAAATAGAAACGATTTCAATTGTGGTGTTATCAATGTGAGGTTTCTTCTCTAAATTCATCCCCTAGCAAATTATTCTAAACATTGTCATTAATGAGGGAAAACTCTCCTTCAGATATGTTGAGATGGCATTTAGCCACTATAAATGCTTTCGACCCTGCAGCTAAGGCCATGTACTGAAGTTGTTTCTACAGGGTAAATCACACATTTAGTAGTAGAAAACATGAGTGTAGAGCTGAAAACAAAAATGGTGCTTGCAAAAGAAAAATAATCCATTCCCTACGCAGTAAAAATCAAAGTATACTTTCCCAGTGCCATTTACTCTGTCCACTAAGAAGTGCTATGGAGGATCTATCTGAGGTATGGATGCCCATTGATACTTGTCACCATTCTTTGCCTGCTCTATGATGGTATGCAAGTGGTAGTTCTCTATTCTGGATCTATTACAGATGCATTTGAGGTTAAGATGGGAGTTAAGCAAGGCTGCATCCTCACTCCAACACTCTTCTTGATATTCCTTACCGCAGTGCTACATCTGACCACCAACAAGCTTCCAGCTGGAGTGGAGTTAAATTAATGAATGGATGGTAAACTGTTCAATCTCAGCCCATTCTGAGCCAAAATCAAAACTACCTCAACCTCAATCACTCCCATACAGTGAAGGTGCTGCAGTGTGTGCTAACTGGGAAGCAGACCTTCAGGCAATTGTCAACATCTTTACCGAGGCATACAAGAAAATGGGACTGACACTTAACATTCAGAAGACTAAGGTTCTCCACCTAAAGCTCCCGATGAACAGTCCCCAGCTCTGGTAATCCAGATCCACAGTGAGGCTCTGGAGAGCACTGAGTATTTCCTGTACCTTGGAAGCTCTCTCTCGCAGAAGGCTAACATCAACAAAGAAATCTAACATGGCCTCAAATTTGCAAGTGCAGCCTTTGGATGCCTAGAGAAACAGGAGTTCAAGGATTATAACATCAGATTCAAAACCAAGCTCATGGTTTATCTAGTAGTCATGGTTCCTGCCTTACTGTACAGAACTGAGACATGGGCAACATACAGGAGACACCTCAAGTTGCTAGAGAAATGCCATCAACACTTCATGAGAAAGTTCCTTTGAAACCAGTGGGAAGACAGATGCACTAACACTAGTGTCCTCCCAAAAGCACATACTATGAACATCAAGATGATGATCATCTGATGTCAATTTTACTGGGCCAGCCATGTCATCTGAATGTCTGACTCCAGATTTCCAAAGCAAGTCTTATTCTCCGAACTCAGTCAAGGATATGCTCAAGAAGAGAGTCATGTCCTCAAGGCCAACTTGAAAAAAAAATGCAGTATTGACATCATCTTATGGAATAATATCACCCAGGACTACCAAAATGGAGAAAGAGTCTGCTGCAAGGATCTTAGTACTTTGACACTTCACAACGACAACAGGAGATGGAAAAGTGGGAGTGGCAGAAATGTGTGTTACAGACCAAATTAAGAATCTAGACCCACCCACATGGAAACATGTGCCCAAGTTGCAAAGAACTTGTTAATCCTGGATTGATCTCATCAGGCATCTCTAGACCCACAGATAAGGCAGTCATAGAAGACAGTTATCCTCAGCCATGAGGGATTGCTAATGATGATACTTTCCCATGTCTTGATTCCTCCCAGAGACCAGGAGGAGATGAGTGGTCGAGAAATGTTCCCCACACTTCCCAAAAGCACAGTCACCTTGGTCTGGGGAAGACAGAGGGGACAGACACTGCTTGCTCCTCATTGGTCTTCACACTGGGGTCCTTGGTGTGAGAAGCAGATAAGGGGCTTTGCTCTATTCCTCCTGGGGAGCTGGAGTAGCCACTGTTCCCCATACTTTCCCCAGATCAGGAGCAGGAGAGAGGGAAATTTCAATTTGAAGACCTGTACAGCTCCATGTTCCAGAAATATTTCTAATCCTGGATAGTGGTTTCCACCACTGGAAATAAATGCTTGTTCATGGCCTAAGTGTTTCATGATATTCTCCAGCACAGCAAAATTTCTTAAAAGGCTCATAGGACCTTTCCACTCAAGGGATCTCAATTTGTTGCTTTCATCCTCAGTGAAACTACATGTTCATTTCTTTGTCTCTATAAGAAAGTGCCTATCTTACAGCTATAGCATCAGCTAGAAGATCCTTCCTCATCACAACAGTTTAGCTTAAATATTTTTTTATCCAAGCAGTTTTGGAGCTTCACACTAATTATGTTATTCAGTTGAAATACTCTCCCCAAAGGCTCTTGTTACATATGAGGTAAGCTGTTCCCTCCATTCCATAGATGTTAGATGAGCCTTGATTTTAAAAACGATCCCCAATATCAAAGTGGACCGTGACGTGAGGTTTTATCCATATTTTTTCCCCACTCTGTGAAATACTAGAGGTATCTGCAACAGTTTGTTAGTCAAACCTTTCAAAAGGCTCCAAGCACACGCCTCCTATCTAGTGTACTTCATGAGAGTCTCCTGTAGTGGACTGCCAACAAGAAAAGTTACTTACCTGCTCCTTAACTGGAGATTTTCCAGATAGGCTGTCACTATCTAAATTCCACTACCTACATCCCTTTTCCTCTGCTTTGCATTCAGACATTTCACTATATTTGGATCACCTTATGTATCATCATTTCTGTGCATGAGGTTAACTAGGATACACATGGACTAAAAGCATACTGCTGGCAAAACCTCTGGGAATACACACAGGCATGGCATTTCAGAGAAATCCAGTCACTGAACTGGTAAGTAATTTTGTTTTTGCGGACTCAGCACCTTGTGAATTATGAGCATGGAGTATTAACCAGTGGGCAAATAGGAGGAAAATTGGATCATCTGTGCTGAGAGGACAATTTGGAAACTATATTAGTTCAAAGTGAATAAACCTGGATCTCCTCTCACACCAGCATAAATCAGGAGCAAGACCATTTCAGGTCAGTATCATTAATCTAAGTAAATCTGCTGTAAATGTCAGGAGAACCAGGCCCAATTTATTGTATTGGAGTCCCAATTCTCTCTTCAATCATGTTTGCTTTTCCTGAAAAAACTTCAAAAGTAAAATGCAAACATGTTATTAAAAATGAGAAGATAATGTATCTGCTACAACCTGCTTATTATGAAAGGGTTTCTTTCTAGCTTTATGCATGTGCAATCCTAAGGAAGCTAGAGGAAATACAGTGAATTATCCTTCAATCCCTCCCTCACTCTTAATCTTTGGGCCTAATTCTCTTCCCATACCCATTTTACCCCTCTATGACCCCATCAATCTCAGTGGAGTGACTCCAAATTTATATTATGGTAATAGAGATTAGAACCTGTGTCTGCCTGTATTAAGATGCTTTACTTTACAGCCTTCTGTTAATTGCTTTTTGGATTGCACCCCTTTCCTGGTGGCCACATGCAGTAAAAGAAGAATCACCTGGTTGTTATTTCCTGAAAGCAAATAGAGACGGTTGTGACAGCTGGCTCCTTGTGGATTGCAATGGTCTATGAAGACCAGTCTAAACACACTTTTTTGAGTCGGTGCAACTATTCTAATTAAAGGTGTCATTTTTTTAATTGTCACAGTTACACCTATAGAACACTTGATATGGAAGTGGGTGTCATAAACTGTGTTTGAACAGGATAATTTCTTGCCCTACCTTTAAGGGATTCAACTATATACACTCTTACATTACTGTATCACTGTCCACAATGCCAAGGGCTTTTGCCATTTTAGCTATACCAATATAAAGCGGTAAAACTTCTTTGTGTATATCCTGAATCTGGAATCTATCTGGCAGGAGGTAGCATGTTGTGAGCTGTGTAGGAAGTCAAGAAGTTCACAAACAAGACAAATCCAACCTTGCCTATGGTTAAGTGAAACAGGGTGTGCTGTTCTTGCTGTCTCTGAGGCCTTTGGCTGACGGCTAATGCCTGAAGCTTGACTCATAGCTGCTAAACAAATCAGTGATTTCCACATACACTAGATCAAAAGCCTCCCCTTCTTGTTCAACGTACCACACCACGAGTTATTTCTGCATCGTGCAGATGGTCAGTCTCATTGCCAGGTTACATGAAAAGACACAGACATACAACAAATCCAGGCTTAAGTAACATCGGACCAAGTTAAATTACATACACTCTCAAAGAGAAAGTGACTTTCAGTCTACATTGTGGCAGCCTACAAGGAAGTGGATGTATTCTTGGCAGGCCAGAGAGAGGCCCCCAGTAAGGTTCTGGAGAAATCAGGTTCAGAAAGAGAGCAAGCTCTTACACATTACCTGCAAAATAAAATTTCACTCCTGCACATGTTCCTTTGACCATTGGTGTATTAGTTCAATTTATTCTGTACATAAGTAAATGCCAGATTGGTATCAGATTACACGTTTTACATTTATGTACAACTTATAACTGTCTTACATCCAATATACAAGTGGCAGCACCACATTGGTCAATGTTGACTATGACAAGATTTGCACCATCAGACTACACTTATCAGAAATTCTCAGTTAAGGTTTTTTGGAAGGCATCATGGTAAAAATGAGTCCTGAAGGATTTAGAGCAAGAGTTCATTGATAAGCTTCATGCAGCTGAGAATACTGTCAGGGAAGACAATACTTGTGTAGAAGTCAGAATCGAATAAAACATTAAATGTTCAGATCTAACTGGACTTACATGTGATTTTTTTGTGCTTTGCTTTGCTCCGCTCATGCACCTGAAAAATCCATCAGTGCATTTACTTGTGTAACACACCCTCATTCAATCCTTAAGATTGAATCTCAAAGAAAAAGTGAGGTGGAGGTGTGTAACAAGGAGTCAAGCCCCGGTTTCGGAGAAGGTTGGAAAAGCCTGGACAGCCAGCCTGACCCTATAAGGCTAGAACCCATTGGGCCAGTGACAGCCAGAGACAAGAAAAAATTTTGGAGGAGGCAAGGAAAGCAAAGTGGCAAGCTTTGCCTGTAGCATGAATACTACAGGGACAGCAGGGCTAGGGACAGAAGTTACACATAAGCCGGTTTAAGTGAACAGGTGCAGGTTTAACCCTGTAACAGAAAAGATGTTCAGTGAACATAAAACAGTTTCAAAAGGGCTGAAACTGGTTTAAGGTAAACCTGGTGGAATGTAGTGTCAGACTTAACTGACTTAACGTTAAACTGGTTTATGGACTTTCTGTCCCAGACTCCCTCCTGACTCAACTTAACTCACACTCCTCCAACATCCCAGGATGCTGCGTAGCCCTGTACTTTGCTCTCTGCTCCAGCAGAGCAGGACTGGCCCTGCCCCCAGCTGCCAGATTTTTCCATCCTCACCACTTAGGAACTGGGTGGATTCCCCCGGTCCCACTCCCCACCCCTTCTTTTGAGTGGGGAATCGACCTAGCTCCCAGCCAGGGCAGCCCAAGTAAAGTCCTCACTTCGGGCTCCCCGCCTCTACTGGACATAGTGGGGGAGGGGTGCAACCACCCTCCCTCCCCCACTCCTGCCTTAGCTTGTCCACTGGTTGGGGAGGGAGCACAGCCATGGAATTGCCTCAGCTCCCAGCTTGAGTGAAAGAAATAAAGCCCCCACTGTGGTCTGTACCCCTCCACCCCATGCCAGGCACAAGTGGCTGGGTGTCTGGAACAGGGGTGGAAAAGCAGCGGGAGAAAATTGCCATTTTTTCCTCCCCACTCCCTTCTCAGCTGGCCTGCCAGATAGGAAGAAAATGTCACTGGGTGATTAGCCCAGCTCCCGGCTGCAGGGAAGCCTGCAATGGAGGCTTTACTCCCCAACCCAAGCCAGAAGCTGGGGCAATCACCCAGCAATGTCTGCTACTCAACCAACAGGCCATCTGAGAAGGGATTGAGGGGAAAAATGGCCCCCACTGAGGGCTCCCCCCTGCACCTGACACACCCCAGCTAGTGGGGGGGCATCCCCCCTCCCATTCCCTCCTCATCTGGCCTGCTGGCCAAGAAGGGGGCATGGTCAGGTGAGCAGAACAGCTCCTGGCTCCAGGTGCAGGGGTGGAGAGAAGAAATGCCCCACTTGAATTTCCTCCTCTTCACTTCCCCCAACATGGGGGAGACCCCAGCCAGGGGTCCAGTGCCAGGTGGAGGGAGGGTTTTTCTGGTGCAGACAGGGAGGGGGCATGGCAGAGGGGACCAGCTCTGGGCTTGGGGAGAAAGGGAGAAGCACCCGGATAGATGCTACCCCCATTTCCCCTTCCCTCTTCACAGGGGAGACCCTGCCTGGGGATCCGGTGGGAGGGGTTCCTCCCTTGCCCCCTCCTCAGCTGACTGGAGGTGAAAGTGAGGGCAGGCATGACTGGGGAAATCACCCGGGTCCCAGCTCTGCACTGGGCAGAAGACTGGGAAGCATGTACTATCACGCCCTGGCTTCTAGTATGGGCCACTGTAGGAGTCTGGCTGCCTTTTACTTTTGAAAAGTGAATGTCAGTTCACTTTGTTATCAGTTCAATCTAAGCAGTTTACATAAAATAGAAAAAAATGAATCAATTCAGCTTTGGATTTTTTGGTTGTTTGTACTTATCCCAGAAGACCCCTGCCAGGTGGAGCGGAGTAGGTAAGGTGACCAGAAAGGGGAAAGGACTAGAAAGTATAAATACTCACCCCAGAGGAGAAAGGAGCAGTTAATCCTTGACTCTGGAAAAGACTGGATCCCCCTTACCAAATGGAAGAAAGGCTGCAATGGATGGATAGATGGATGGATGAGTAGATTGATAGAGTAAATAACCCTGGACAGTGAACAAGTTTTATCTGAGACATTTTTTCCTTGTTTATTTGAGTAGCAGGCAGGAGGGGCAAAACCTTGATTTGTGGACTATGTCTTTTTACGCTGAGGTAGCAAGGAACTGAAGTTGAAATTTCTGTTTGACTGACACCCAATGGACCAAGAGGGGCTACAAAAAAAGAGACAAGGTTTTATAACAACATGCTTCAAAAGCCTGTGACCTTCCACTGGAGGTGGCCAGAGGCACAAGCATGAAAACCCTAAGGCAGGAACCCAAGCAGGGTGCCTGGGCCCGAGAACTTGCTGGTCTGGCCTAAAAGGTTTTGGCTGAATCCAAGGCTTTGGACTCTAAACCCCTGAGAAGAAGAAACCTAGAAGTGGCTTCCAGACAGAGAGTCTGGAGGTCCCTGATCAACAGCAACTGGGGTCCAGAACAGACTGGAATCAAGGGCTGAGCTGAAGAATCTGTGTTTGAGATAAGGCAGCCATGAAGTTAGTAGACACCAGAAACCCTGCTGGTCTGGTGAGACCTTGACGTTAAGTTCCTTCCCTCCATCCGTCTCCTTTCATTGCTTTGAAACTGCAGGGATCCCCCTGGAACACTTTTCCCAGCAAGGTGTGGCAGGAAAGTTGAGACTGGGGAGATTGTCAAGAAAGATCTGGGGCGATTGTTTAGAAAGCTTGCCATACTGAGAAAGAGCCCCTGTACTCTAATCCTGTCACAAAGAGGATCCAACCACCTTTTGTATTAACCGGTTTCTAGGGTTTCAAGCAGGGTTAAATAGGATCACACTTAGGTACCTAAGTCTACTTAGACACCCAATAGGATCTCACCCTAAGGCTATGGACAGAAATTACACATAAAACAATTTAAGTGACTGGAAACCAGTTTAAGCCTAAACAGAAATTCACTGCACATAGACCAGTTTCAAAACAGTTAAAACCAGTTTAAGACGGACCTGGAAGGATGTAGTATCCATCTTAATTGATTTAGGTTAAACTGGTCTATTGAACTTGTCACAGTTTTCCTCCCAACTCAAGTTACCTTGCAGTCTCCCAGCATCCCAGATTGCTTTGCACTTCTCCCATAATCCACCCTCCCCCCTTGCATGAAAGCACACTGTAATTCAGACATGAACAGTTTGTGCCCCTGGCAGCTGGGGGGGGGCACAGCTGCGTCAATGGTGGCAGGCGTCAGGCAGCAGAAGCCTGGCGGCAGTGAGCAGGGAGCTCCCACAGGCACTGCCAGAGCTGTTGGCAGTAGGGGGTGGAGGGGTGGTAAGCACCAACCACGAGTCAGCGACCACCTGCAGATGCCACTGGCAGCATCACCAGGGGCCAGGGGCAATCATGAACTGCTTGCAGATGCTGCCAGTGGTGCTGGCGGGGGGGTGGCAAGCAGCAACTGTCCACAGGTACTTTTTTGCAGGGGGTGCACCACCACACGCTGGCAGTGCATGTGCATCTGCATGCACCCTTTATGTGTCACCCCTGAATTCAGATGAGCTGTCAGCCACAGGTGGAGGGGGTGTGCCAAAGAAGTGTGTGTAACTCAGGAATTTTATATCATTACATAAAATCCAGAGGCAGTTGAGGGGTGGTAGAGGGAAGCAGCAGTCAGAAAAAGGAAGGATTAGGCCCCTTCAAGCTCCAGGGAATGTCAGGCACCCTGCAGCTGGTTCCCAATGTAATTTCTGCAATCAAGCTAGACGATTCACTGGAGCTCCAAGGGCTGGGAGATGGCAGCTGCCGGATCTTCCAATCTCAGGGCTGCACTGGACTGGGAGATCACAGCTGCCACAGTCTCCCTAGCTTGGAGCTGTGCTGGGCTGGGAGATCACAGCTTCCGTGGTCTCTAAGCCCTGCACAACCCTGAGGCTGGGAGATCACAGTAGTTATCACAGGGCTGCTCAGCTCCACTTGGAAGCTGCAGGAGCCCATAGGTTCATAGGAGACAGTGGGATCAGTCCCTATCTGCTGATCTGGCCAGTTCAGGCAGTGTGCCTGCTCCCCCTCAACCCCTTTGTCCCCCTACACCCTCCCCCCCAAAGGGAAGGTGAACTTGTGTTATGTTCAATCCCAGTTTACCTATGCCACTTATGGAAACCCACATAGTATTGAGCAATTTTGCCACACAGTTTTTGACTATCTGTATTTAGCCTAAGTGTACATCTATGCTGAAGTCATGTGTGATGGGAACAAAAAAAAAAATTGAGCCCTGTTGTTTTGAAATATTTGTGCTTTATTTATTTTAGTTCATTTTATTTATTTACTGTGACAATTCTGAAAAATCCTATGGATCCCACTTCTTTTTTCCCCCTGCTAATTGGCTAACAGGCAGGATAAAATCACCTGTTCTGGACTGCTACTAGAAACCTACTTAGTTTAAGCCAGGGACAGGGCCTCATTAAAACATAGGCAAACTAGGCACGTGCCTAGGGCCCTAAGTGAAGAAAGGGCCTAGTTGTGCTTACTTTACATATTATAATTATTGAGTGAAAAAAATAATATACAAATTTCATCTTCAGCTGAAGAAAAAACACTCACTGACACTCAACAGATCCTATCTCAAAAGCAAAAACATACACAGTATTAAGTAGTGACCCACAAGTTTGTTTTCCCAGGGCCCACTAAAGGGTTAATCCGGCCCAGGCCAGGGGTGTCAAACATATGGCCTGCAGGCCAGATCCAGCCCATGATCTAGTCCAGGGACCACTCGGACTGACCGCACATGCTGGCCCTGGATTGATATGCTGTATGTGGTGCACAGGCTGGACCCGGTACCCTGTTCCCTGCACATAGTACAGGGCACCAGCATGCAGCACATGGTGGCCCACCAGCCTGGCCCTGTCCACTGGCTCTGGAGCTGGTCCTACCTGAGCTAGTGGATCAGGTCTTACCTGAACTAGTGCACAGTGCTATGAGAAACATGTGCAACCAATCTGGTCCCACAAGCAGCAGAAGGGGTCCAGCATGCAGGCTGCATGCAGCACCCTAGACTAATCCCCCCATGCTGCCCTGCATGCCTTGTGCAAAATAAGCTCCAGGACTGTTATGTGCCATGTGTGGCGTGCACGTGGGGTTTGTCCCAGTCTAGCACACAGATTATCCAGAAGGCAAAATAACTTAACACCCCTGTTTTGAAGCTACCCTGGTTGTCTCTGCAGAACACCATGATTGCATAGTGTATTGTCACTAGTGCAGCAGTTTACAAGCTTCCTAAAGTCATGGAACCTTTTCATATCGCTTCTACTTCTGTGCTTCATGGGCTATGTGAGCTGACTCAAAGCCAGGCTACCTGGCCCAGCATAGATCTCCCAACACACTCTCCCAATCTTATTGTGAAACCCTAATGAGGCTTACTGTGTAGTCCCAGGATTCCCCAAAACGCAATCTGAAAACTTTTGTCTGAGTAGAAAAAGCAGGTAGATAGTTTTCTGAAGGGGAGAAGAGTGGATGGGTGGAGGGGCACCTTGAAAAAAAACTTACCTATCTATTCTTGTAATACCTAATATAGTAAAAATAGAAAAGGGAATGGAAGCAATAAGAAATGAATAAGACAACAGTGTTGCAGGCAAGGATACAGCAAAGTTAAGCATATTATAGATAGATTAAAAATCAGGAGATCCCAGAACAAGCCTGCAGGCATGCTGATAAAACACAGCATGATGAGTGGGCATGTGGATGGATATGCTGCTAATATACCAAATTCATGAGCAGGGACTACTGATGAAAATGTAGGAAACTGGGGAAACACACACATAAACTATGCTTAGAAAAATACTGAATATATCATTAAAGATTTCAAGTTTTACATTTGTATTCTTATTGTATTGTCTTTTCATTTCTTTTTTTTTTTTCCAATGGCTGATTACTTCCCAAACACTATAAAGTTTGTAAATGTATTGCATGAATGCAAAGACATTGGTAACAGTGTTGCACATGAAGGAGTCTGTCATTAATTATATTTCAAGCAATTACTTTGATATAATCTTTCTTTTGTTTACAGTAGGCTACCATGAACAAGGATGTCCCTCAGGAAAAAAGATTTGAGGAGGAGAAAGAATGTAAGAAAAACCTCTGAAAACAATATTTGGCTGGAAGCTTTTCCCTAAGAAAAAAAAAAGAATCATACACAAAGTTTCTCTACAATAAAAGAAATCTGTTTATTTGCCAAGCAGGTTTGTTATAAAGTGGACAGGAAACACAGGACAAAAAGAGGTGGGATCCGGGGATTTCTCAGAACTTTAAAAAATGTATAATGAAATACTGCGTTATTTTGAAACAACTTTCCTCTACATATGTACTGTTTCCAGTAGGTTTGTTCTTCTGAGGCAATTGATGGTATAATCTCTGGCTGAATGTTCAAAGGCTTTTTCGTGTTAGCCTTGATCCTTAAATGCAAGGAAAAAGGAATGTATTTTATTCATTTCCTTTGTGTAACTGTTTCCCATAAGAATGAAACTAAGATTCATTATATAGCAAGAAAAAATGATGTTGAAACTATCTTGACAAACCTTAAATAATCTGGATAGTGTCCTATTATGGCAAAATTGATAATATCAACATGTTAATTTATTGAATAGAAACAGGTTCCGCAATTGTTACTTATCTGAATAAACTTAGTCAAATGAATTGGCATGCTCCCATGGTGGGGTAAATCAATCCCAATGAGACTATTTGAATTGGCAAGTGGTATCTACAGGAACAAAGAAATGGAAGGGACCTCTCAGGCAATAAAGTCAAGTCCATCTTGTTCACAGGGAACTGCTTATCCTTATGCTAGGGACAGACATTACACATAAACTGGTTTAAGTGATCAGAACCTGATTTAAATCTGTAACAGAACACATGTTCAGCACACATAAACCAATTTAAAAAAGGCTTAAACTGGTTTCAGATAAACCTGATTGAATGTAGTATCAGACTTAACTGATTTGGCTCAAACCGGTTTATGCAATGTCTGTCCCAGACCCTTTGCTGATTTAAGATAAACTAGACAACCCCAGCATCCTGGAATGCTCTCTAAGCTAGGTGTGGCTCTCTGCTCCACAGCAGCCATTGGCAACATGTAGGGGGTGCAAGCAGGTGAATCAGCCATGCACCACCTAGAAGTGCCACCTGTGAAACCGGAAGTGCCACTGGAAGTGCACTTTTGGTTTTGACAATTTTGCAGCTGGCTCAGCGATCAGCTGCTGGGGGACCCCGCCCCCACACCAGCAGCAATCTGGTGCCCCCACAGACTTGGGAGGCACCAGTTGCCCATGACAGCAGGGCTGGCCCCTCCCCTCTGGCAGAGACTTGCAGGCACAGCAGGGCCTGCCTGGCTTTCCCCTGCCCTACCACCCTCCTTGCTGCTTGCTACTCAAGCAGGGATCCTCCCACCTCCCTCCTTCCCATCTCCCACAGCAAGGAGCCCTACCCTATGCACCCTAGGCATGTGGTATGCTAGCTAATGCAGACGTGTGTGTGTCTCCAGTTTCACTGGGATGGGCATACACAACAGTGACCACTTAGGGCTGTTTGCAGCTAATCAACAGGTCAGCTGGTAAGCTGTTTTAGAAGAGTTTGAAATAATGGGAAAGGCTATTATTTTGCTGCTTGAGTGATAAATATTGTTACCAGCCCCCTGCTGGCCTGCTTACCTGTCAGTTTGCTGAAGACCGTATAAAGAAGCAGGGAGGGAGATTGAAAAGCTTTATATCATCAACAGATGCATGCACTGTACCCCACCCCACCTTGCCTCAAAATTGTAGCAGGAGGCTTGGATCTGGCAACACTCCCACCCCTTGAGCAGCAAGCACAGAAAAGCCTAGGATGGTGCAGGCAGACCTCCCTAATCAAAGCATCTGGACAGGGCTTGGCCATGCCCCGCTCAGCTCAGCACCTTGCAAGGGAAGGGAGGGCAGCTCTAGTGCCCCCTGGCTGCTAGACTGAGCCATTACAGGCATGTGCCTGAATTTCCTCAGTCCAGAGAGAATGCCCATCTGTCCGTTACAAACTGGTTCAGCATAGCCAGGTTAGACTAACCTGCAAAGACTGAAGCAATTCAGGCTCAGGCTTTTTAAATGCCTGTCCCTGGCCTAGAAGTCCAAGCTAATTCCAGGCCCTCTTGCATAGCACAGCCACAAATCACCTGGAACCCCCCCCATCCCCCCAAATGCATCTCAGGAAGACAGTGGGAGGGAAAAGGTGCCACCAACGAGGCTGAGAAGCCAAAGGTTTGATTGGGGCCAGAGGATATTACATTCTTTAATACCCAAAGCTACATCTCAAGTCAGAAAGATGGCTGTGAGTTAGGTCCAGCACATCTGCAGTAACACTGAAAAGTATTCCTAAGAAATCTGAAAATTGCATTTTTTTTAGTTGAAGACAGTATAGGTTTGGGAGTGTACAAACATGGAGAATGAAGCCTGACAGACTTATGTAGATAGCTGTTGATCTACAAACATGACAGTCTTCATGTTTTTAGGTGTATCTAATGTCATGTCTAATACTACTGAACAGCATCGGAGGCCTCTAACCTGTCTACTGTATCACATTGCCAAGGTTTGAAAGGGAAGGAGTGGGAAGTAGGACTCTCAGCAGGACAGCAGTATAGCAATTCGTAATCTGTAAAACTGTAGATCATAGTCTGGCTAGTAGTCCTTATAGTATAATATCTAGGATGACCATGCTTCCCAATATGGCTGAGACAGTCCTGAATGTCATGGACCATCTCACTGTCCTGAATCATTGGTAAAAATGGAAACACGTCCCAGTTTGGTGCCACCCCTCCTGCATGCCTGACCTGGCTATTTCTGAACAGCAGCTGGAGGTAGGGAGACAAGCTGTGTTGAGCTGGGCATCAATCCTTCTGACTGGGTTGGGGATCAACCAGTTCAGGGTTGGATGGGGTAGGTGGAGGGAGAGCGGTGCTGTTAGCGTGGGTTACTTATATTGGTGTGCGTGTGTGTATGGTGCCCAGGCCACACTCGTATTTTGGGGCCCTTCCAAAAAACTGAGCATCAGTTGGAGGTGAGGGGGTTGGCTGGGCTGGGCACTGTTCCTCCTGCCTGGGACAGGAATCAGTTGGGGGCAGAGGGAAGGGCGATGTCCCAGATGTCCTTAAAAATAATATAGTCACTCTATTTATATCCTACAAGCCCCAACTATATTATATGTGTTTTTAATGAAGTCGCCCTGGCATTAAAACAAAAAAAACTATCTTCATTTTCTGAATGTATCTCTTTGCCTTTAGCCATGTCTACACTGACCCAAGTTGCACCTGGGTATGCCATGTGAAGCATGTCCCTCCTTCCCACTCCTACTCTGCACACACCAGATATACCAGGTAGCCACCATAGAGTGGCCCTGAGCATGTGCCCAGCACAGAGATGCCCATGAATACACATTAAGGGCTGCTTTTAGCCAACCACAGAATGGAAGCAAATGAAAGATACATACTTCACATTCAGCCTCCTTAGTATGGCCTGGAGGCTCTGTGAACGTACCCTTAATTATAAAATTACAATATGTGAAAATCTTATTGTTGATGCTTTGCAGTTTTTCCCTGTAAAGCCTGAAAACTATTACAATAGGGCTGTTCAAGTTCAGTGCTGATGCAAGAGTCTGATTTGTATGTGACTAGATAGCTGAGTTTTATTAATACCTGCTCATACTATTTTTTAATGTATTTATGGCCCCCCCACGCCCCTTCCCTCCCAATTCCTTGTACGGTGAACAGAAGCCCTTATCTAATAATACAGGAAATTGGAGCCATGTAGCAAAGGAGATAATATCTCTAACATGGTTATGAAAGACAATGCCAAGGCATGAGGCAAATCATGGTCCCTAATGTCTGGAGTTACCCACGTCAAACAGAAGCCAACTGTGGCAAAAACCATTGCCATATTAGAAAGTTGGACACAGAAGAGGCAGAATGCTAGGTACCTGAAGAAACTGGGAATAAAGAACAGAAAGACAGAAAATATTTGTGGGTGTTTGAAGAATGTCCATAGAAGATTTTAAAAATAAACTGGTAATTTGAATTGGGTTCTGGATTGCATGGACAGCCAGGAATGTTTTTTGAAGATTGTGGGATATGTGCTCATAGCTTCCCTATAGATGAGAAGTTGCACATCTCAGGTAGGGATTCTCATACAAACCTCACTCTGGGTCTTATGTTAGGAAAACAGTTCAGAGATGAAAGGAGTTTTCCTTCCTAACTTAAGGTTGTGACAAACAGCATCACATTCACAACTCTCTCAGAAATTATTCTAAACAAAATAGGCAGGTGGAATTATCTCCATTAAATATATACAAAACATACCATCTGGCCACTTCCAATGAAAGAAAGAGGGATGCTAATTAGCATTCATAAAAAAAAAAAGGCTTGGAGTGCTTAGATGAAAAGGGGTATAAGCCATAAGTGAAAATTATCTTTTATTATAAATAACTTCTTTATAAAATAATTGTGATTGCTTTAAAATCTATTTATTGCCTAATTTTGAATTGCAATGGGAAGCTTAGGTTCCCATGAAACTCTTTGCTTGCGTTCCTAGGCTGCTTAACATACAGAGAAAACGGCTTCCCTATGAAAATTCAAAGGTAAGTGGACATCTAAGACCCTGCAGGTCCTTTGACTATCACATCCTGGGATAAAATGACAGCATAGAGCCAATGGAAGTATTTTATCTCTGCCTTTCCCCCACCTCTGACCCATTAAAATACTTTGCATCTGGGTATTTAAATACGTTGCACAGCTGTCTTTGCTTTTTACATCTGCTTGTTTGTTTTCCTGATTTTATTTTTCAGATTGCTATTTTGTATAAGCAGAATTATACTTTTATGGATTATACTTTTATGTCCTCTGTTTCTGTTGTTTCTTCTGAGTGTTATAAACTGAGTCATCTGTGGTACTTCTGTCAATTATATATTTATATTCTACTAGGTATCCCGCAATGATGATAAGGAACCCGTAGTAGAATATTTAACTGATAGTGTATATTTTAAAACATTTGCCTGAAATTAACTAAGTCTTTCAAATCCCTGGCAGACACATGACTGCCTGAAATTTATAATAAATCCAAGGGTAACAGAGATACAATGCAGAGCACTGATGATATGACAAAATAAATTTCTAGTGTAGCTGACATTTTTTTGTCAAATAATCTGAATAATTTTGTGCTAAAGCTGTTAACAACTCAGAGTGAGTGATCCCAGAGAACTCAGATTTGAATTCATCAATGTTTCTTTGTCTCTGGATTAGAATGTGCACAAAATTAAAGGATGCAAAATGACCTTTGGAAAAAAAAAGTAACTTGGAGTGCAATAACGTGTTATGTCTTAGAAACAAAAGTCGGCCAAGGATTTCAAGCTGTTTCCTGGATAGCTATGGATTACTGAGGTTTGTGTGTTCTGAACCACTTAGCAAATCAGATAAAACTAATGCCCCAATTCAGCAAAGTGCTTAAAACACAAGCTGAACTCCAGGCATATGCTTATGTGTTTTGCTATATAGGAATGGCCCAAAGAACATGCTTAACTGCTTTGATGAAGCAGAGCCTAACAAACTGATAAAGGGCCGTGACACTGACAGTCCCTATGGGAGGAAAGGTATGAATTAGCAGGCAAAACTACCATAAAATATTAAAAAAGCTTTACTGCTGCAATTTCCAAATCTGCAGTTTCCAAATTCTTAATACAGCCCTGATCCTGTAACCTGTTTCACAAGGGCTATGTCCTGTATCCACATGCAGCCCGACCTGCGTGGCACAACATGTAGGATCTGAATCTAATACATTAAGAGCCCTATCTCAGGTTACTTCAGTGTAGTTAATCACATTTATTTTTCTCATATTGATTCTACAAAAGTTGAATAGTACAGTAGTGTTGAAAGTAAGGCAGCATGACCTAGTCAACTGAGCACAAGGTTAGAAAACAGAAAATAATGAATTCTGATCCTACTTTTTAGTGAAGTTGCTTAGGGCAATTTTCTTAAGTGGTCTTTAATTTTGAGAAGGTGTTTTTCTTTTCTTTTCTTTTCTTTTTTGATGCAGTTTGAACCTGACTCATTTGTGATGCTCAAACCTTACATTTCCAAAGGACTTCACTGGAAGTTTACAAGGTATACATAATCCACGAGTGGGCTTCCTAGTGTGAGCTAAACTAAAATTCCTAGAAAAAATTCTGACTATGCTATAAGAAAACAGCATACATATCTTTGAAATGGAGGTCCTAAAAAGCCAAAAAAACCACCCCTTTTGAATGAACGTCTAAGCCTTTATAGTGCTTACCTTAATCAAATCTCCTTATTTTTTTTATATTTGCAGACTATTAAGATTCCTTGTGGAAATCAAAATAAATGATGTCTACCACTATACAATTAATCTTCCTGGATCAAGAAAAGAAAAAAGTATCAATCTGATTAGTCTGGCATGATCTGAATTCTTTCATTTCCAAATTAAAACTGAGTGGCCCTGCTTCATATAACCACACTAACATTCACCAAGCTGGCAAAGAATTAAGATTAAACAAGCAACTCTTAAAAGATTTGTTTTAATATTGTCTCTCACCATCACTAAATGGAATGGCAATTTTTGTAAAGCAATAACATATAATGTATAAGCCGTGCGTGTGTAAAAGCAATATTGTGTTGTGTGTGTGTATATATATATTATGCTATTATTATGTTATACTATGTTATTATTATGTATATGTATATATATTATATGTCTGTGTGTATGTGTAGATATATATATTATTATTATATATAATATATATATATTATATATATTTATATATATATCTACACATACACACAGACATATAATATTGCTTTAAAATTCGGATTTCATCTAGTATTCTATCATATTGTTCATATATAATATATTATGTCTTATTAACATACAAAATGATGTATTATAAATATAACAGGAACAATATTTTAGCAGGATCGTATGGCACTCGTATGTTCGGTTTTTGAAGTATCAGACTGCTGACTGTATGGTCCTCTTCACTTGAAAGAAGAAAACCAGTATTGTTGCAAGGAACAATTTGTAATGAGGTTGTTCTTGCTCATACAATACAATAATACAACGTAATTGCATGGCACCAGAAATAGAACTGAGAACATCCTACTGCAGAATTTATACTTGAGCTTATAACAATCCATGTCCTCTTTGCTGGTCAGTACTCCAGCTTCATCAATTTTTAAAGAAAGGAAAAGCCATCAGATCATTTAGTATGGCCTCCTCTGTAGCATAGATACATTGATTTTCAATTATCCCTGAAATGAGCCTATAAGTTGTGTTTTTCTAAGGACGTGACTGCAACTGAGGTTTGTTGTAAGTGAGCTCCGCCAAGGTCAATAGAGTTACTGGAGGCTAAGAGAGGCACTTCTTCACCACCGGGAATTAGACTACACTCACACTCATTCTCATTATTGTTTTTAATTATTTATGTTGTGATTGTACCTGCAGCCACAATCATGGACAAGGTGTCAATTGTGCTAGACATTGTATAAAAACAGAGCTAATTTGGGATCCCTTCCTCAAGGCACTTACAACTGAAATAATTCTCTCCACTCAGTTCTTTTTCTGTGCTCTTGACAATCCTGGGACCAGCAAATTTCACCTGGAATGAACCTTATGTATGGGGCTGAGGTATAATTAAGTATCATGATTACTAAATTACTAAAATTCTAACTGAGGAAATATTAAAGGATCTACAATTAATTCCTATCAGTAATTTATTGCAATGAAGAATTAAATTTCCTACAAAATCTATCTTGTAAAAAGAAGAGGAAAAAAAAAAGTAGTTCATCCACTGATCAGCTATGAAGGCCATGGCTCCTCCAAGATACCTTTCCACAATTTCAGCAAGTGCCAATGTAAAGCCCTGGTGAATATATGCTTGATTGACTATATATGGCTAGTTCTTTATTTGGGCCCATAAAATGTACTATTTTCTTGTATCCGCATTTTATTTATGGGTGAAGTTTAGTCATTATAGTTCCTTACAGATATGGGAAAAAACTAAACAAAACAGTGCTTTACTTTCAGCTTCACATGCCCCTGCACTGAGCACAGCATATGCCCAGAAAAGGAATCACATCAGCTTGACTCGGCTTGCCCAACATCTATACAGTTCATGCACTTCAGTGGAGCTTTTTGGCACTTTTATTTAATATTTTCCATTAAAGTGCTGTTTTTTGGAAGCAGGTGTTCCACATCTGTCAGCATCTGTAGGGTATTTAACCACCTAATGTGACACTACCAAATGGCTTATAGCTGTAACTGTTGCGGGTGGTGAGGAACAGCATTATCCTGAAGGAACTCTGGGATTTGCTGTGCCTTGAGAACTCCCTCTCATGCAAAGGGAAAGCAGCTACCGGGACATTACCTAGTAGGAGTATTTTGTGCTCCCTAGACAGCTGCCAGTTCTTTTTGCTGGTGTTTGAGATACATGGACTACGTCCTCTCCTCCAAACCTCTTTCTGAGGGTAAAGAATAGAGCTGAAACTATCCCCCTGGGGATAGGCACGGGATGCACGAAGGCTTCTTGTACCTCCCTGTTTTTTTACATGTGAACTAAGAATACTCTTTTGTGGGCTTAAATTGCGTAAGAAAAGCAGATTTGCCAAAAAGCTGGCTCATTGGAATGACCACAAAGGTCATGCAATATGTATAACTATATTGCTGTTTTACTGTATTACAAGCATCCTTTACCTCAAGTAAAACTGCTTGTAATATCTATAAAGTATGATGAAGCAATTCACCTCCTACTGAATAGGGACCTGTCCAGTACCAAGCCATTAGTGATCACCATACAACTTCAAATTAAAGGCGGAAATGGCCAATATCTGGCAAGAAAGCAATGTTCAATTCCCCTGGCTCTAATTCCAACCCAAAGATATTGCGAATATGTCCTGCTTTATGGGGAAAGGTAAATCACACCCAGCGTAGTCCTGTTCTAGGAGCCATAACATCTGCAGGGTGGTGAAACGCATGACCTGTTGATTAGTAGAGTACTAGGTGAGGCTCTGAGGCCGGCTTTATCTTCTACGTTCTGGAGTTAACTATGTGGCATTTCAGAAAATTATAAGAAAGTGTTTTCCAGTTTTTGCAAACTGTTCTGGAAGGAACTGCTTTTTACCTACAACAAAAGAACAGCTTTGTTTCTTAACTGAGCTAAGGAGAAGCCAAAAACGCACTAATTTCTCTTCACTTGTAAAACATTTAATATATCACTACCCACAGCCTATAATTTCAGAACTCCTAGGATTTGTATTTTAAAAGCATAATTGAAACTCCTTGGCATGGCCCCTGTAACTTCCAGTGAAAATGGTATAAAATGCTTTCTTTTCATGTAAAAAGAAATCCTCCTTAAATTAAAAGCAGTTGATATTAGCTCCTTTGCCCATAATAATATCTACTATTAAGATGACAGCTAAAATACAAGGTGTTCCTGCATTTCAAGGGATGTGAGGAGAGGAAGGGCTTGGGGTGGGGGGAGGGGGGACCTATTTTAATGATGCCAAGTCATAATATGCTTTGTCAAAACAGCAGTCTGATCATCTTCAAATGGAACATATTTTTATTTGAAATTCACTTAATACATCTGTGCCATAACAGATCATGTCATAATAACCTGATGCCTGAGCAACCAAAGAAGGCAAGGTGGAAGTGTGTGTGTCATACTGTGTCATTACCTTTTTTAAGGTGCTAAAATAATTTAAATTGCTGTGCTCACTTACAAGGTTTCCTTGCTATTCCACAGATAACTGGGGATAGGAAGGAGATTCAAGCCTCTCTTCCATTCTGTACAACTGTAAAACTTCAGGGGGTGAGTTATTCATTAAATAATGGGAGAATGAGGGTAATACCCAGCTTCAGGTCAGCAGCAAACACCCCTGCTCTCTCATTGCCAAAGTGAAGCTGTCAGATGGAAAAAAAGTAATTGTAGAGAGCAGGACCCTGACAAAACACAAGTTGGTATTGGTAGGAAGAGGGAAATGTTCTGATGAATTGGAAATACTGTAATCTGCACAAGCAGCTGTTTGTCTACCCTTGGATTGTCAATGATGCAGTGTGCATAATCAAGGCTACTATGAACTCTCCTAAACACTACTTCACTACCTCATAGTCCCACTGGACTCCTCTAGCATGGTTTGCTATAAATCTCATCTCTTATCCACTACCGGCCAGCAGACTGCATCTCACCTGGACAAACCATGTCATAGTAACCAGATCCTGGCCGTAGCTGCTACAGTGCTCTAGAACTCGACTTGGAATGAAATCAAACAGCTCCAGATGGTGCCATGGGCAGCCACAGCACAGGCTAGCAGGAATTTACCAACCTACTCTCCCTGTCTGCCTTAATTCCCTATCCTGCGCCAGGCCTAAATGAAGGTTTCACATTGAATTTCAAAGTCTTTAGTACAGTGCTCAGTGGATTGACACTCTCTTTGAAACTAGGATCTACCTTATCAATGAGAGACATCAGAGCAAATGGAATTACTGATGACTGAAGTGAGATTCATAAAGGGGACAAAGGTAACCTAGTAACTGAGCCCCAGCTATTCTATTCCATCTCATGGAAGATGAGAAAAAAAATCATGCATCTTGGTATCTTCAGGACAAACACAATAGGAAAGGAGTATCAGTGGACAAGGAATACCTTTCCATTCGATATGATACCAAAACCTTTTAAGCTATGCTTATGGAACAACTTTGAAGAGCGAGGACAGACTGTTATGTGTTACGGCAACAATTCTGCAGGCTGACCGCTATTGCTTCTTATTCCTGTCCGTATTGTCTCTCAAGTTGGATGCTAAGTCCTTCAGAGCAGAAAGACTATAAACCCTTTGGTGTTAGGACTGATTTGAACTATATGTGTGCACAGAGCCTAGCACACTACAGCTTTGATCCCCTCGGTACAAATAAACGTATTATAATATGGTAGAATTGTATGACTGGAAGAAATCTCATAAGGACATAAAGTCTATCTCCCTGTTGTCTGGCAGAATTAAGTATGCCTAGGTTATTGGTGACAAATCCTGTCCAAACTGCCCTTCAAAATCATCAGCAAAGGAGATTTCACAATCTCCCTAGATAACCTTTTACAGTTCTTCACCATGCTTGTATTTAGACAGTTTTTTCCTTAGAGCTAGGGAACCACTGAATGATGATGATTACATTTTGGCTTTGTTTTATTCTTTTTGTCTCTAGTTATCTACAGAAGTCTATGCTGAACAGGGCATACTAACTAAATGCAATACTGTACCTAAAAGCCTTGTCATGTGTTCAACTTGCAACAGTTGCAGACTACTGGAATATAGTGACCTATTGATGTTAGTACAGGTTGGGAAATAGCCCCGGCCTGAAAGAGAACAATTTTGCAACACCCAGGATGCGTCCAGATGAACATGCCCATGCGGTATATGGTGCCACAAACACATCTGCAGCTCCACATGCCACACAGTCAGGTGTTTTCTGCACTGCAAGGGTGTGTTGCCCATGCGTGAACTACTCTGCTTGTTTTAACCACAGGTTGTTTTGATACCCAGGTTCAAAAAAACACAGTGCTGGCCCCAGCCTCCCCTACTGCCCTTGGGTTAAGTTGCCAAGTGACAAAATGCTTGTGGCACAGGCGTTACCCACAGACAAGTAGCTGTAGCACAAGATGCACCGCTGCTACTTGTCCCCAGGAAACTGAACTTCCGCACTCATCTGAACATGGTCCAGGAGGGCACTTAACCTGCTAAACTTCCTCAGTGTGCATCTGCTTGCATTTTAACTGCACTTAGTAAGTGTTAAGTTGAATGTGGGACACCACCCTAAACCTTAGCGTAGCACCTTTACATAAAAGCATCTCAGTCACACGTTGTGTTACCACCACCACCATACTTCTCAGTGCCAGTTTCTTGGGTGACAGAATTGTATTAGATCAATTACCATCACAGAAATACAGCTACACAGGAAAGAAATTTGTGGCGGTTCAAAATTGAAAACTCAAGAAATCTATGGGTATGCTGAGGGACCACCGGCAGAATAGTAAAAATGTGTGGGGCAATGTTTCCTCACTCCTTCCTTCCTTTCTTCCTTCCTTCACCAGTGGTTGTGTCTAAATCGGCATTTCACTGTTCCCCAGAATACTATGATTCCCTCCACTACTGCCAAGATAAAGAAAAAGGGGTTTTTTGCTAATGTGCATAACACTTGTAACATAGCAAGTAGTTTCTTTTACAACATTACTACTAAAAAAATGATTTGACTGAAGAGTCAGAGCATAGGAATTTTGTGACTTTTCTCCCCTACCTTCTGTTTTAGATCTCAGTACCATGTTGGAGAAATAAAATGTGAAATAATCTATTGTGGGATAGTCTTTGGTTTGTTTCCATTAGCATAACTAAGATGAAGCAGCCAGGACAACACCCCAGGGTCCTGACTTGTGGGAGGAGGGACAAAAAATAACAGCTGTCACCCCAGACACACAATCATGCCAATGGCACTAGCAGCCAAGAGTTGCCACTGCCCTCATGTGCCACTGTTGCCCTAGGCTGTCAGCTGCCCTGTTAACCTCTATTTGTTCCCTTTGAACTCATGCAACGTAAATGTAAATGCTCTACATGTATTTCTTTTTAGAAGAATATTCCATATACATTCAGTTGAGTGTAGATCCCAAGATGGTATGAAGACAGATAAATGATGCTGCATTAAGAATATTTCTACAGTGCAGTCATGGGGAATGGCTGTAGCACATACAGACATAAATGAGGTACTTTTATTCTAGCAAACTCCCAGGCATATAGCTATGAATCTACAAGCATCAGTGCAGTCTGTGCAAGACTAGAGATAAGGAAAAAGAAACCTCTTTACAAGTTGAGTATTGAGGGTTTGGAAAAGGCTTCCCCTAGAGGTGGTACAATTACCTACTCTGGTGATCTTCAAAAAGTGTCTTGATGCCCATCTTGCTAGGGTCATCTGCTAGTGACCTGCCCAAGTTCAGTGGGGCTGGAACCAATGGTCTGTAAAGTCCCTTCCAACCTTACAACTATGAAACTATAAATCCATGTGGGACTAGGTACTTAGCAGTTGAACCTGTTCCTACCAGTTTCATTGTTATTGGTACCCAAGATCACAGATTAAAGATAGCTTGAGTATATCTAGTTGTGCTTCAAACACACCTCTGAATAAAGGATAGATAACCTCCTAACCAAACCAGCAATATGTGAAAAAATCCACTTCTCAGAAATACTATTATACTGTTGAGCAAACACTGACCATATGCAGGACAGATGTGCAATATGGCCAGTGACACAGTCAGAAGGTGAGTTAGACTGGCTTCCTCATTCTGCTTCTCATTGATCTACCTCCAGAGCTCCCGGATGATAGGGAGTTGCTCTTAGAGAAAAGATTGTGTATAACATGTTTGACTGAGCTGTTTTGCACCTGTGTTTTAATCTTTCCCTTGTGAACATGTAAACTCCCTTTTTGTTCCCTTGGAAAAGTTCCTGAGGTGCACATCAAGTTCAGAGAAGAAGGAAAATGACACTACATCCCTGAAATGAGAAAGCAATTACTGAAATGAGAAAACAATCAGAGGCTATGAATACATGCTATATGCATGGTCACAGAAGCTATCAGAACAGGAATACAAGCCTGTCATCAAGTTAATATGATTCATTTTATCAGCATGTGGGCAGATTTTATTGCAAAAGAACCACTAGCAATCTGTGAATTGATTGCAAGTTAATTACAAGCAAATAAGGAGGTGTCTAGTACTGCTTTGTACTTTTTTCCCTACACAGTTATGATTTTAAAAGATGAGGGAAACTCTATTTGAGAGAAACAAAACAGGGCTCTCAATCATCACTTAAAATAACTGACTTTCTTTTAGATATTGCCTCTTTTCCACCATATAAAATGTTCCCAATGTAAAAACCACTTCAAATTCCACACAGTTATCAGACTTCTCGTCAAGGAATCATAGTATGAATGAAAATGACTCACCCCATAAAACGGTAGCCCCTTCAGCAAGGAATACCTGCACAATACCCAACAGCAGTGTGGTTTTAAAAAGAAAAAAAGAAAACATCCTGACATTGTGCTACTGCTCACAAAAAATAAAATTCAGTTTTTCTCTACGCCTATTACTTGAGTCACAGAACTGCATACTGCAGCCCAGCAAACTGCAACCCTGTGGCTCATTATGTGGCTTTATGAAAGGTAGATGGAGCCATATACAATGAGTACAATATCATTGTAATTTACCACGGTGCGACAAGATTCCTTAGTGTTTGTAATACTCCCCAAGATGTGCTGATGAAAACTGTTATAGAAGGAAGAATAACTATTGGTTTTTTAAGTTCTCCATTGCAATCTGGCCTTGTCTATAGCCCAGCACAATGGGGCCCCAGATATGACTGGGGTCCTAAAGTGCTATTGTCATATAAATGTTTAATAGTAATCTGTTCAAGACTCTGTAGTTTGCTTTGAGAAGAAATAGTCACTAATAAAGCGGGCTTCAAGTTTTTGTTTTAATCCATCTGCTCCTTAACCTGGTTTCTATAGTTAGGGTTATTTGAAACACAATAATGCTCCATCCCAGTTTGGATTAGCAATTGCCATCATTTGTTGTGCAATGAATGGCAAAGCTAGTTACAGTAAATATGCTAAATGAGAACAATTCCTTTCATTGCAGAGCTATCCATTACAGACAAATAAAACTAACAAGAACATGTTGTATCCTTTATGTTACACAGGGATGTTTGATAATGTCCTTGTTTCTACGCTTGAAAGAGAATGGATCATGACCTAGGAAATATAGCCATAGTCATGGCTAGCAGGATTCCAAAATTTACAGAATCTGTTTATTTCTTGAAGTAGAGGAAAAACAGTAATATAATTGTATGAACTAATCTTAGAGACCTAAGACCTATGAACTAAATACCTAGGCCTGATTGTAACAACAAGTGACCCAAACTTGTTCCCACTAAAATCAGTGGCAAAACTCCTATTGACTTCAATTACAACAGAATTGTCCTTAGTCTTGCCTGAAATTATCCTCATGCTTGAAATTATAGTCATTGAAAGATATTTATAAAGCTACAATGAACACCAGGATCCAAAAGAACCAGAAATTATGATTGAGAGCCCAAAACTCATCACATCCATTTTGCAGCTTCAACTGTGCAGCCTGCATGGAAAGATGTTTTCCATTTTTAAATACTTAATTTAATTCTTCTCCAAATGCAATAAAGTTGTTTGGAGATTGACATGTTGTGGATTTCAGCATGTATGAAGCAAATACATGAGGAAATAATGGGCAAATATTGCATAACTATTTAGAACAAATGCCATGTTCCGGATTTTCCATTAATGTTTTTTAGAAACTACGTAGTTCACTCTTTTTTGTGTTTCTTTTGTAGCTACTATGTGATGGAACAATCATTCCATGCCATATATCAGAATTGATTTTTGCCTTCACTAATATACCTATAACTATTCAATTCAATAAAGTTATTAAAGATTTCAGTTGTTTCAGTTACTCCTTAGGGACAGGTTGCAAGCCAGAAGGTGTTCAGCACTTTTTGGAACTCAGGGCTCCTTGTGGTATTTTGCTTTGCTCTGATCTTTGTAACTGATCTCACTTCTCAGGATATCAATTCACTCGTCAAGGTTTGACTTTTTAACATGCTGTCATAACACCTTTTATTTTTCTGTTGGGCACCATTTGTCAACTGGTATTAATATGCTCCTGAACTCGTTGCCCAACAGAGATTTCTTTGCCTGGTCTTTGAACTTCTCATGATTCATCAGTTAGTAAATGCCTCTTTTAAAAATCACCAACCTCAGAAGGATGTTGCAAGCATTGTTTCATTAATGTCTGAAATTGCTGTGTTCCTACTTAAATATTTATATGATACATATTTATGAGGTTTATTGGTCAGCTTATTTCATTAGTAATTGGCTCTGTGTGTTATTAATGACTGAGTTTATTTAGTTGCATTAAGAATCATCTGGTTGTGAAGTGGTTACCTGTTTCTTATTTTTAAACAAAATCCTGCTTCTATTAAATTAAATGGTAAAACTCCTCTCAACTGCAGTAGTGTCAAATGAGACAATTTAGCAATCATTAAAGGAACTCATTTGGCTAAGGAAAATGTAGTGTCAGATTACCGCTAGTCTGCTTGTTTCTCTCATACCTTCTCCTCAAAACCTCTTTTTCTGTCTCAAGTATTCTTCAGGCTTCTCCTTCTCCAATACCTCTGTGTTGGCAATATTTTTTCTCTGTGATATATTACATGATTCTTGCCCTTCAACCCATATTTCTCTTGATCTTTTTATATTATTTCTCTGCTGTCCAAGTGATGCTTGTAGCACTGCTCTTTCCAGTTTTAAGTTATTAGGCTGTATTGTCCTACTGCAAATTTCCCTAGCAGGAAGCAGGGTGTCCAGCTTCTAGAATCAGCAGCACAAGATGTTTCCACACAGTGGGCACATCTACACATGCATTAATGCACAGTGGTTACTGCATATTCTTTTAGTACCTGTAATAATAGGTACTAACTAAATGCGCAGTAACCGGTGCTACTACACAGTAGTGCCAGCACATGCATTTTAGGTGATGCTGATGAGCACTAGACCAATTCTACTGCTCATTAGTACATTCACGTATCAGCATGGGTTTTGCTTGCCACACTAATGTGATGTAGAATTATTCTACTGCACTCAAAGCGTCTCATGTAGAAGAGCCCACAGATTGCGCATCCCTGCCTCTTGGCTTCACTGGAACCAAACAGCTTGGGATTCCCCTGATAGTCAGTACCCCTGCAACCTACAACACACTGTAGTTATACTGTAAAGAGAAGGAAGGAAATGAATAATTTAATGTTGCATTTGGCAACACTATCTTCTCTGGATATTAATTATGAG
The DNA here is from genome assembly GCA_030014935.1 of Caiman crocodilus. Classification (NCBI taxonomy): domain Eukaryota; kingdom Metazoa; phylum Chordata; order Crocodylia; family Alligatoridae; genus Caiman; species Caiman crocodilus. The sequence goes on from JAGPOW010003642.1 coordinate 21,469,310, forward strand.
GAACTACAAAAGTAAGTTATATAGACAGCAGTCTGAATTGATGACAATGTTATCCTCAAGCTTATCCACAACCTCAAGCTTCCCCTTCTCCTCCAACAGATCTATTACTCTATGGTGAAGATCCTGTGGGGGCTTGATAACTGAGAGAACAATGCACTCTTACATCCTAAGGCTTCCCAACAGAGGTGAAAGGGACAATGTTTTAGTTTTGCTCAGCCCCTGCTCAGCCTACATGTCACTGAAGTGAGAAAAATTATATTTTATGGTAAAACAATTTGATCAACCAGCCATGTTGCAAGGCTGTTGTTAAATGAGATGTTTTAGATTCTGGATAGGTTTACATACACCACAGTACAAAGTGGAATATCAGGGTGTTCTTTTAAAGCATACTTTACCACTAAAACTTACAGGAAACATGAGTTTGCTATATCCTATGCTGGTCTCAGTAAGTGGTTAACTGAAGATCAAGAGTAAAAACTAATTAAGTGAGCAGAGAATCAAGCCCAGTCTGTGTTTAAAGAAAAAAACTATGACAGTCTTACGTAAACTATTTAACTAGTGAATTTGTTTTTCAGCAGGATGTAGAGTAATAGCTTGAAAAATATTATTTTGGGTTTCCTTAGATCTCATCTTTATAAGTCATGATTAATTGAAATCATCTGCTAACTATAATTTGTTAATTTACCATAATCCACTCCTTGTGTGCAAGTGTCTGAATGTGCAAATCTGCCAGAAAAAATATGCTTCATAAGATACTAAGAGATTGTTAACATCATTAGTATTCTGGAAATGGAAATTTTTTATACTTAATCCCCCCCCCCAAATGCTTGGGAGGAGAAGCCAGGAAAATGAGTGCCACATGCCACAAAGAAATGAGGCTGTATTTGCACAGTAAATAAATTATGAATAAACTATTAGACCAGCCTGTTAGAAATTCAGGAGATATGTTCCAGAAACAAGAAGAAAGACCCACTTCCTAGAGGCATTGAGTGTCAGTTGCAGCGAAGGTTGGGGGATTTGATGAGGATGTGCCAATGCTCCTGTTGAAACAGAAACCCAGAAGTTCCTGGCCAGAGAGATGTTACCCCTCTGCTCAGGAGTCAGGAAAGAAGTTCACTTAATAGCCAAATTGGTATTCATGGAGATGGGGGTTGCTTTTCCCTGTAGTGGGGGGAGTAGTCCTCTTCCTGGGATCTCTCGAGAGTATATTAATAACATTTGTAGGAACAGGATGCTGGCCTTTATGGTCTGTCTGTAGAAGATTAGGTTGTTGTATCTTGGGTTTTGCATCAGGGTTGACTCTATACTTTTGCTAAGAGGTAAGGTGGTAGATTTGTACAGGATGGTTTGGATAGGGATAATCCTGCCTCAGACAGGGGGTTAAACTAGATGACCTCTAGAGGTCCTTTCAGCCCTACTTCCTTATGATTTCCTGTGAATTATTGTGATACTAAAGTCAAACAGTATGACTTTTTGAAAATATATAATTTCTATCAAAAATAAACATTTATATTAAATGCAACAATTTGTACACTGTTTAGGTTCTGATCCCCCTGGAAGATATCCTATCATTTGAATAAATACTCATCACAAATGGCACTCTGTTTTGGCTCTTAATGAATAAAAGTAAAATTTCAAAACAGCGTAGAAGAAGAAGTGAAAATATTGTAGCTGTATGAAACCACAAAGTTAAATTTAATCATGTAAACTTGCCAGGACTCCATAGCTTGACATCTCTATTTCTGGGGGTGGAGTGGAAGGGAGGGAAATGCTGTGAGATTTTTTGTTCAACACCAGTGGGAGCACAAATGTGGGTTCATCGAGAATCCACCAGTGGCAGAAGAAAGATGTTACTATAAACAGTGGTGTCAGTGCTGTGGTTTACAACCTTGTAGTTAGTCATGGAGGGTCGCTGAGGGAACAAAACTTAAAAGCTCTGGTGTACAGTACAGAATAGAGAGCACACTTGATTCTAAACCCCCATACAGCATTTGATTTCTGTGAAAGATTTCAGTCCTTATATAAAAATCAGAAGACAAAATCGAGTGGTATCAGGAAGTCCATGGCTACAGCACCCTCCGAGCAGGGGTTCATTGTGTCAAATGCACTGGCTCTTAGTGGTGACACATGTCTCAGGAATGTCAATTTATATCTTTCCTAAGGTCCCAATATAGAGATACTCAGCTTTACTAGTGGACCCCAGGGAGTGACTATGAAAATAACTGTTGTCCTCTTTAGGAGAACAGAGAGAGAGGGCATGACCTACACTTATTTTGAAACTAAAGGGCTGTGACTGACTGCACTAGCTGGTCTATTTGAACTGAAAAAGGTGCTGGTAGTAATAAGTGATTCACAGAATCCTTGTCCCTCTTTGTATACTTGGCTCAAACTTACCTTTGGGGCGTGATATGCTGTAGGTCAGCAGTAGGTGAAGGTCAAGGAAGGCAGAAGAAGGAAACTTACTGGAATTTGAAATTCAGTCCTAATGAGCTTGAGAATTCACAGCAAATGAAACCCTGCAAAGGAAGCCCTAAAGACACAGAACACTGCCATCAATTTAGATTTATTTTTGTATTTCCTGCTGGCTGGCTATCAGAGCTCTTAATTCATTTTTTCCCATGTTTTCAGTGAAGAGTGATGTGACCAAAAGAGTGGTAGTAATTTCCAATCTTGAAGGACCCTTCCTCTAACTCACTTGAGTGTTCAGTTGTTGACTTTAGACCTACAATTTTGTTTTGTTTTTAATGAAAATATAGCCAGGGATGGAAGCAAAAGACAACAGTAAATCAAGATTTCTTAGTACCTAACATTTTAGAATTAAATATTTTGGGTCTGTTTCTTATAGATTAAGAGTCTCCTACTGAATAGTACCAAATAATTTTCGTATAGGCAGACGTGACAGCACCACCTATAGTAAAGCTGACTAATGGTTTCCATTCTTTCAGCTGCTGGTATCCTTGCTAAACTTCAAGCACTTTCTTAAAATGTATCTTTCAGACTGATTTTCTCTCTCTCTTTCTCACTTCAGCTAAAATAGTCCATCTGTTTTCAAAAGCACAGTTAGGGGAAAATATGTTGGTTGGCCCACACTGAAAAATTCTGGAGATCTTTACTCAAGAAACTCTGATGCCCATTCTTTGTATATGTCCTTACAATATCATGGAAGGATAGGGTTTTTTTGGTACAATGACACTTGCCATTTGCCGTTTCCTCGAAAAATCCATTCAAATTTGGCCAAGTTATGAATAAGCTTTTATATGAAAAATTTCAAGGCACCAAAAAGGAGAACATCAAGACTGGTCTCCCTGGTACTAATCCTGAGGGTAGTAGGCCTCCTGACTGAAATACAGAGAGACTAGAGACAGACTGGAGAGGAGAGAGCAGTATGTTGGGACAAGGAGATTAGAGACAGACTGAGACTGAAGGCTGCCAGAAAGTGAGTGAGAGAGAACTGGGAAATGAGTGGTAGTGCAGCATCTAAATACTTTAAAAAACTGAGCCAAAACTGTATATTTAGCCACAAAATATTTACAAGCATGGGCACTGGTAGCAGAGATTTTTCATGTGTCTTTACATTCCGTGTTAAGATGACGGTGCAACCTATAAGGGTGAGATGTAGCTCCTTTTCCATGGCCATTCCATGCTTAGCCTATTTTACTGAGACAGGAAAAGTAGCAAGTTATTGATGATGGGTTTTTTAATGTAGTTACCATTTCCTGGGAACTAATCTGAGAGAAATGAATTCACTTTAAGTAAGCCAAAGAACAATCATCATGTGGTAACAGATTCTAAGTTACTTATAAAGAAGCAATTAAAGCAATATAAAGAAGCTTGAAACAGAAAATAACAAATAACAAAAAAGCCTTCATCTTTCTGTGGCTTGTTTCTATTGTTATTGGAATGGTGCTAATAGGTATTGGCATTCATTTTTATTTTCAGTGTTATAAGGATAAATGTTTCAACAAAAGCATCATTTTGTCTCAGACGGCTAGAGCCGACTTGAGGAGGATCGCTGATTAATCGGCACTCAGGCGGACTGGTGGATGGAGAGGTGAGACACAGTGTATTGGTTGTAAAAATTAACTTTTACTTTAACTTTACTTATGCCACCGGTGGCCACGACACAGGTGATAAGGTTGCTTACATAGTTACAGGTAACGAGTTGCTTGCATAGTTACAGGTAACAGGATGAGACGATGAATTCGTTAATGAAACGAGCCGGCAGGATGAGGGGTACGTCAGGAATGGTCGGTGACGGGGAGTTGTTGGTGGGTGATCAGTCCAATAGGTAATGAGGCGGAACGTACCAAATTTAAAAGTGACTGCAGTTGCTTAGGGCAGTTCTATTGTGACAGGGACACTCAACTGATTTGGTTATGACACATTTCTGTATAGAGTAGAGTCTGCTTTCTTTTGCAACAACAAAACTGAAGGATTAATTCAAAAACAAAAGCCTGTTCTGGCTTTAAAGTCATTGTTATAACATCATAAAAGGACAGTATAAAACAGCAGATTAGGCAAATTTATCATACTATTTTTACCTGATTCATATGCTGACCAAATACACATAGGTTCTGAAGTTTGCGACTCTTTGCTGGCATCTAAAGGCTCCACGTCTCTAATGAATTTGAAGATTTTTTTTTTTTAATTAACAAATGTATCTTCATCATACCAGGCTATAAAATTGTAAATGAAATCCCTATGGTCTGAAAATGTGGTTTAACACCTTGGAAACTTCCTTTTCTTTCAGTAGAACCCATGGTCATCTGGAAAATATTTCAGCCTTTGATCTATTATACATCAAGTGTTCAGTTGCTCCAGCAGCGGGAAGGGTGGATGCCTCATTTCCAGCCTTCCACGTGTTATCAGCACACTTCGAGGAGTGTTCGTTCTGTTTACCAGCAGACAAATGATTTTCAGATGGTAGTCAAAGAAAAATCTCCTGCAAGTAAATTCATGACCCATTCAGTTTATAAAAGCTCCAAAATGCCATTTGTTAGTCTCAGGAAAGCCAAAAAGGCAAAGGTTTGATATGCCAACCTTGTTTACCTGTTCTCCTAATTTCAGTGCAAAATATTTCTGGTTTTTCATTGTATTCATAAAAATAAGTTCTTAGCCAGGGCCAGAGCTCTCTGGTTCAGGAACTCACAGATTGGACTCATTTTGTTGTTCAGAGAGATTTTCTATTTTCCCTCTTTAAGCTTCTTGCTAAGAATCTAATCATTTGTGAGTTCACACTATGCTCTGCGCCACTGTTATGCTGATTTCTTCTTTTATAATTTTACGGTCTGATCCTGCAGACCTTACCCACTTGGAATAATCCTTATTTACATGAGTAATTCTGTTGAAGTCAATGGAGCACCTTACATAAGTACTGCTCGGCATGAAAAATGGATGTCAGGATCAGGCGTTCTCTAGGTACTGCAGACTGTGGAGTTTTTTTCCATTGCAGCATTAAAATGTATCTTGGGGAACAAAGTTGCTTTGAGTTCTAGTGCCTTCAATTTTAACATCTTTGAAGCTGCACACTGCTGTCACAGGGAATTCATAAGTTTGTATGAATTGAATCCACAGAAGGGAAGCAAAAGCAGTAAATATACCTCTCGTTGCCAGAAGGCTGAATATTTTTATCATCTTTTAATCCATACACATGTATGCCCTCGTCATAAATCTGTGCAGCATTAAAGGTATTTGTGAATGCTGAATTTCTTTTGCTTTTGCCTTAACATTATACCATGGCTCTAGGAAGTGGTTCAGGACAAATTCCCTGGTGATGTGAAATGGTCCAACTCCACAGAAAGCAATGAGGCTGAAGCTGCTCCAATTTACACCTGAAGAGAACACAATCCAATCTATAACAGCACTGTCTTGCTGAGCCTGTGACAACACAAATTCACTGTGACAACAGGTACTGAAGTCTGTATGAATAGAAGACAACACATGGGATATTCTAATACCAATGTTTTATTTCAGATCAAATTGTACTTGCCCCTCATCAGGATCCTGAATTCAATGAAAGGGGACAAGTATAAGCAGAATTCCTCCAGTTACACAACCTAGGTGGGGTCACCTTTATAGCCCATGCCACTGACCTGCACACGGGGGCACAACACATAAGGACAGTAATATGTCCTATGGTCCCTACACAATGATTATGTGTCCCTCTACACATAGCACAGGGCTGTTCCTGAAAGGTGTTTTTTTTTTTTTCCTCACTCGCTATTGACATCAGTAGTCATTCATACTATAAAGCAATAGGCTGTGTTTTTCTCTCCATAAAATGCCTCTTCAACATGTGCAGTTGTGATGGTGATAAGATAGTTAGCGTGTGCTGGGAATCTGGAAAGGTAACTTCACAGACTTGCCCTGGAGCTAGGAATACCTGTTCCAGAGGCACTATATTTTCTAATTTGCCTGACTGACAGGGTGCAACTGGAGCTTGCCATCTAGCCAAACAGATGTGTGACAGTTCACTGCAATGTTAAGAGGATGTTGTGAGGGAAGAACCTCGCCTGCTTTATAAGCCTCAAGGGAAAAATGACATTAGTCTCTGTTTGCACAACTTTATTCACACAAACAACTTGTAGACTTTCAGCCTTTCAGGTGGCCAATTCTGAAGGTCACCCTGGCTTTCACAGAAGTGTACTGGGGGAAAGTTGTCCTACTGGAGAATGCACTCCTGTAATTTGATGCATACTCTGTGGAAGTGTCAGTTCTCTGTGAGCGGTAGCAAATGTTTAGACCCCGAGATTATCTAGGAGGCTCTTGGTTGCTATGGTAACCAGGAGATCATGATAAACTAGTACAGAATAGCCGACATCCACAATCCACAAAAAAATTAAGTAGTTCAGGACAATGAAATCAATGACTCCCTTTGCTGTGTGGGATAGAATCTCAGCTGAGTGGAATCACAAAATGCAACAAGGAAATCTGAACAGCAGTGACTTGTGTTTGCATCTTAACTCGAGTACACACACACCAGAAAGACTCAAATGAATGTGGCTTTAGGACAGGAGACTTTACTGCATACTCAGGCAAGCTAAGGAAGTACAGGGTGCATGAATGGACTGGAATGTGGACAAAAAACTGACTGGAGCATTGGGCTCAGAGAGTAGTAATCAATGGCTCAATGTTTAGTTAGCAGACATTATCAAATGGATTGCCCCAGGGGTCAGTTCTGGGGCTGGTTTTTTCTGATGTCTTCATCAACAAGCTGGAAGATGGCATCGAGTGCACCCTCAGCAAGCCTGCAGATGACACCAAAATGGGGGGAGTAGTAGATACACTGGAGGGTAGGGCTAGGATTCAGACTGACCTAGACAAATTGGAGGATTGGGCCAAAAAAATCTCATGAGGTTCAACAAGGACAAGTGCAAAGTCCTGCACTTAGAATGGAACAGTCTAATGCACTAGTACAAGCTGCAGGTGACTGGCTGGGCAGGAGCTCTGTAGAAAAGGACCTGGGGATTACAGTGGACAATAAGATGTATTTGAGTCAGCAGTGTGCTTGTTTCCTTGTTTCCTTAATGATCTAGTTGGGGCTGCTCCTGCTTTGAGCCAGGGGTTGGACTAGTTGACCTCCTGAGGTCCCTCTCAGCCCTAACTTTTTATGATTGTATGATTCTATGATACCCTGTCTGAACAAAGATGGTATATATATATATATCACACTGAATTAGCCAATTGCTTCAGACTATGATATCCATGTGAAGATAAAAACCCTGAAAGTTGTGCCTCTTATAGTTTAATTTCCTGTACTTAGTACAGGTATAAAATGTTCTGTGTAATACTGTTACCAAGAACCGGTTACCCGAATATTCTCTTCTCAGTATTCAAAGAGAGTCAATTCAAGTGTGAAAAACAGAAAGGTACAGATAATATCACAAGACTATTAATCAAAGTCTAGCAGGGTAGCTCCAGACCCAATGCAGCCACAATGGTGGTATGGTGTGTTGATGCTGCAGCAGCAGATATTTTTGCATCCCCCTACAAATGCTATACATTCTTCTGAAACCAGCTGCACACAGAAGCTATATTAACCTTAGACTTTAACGGCATCTTGATTATATGTAAAATACCTTCTTATAGTCACCTTTCTTGTTAGAGTATAAATTTTCACCTCAGATTCCAGGTCACGATTTCTATATGGAGAACAGTGTAACAGTGTTACTACAAATATTACACTCTGAGTCTCAGAACTCTTTTATCTTCCTCTTATCTGTCACATTGGCTACCAAACTGTAATGCAAATAATTCAGTCTAGTAAGGCAATTATTCGTGGTAAATGAAGTAACATTGGCAGTGAGGTACACTGCTCCATCAAGAGAACCCTTTGTTAGTTCTTCTGCCCCAACACTGAGACTAAGTACAGACATCTGGGGGAGGTTAATAGGATCAAAATGGTTCCCTGATATTAGGTAAATCAGGATGGAGGTGGGGGGGTGCTAAAAGAGGGGTTGGGGATCCAGCAGGCTGGAGGGGATTGGGAGTCTGCCAGGGAGTAGGGGAGAGGCATGGCCCATGAAGGGTGGAGGGCAGACATGGCCTGCAGATGGTATGGGCAGGGCCAGTTTGACCCATGGGTAGGGCAGGGGGGCAGGTATGACCCCTGGGTGCTGTGGGCAGGGTAGGTGCAAACTGCAATGGGTGGGGAGCAGGTGCAACCCGCAAGTGGGGTGGGGACCCCCCCAGTGAACCTACACCCTCATCCCTTCTGCCCTTCCCCCAACCAGGACTTGCTTGCTTGGCTCTGGCAGCAGCAAATGGTGATAAAAGAGACTGCACCCAGAGTGGCTTGTGAAATGAGGGCTGAGAGGGCTGGCTGGTCTGTGGTGGCAGGGGGACGAACAAAGGGCCAGGGGGGAAACATAGCCCAGTGCAGGCAGGGGGGAGAAGAACATCCAAGCCCCTGGGCTATGCAGGGAAAGTACAGAAGTTTCATGTATCTGTTTGATATAAATTGAATAATTTTGATACTATATCAATCCGAGTTAAACCACATTCTGCAATTTTAAGACTAGTTTGTATGCATGGAACTTCTGTACAGTTACAGGTTTAGACTTATTGCCAGTTACTAAGGCTGGGTCTATAAGTGTGAGGTTGGCACCAGGACGAGCTAAGTTTAAATTTTAACCTCCCTGAATGTCTGTACTTAGCCTGAGAAGTGGTTATAGGTACATAATATTCCTGTCAAAGAGAAATCTGCTCACAAAAGCTATAAACATAGTAATCCAACAGACTGATATTTTACTACTGAGTAACTGAATATTCTGAATTTGATGCATAGGCAATGAAACTCTCATAGTGTATTAATTTTGAATGTAAGATGTTCACTGTTAAAACCCTCCTTATAACAGGTGTGTATCAATATTCATAAATGCTAATTTACAATCACATGTACGACTTTTATTTTAACTGCTGTTGTATAAAGTAGCTTAGCCCATTCTCATAGGTGTGGACAAGGACAAGGAAACAAAGGAGATGAATAAAACCCCAGTTATACCACAAGGAGCTGCTACACAATTTTTCCTTCACAGATCTGTTGCTGTACTTAAATTCCTGATTTTTCTTTTTAAACTGTTGATTTTGGCTTGGGTTGCATATGTTATCAATCTCTCTTGCTATAATTTATTTTATTATCATAGTGTTGTTACTACAAGTCTCTCCAAAAAAGAAACAACCCTGGGTGTGTTCTGAAATGACACATAGAAACTGGCAAAACCCAAAAATAATTTCAACCTATTTTAAATCTTTACTTGCCACCTTGAAATGAAACTTGTTTTGATCTTGTCCCTCAACAAAAATCAGAATGAAATTACTTTCCTATGAAGTAGAATAGGTTTGTTGGTTTTTCTTTTTAATTAAACAACCACAACACAAGCCTGAACAGATTAATTTAGGGATCAGTTCCACAAACTGCCAAATATTATAGTCTTACCCCAGCAAAACACTTACCTATGTGCTTAACTTTAAGCAAACGATCAGTTCTGATGAAGTGAGCTAAAGTATTGCTGGGTCTGAGCCAGCACACTCAGCAGCTTGCAGGATTAAAACCTAAGTTATTTAATACAGCTACAAAGTAAATCAGATCTTATAGCGAATGTCCTGTCCCACAAGACCAGGACTATTTCTTAAACTCAGATATGTGCTGAATAGTTCAAATACAATTCACATGTTTCAGAATGTGACAGTCTAGCAATCGCTGGTATGATGGGAAACGATCCACAGTTTTTCTGCCCTTCCATCTATTTTGGATGAATCATATTAAGTGCAGTTGAAATTCCTACTATCCAAACCAGCAAGAATGGAAACATTTGATCAGAGAGGCAATTTATATAATTTAGGTGGTTTTCTTGTTTGGGAAACTACCCTACTGGTATCTATGGGATTAGGGAAGCCAGTTTAATTTGTTTCTGGCCATGAGAGACAAGCAATGTAAAAGACATTCATTTTCCAGCTCTCCCCTCTTCTCTGGGACACAAAGAAAAACAGGACTTCACAAAGTTTTATGTTGTAGGCATATTAACCTTTTGCAGATTAAAAATACATTTCTTCTTACTCAAAAATAACTTACTAATGGAACCTTTCCAGCTTTTCACATTTCTGTCCTCAGCTTCCAATCTTAACTCTTAAGACCTTTCATCCTGTAGCAGGTGCTCAGAGAGACTATAATATCTCCTGTATTATTATTACGCTGGGTTCTGTACAAACATGGAACAAGAAGATGATCCCTGACCACAAGCACTTACTGTCTAATAGTATGACAAGAGGCAACAGGCAGAAACAGATGGATGGGAGGGTACCAGGAGACAAGACTGGTCAGCATGCCAAGCAAAAACATCCTAGCCATTGTCAGAGTATTGAAGGCACCCTGCCAAAGGAGAATTTTAGGGAGAGATTCGAAGCAAAAATAATGCCAGAGCTATGGGGATTTGAGGGGGGGCATGGAGGAGGAGAGTGTATATAAGAATGGGAGGCAGAATGGGAAAAACCAAAAACAAGTGTTTGAAAATGTAACAATTATGTAAGAAGCTCTGGCACCCTGTCTTGTTAGGATGTGGGACCAGTTTCTTAATTCTGAATGAGAGGAAGGAAGAGGATAGGTCATGAAGGGCCTTGAAAATCAAGACAAGTTGTTTTGGTTTGATACAATAGAGGAGGAAGAGCCAGTGGAAGGATGTAAAGGAAGGGTGACAAAGTCAAAGTGACAAGTTAGGAAAAATGGCCTTTTCAGAAGCATTATGAATGGGCAGACATGGGATAAGATTGCATTTGTTACCACCACAGAAAACAATGTTTCAGAAATCAGGACAGGCGATGACAGAAGCCTGGGCAAGAGATTTAGTTGAAAGACTAAATGGGGGCTAACCTCTTATGTAGGAAAAAATCAGTGAAATTTAAATATAGCCTGGATATGAGAACATAGAGTGAAGACAGTTAAAGTTCATGCAATTGTTTCAGGTCTGAGGACAAGCAGGGTAGCATATTGTCCATTTTGATCAAGGAAGAAAGTAGCAGAGACAGCTTTGGGGATGTCATTAAGAGCTATGATTTAGCTATGTTGACTTTGTGGTCATGGCTGGAAATACAAGAAGAGCTATCAAAAAAACCCCCGGGTTTGTCTACATGAGACACTTTATTGTGCAGTAGACTGATCTACTACATAGTTAAGCATCACTGTCTGCACGTGTGCACATTGACTCTGCAATAAGTTAGTCTACTGTGCAGTTAGCTACTATTTGTAAATGCAGGTGATAAACTAACTGTACAGTAAATACAGTGGTGTAGTGTATGTGTAGACACTGATAGGGAGCAAATTTATGCCCGGTCAGCACCAACACAGGGGACAGGGAACTCCCCCGGTCTTGGTGCTACTTACCTGCCATCTCTTCACAGAAGCTGGCAACCCAGCAGCACAGGGATAGAGTATCTTTCTGCCCCACTCCTGTCCCAGTGCTTCTCAGATCCCTACAGGAGCCCCTTGGGCTGGCTGGGAAGTGTCCCACTTCAAGGGCAGCTCCCAGCCAGCTCCAGGCTGTGCAAGGATTTTCCCTGGGCAGCCTGGGGCAGGTGCCAGCCAGTTCTGGGCTACTCAGGGAAGGTCCTCTGGGCATGGGGCTTTTCCCTATGTGCAGGGGGCCAAGATCGCTCTGTGGAGGCAGCTGTCTCCCAGGCCCCTGCAAAGCAGGATGTGCACAAGGCCGGGAGACAGCTGCCACTGCTTTTGGCATAAGTTTCCTAGCCCAATGCACAAGGGAACCAAGTCTGTGCTCATTACCAGGCCCTGGGCTAATACCCAGAGAAGCTGGAGCTCCCCCTGGCTGCTGCAGGGGACCATAGCAGAATTGGAACAGCCCTGGACCAGAATACTCCTGTTGAGAGCAAATTTGTTCTCAACAGGGAGCACATGTAGACACACTACCCAGAAAGTATTACTGTGCAATACTGTATTGCGCAGTTTGCCTTTAAAGCATCAATTGCACATATAGATGCAACCAATCGAATTTGATATGGATCAATGAAGAATTATATCTTTGGTATCCCCACAGAAAATCAGAAGGTGCTGAGGAGAATCCTTCAAAGCACATGCTGAAGATAGGACACACATATAAACCTTTAAATAACGAGATTTCTTGTAGACTAGAATTACATTTAGGTGCCTAAATTCACTTGCACATTAATAGATGGAACAGAATCTGACCCAGAATTCCAGGCTGGTCAAGACTTTGATGAAGCTAGTTTCTCTTGATTACAAGCATACAGCATGGATTGGAGAGGACCTCAGCTGGGATTAGAATAGAGGAAATTTAGACAATCATTTTAAAAGGCATGCTCAATGAATTTAGAAATTAAAGCAAGATGCTTCTGTTGGGATGGTGAGGACAGAGAATGCTCACAGGAATTTCTCAAGGGTCCGGAGGTGAAAATCTATGAGTACATAACAAGTCAGATACTAAAGAAGCCAGAACACCATCTTTCTTTGTCAGTTGCTTTCAGCTTTGATACCTTGATGGCAAGCACACTTTGCAGCTTATGAATATCTACTTCAGTAAAATAGATTTTACTCAACCAATTTCAGGAACATGAAGTGGATGAACAATGATGTATTTTAAGAAGAACTTGTATCAAGTTTGCATCAGTAATATATCCAACTCCTGTGGCAGCATTTGGGCTGCAGGTTTAATCTATCTGTGACATCTGAAGTGGAGGAACTGGTAACATAATCAATGGCAAGGGATAAAAATTGCTGTCATGAAGATCTCAACACCCTTAATAGCAAAATGGTTAATTATACAGACAAGCAACAAATGCCACAGTGCTGCAGTTGTGTTTAATGTTAAATTATACTGGCTCTGTTACTTACTTGTGCTGGACTGACTTTCACATTATGAATGTAAACATAGGGTAGATAATTACTAGAGACATCTGCACAGATTCTCTCAAGGGGGAGTGGACATTTTTATCAAACAGAAATAAATTTATTATTGTATGTATTAAGCTTCCATTATGTAACAAGAGAACAAATTTACAGTGAGAGAAGAACATAAAAATCAGTTGTAAAACCCCTAATCGTTTCCTTATTGGTGTTTTGTAGATAGTATAGTAGCATAGATTACTTTGTGCTGAATATTTATTTATAGTATATTGTTAAATGCATAGACAGAACTCTTGATATCAATATAAAGACACATCTATAGATATTTTAAGTTATATGGTAGAGACAGACAAATATTCATGTAAAAGTCATGGTAGATTTGCACCTTATAGACTAATCAAAGTAGATGTAAACCAACAGTGAGTTGAAGAATAGTTATAAGAGTATTGTAAGCTTTCCTTTCCAAACAAGCAGCTGTTCAGAATGTAAACGTATATTCAAATAGGCTATGTGATAGTCAAATATAGCTATAAAATATCATTATACATGTGATCTGTTTGGAAAAATATATTCACATGAACAATGCAAAATTCACAAGAAATTCAAAGCTTTAAAATATTTCAATATAAGCTTTAAACAAAAATAATTAAATCCATTGATTCTTCTGAAAAAAATGTTGTAGAGTTGTTTTAATTTGTTTTCTGCTTCATTTTTTCAATCCCTCCCTGCCCCAGCCCCAGACACCACAAAACTTTTAATTTAAATGTATAGTTACATATACTGCACTGATTTAAGTGGGGCTTTGTTTGAAGACATCCAAGAATTTTAACCTCTCTGGATTTTTTTCCCAGCCTTATCTGAAACATTCACCCAGTTCTACTTATTTTCTTTATGGAAATGCTATTAAATCCAATAAAATTGCTTGAAAAATGCACTATTCATATGAGAAATAGGTAATCAGCCTATGCCCACATAGTTCTCTCACAGTGAGAAAATTCTTTGAAAAAGAATTTTACAAAAGCAGCATTTGGAAAGACCAGGAAAAAGAATTTAAAAAAATAGTAGTTTGATGTTTTCAGCTGTACTTATTGACAGATATTTATGGCACTTGTATGAATCCCTGCACCATTATATGGGAGTACCTTACAATATTATTGAATTAATCCTGAACATGCTGGTGAAAAAGGGAAGCACTGGTATCTCAATTTTACACATAAGGAATTAAAGCATAAAGGGCATGTCTGTGATACTCCATCTTATTTAAATAGTCTGCAAGGAACACTGCACTTAGAGATAAACCAGCTATCTCTTCATGGCACTGCACTGTGCAATGTAGACATATGCATTCACAAGACTACACAGAAGCACAGTAAATAATTGATCCTACGCTTCCCAAATCCCCATACTAGTATCTTAACCACCAGAAGTCACCCTGTCTCTCAAATAACTTTCTAACTTTGAGTCCAGAGTAAAGCAGAAATAATGGTACAGTGTGCGCGTGTGTGTAATGTACATGCATATATGTCTGTATGCATGTGTGTGTGTATGTTCATCTCAGGTTACAATTCTATCCACAGTTTTCTCATCCTCTCAGAGGAAAGCTCCACTCTCTCTTAGAGGCAGAAAATAGGATGACTCAAAATGAACTAACTGGAACTAGTGACACGGGAATAACCAGCAGATATTTCATTGGAGACCTGACAATTAACTCTACGAGAAGTCAAAATTGTTGTTGGGGTTTTTTTTGAGGAAGAGAAGTGAATTTAATGCAGTCTGAGCAAGAGAAAAAATATTCAGCTGTGCTACATGCCTCCACCTACATGCCTAATATTCTTTGATATTTTTTCAGCGGTATGATCAACCTCCTCAAATGAAATAAGGGATGATGTACACTTCCCATCTTGACAAGCACCAACATTTACATTTAGACTCTGCCAGAAAGAAGAATTATACAATTTTATCTAAAAGAAATTATAGAGTTTGGGAGTTTGGAAATGTTAATACGTTGGATTAATTATAATTAATTCATTTCAAAGCAAAAAGCTAGCTCATAATTTTCTTCCTTGAATATATTCAGCTTTGAAAAATTTAGGACCAGTGGGAAAATTCACTATGAGCCTGATCATATACTATTGAAGTTAATCAGAGTCTTGCTGTTCACTTTGTGGAGAAAAGGATTGAAAATACTTACATTTATTATAGTAAAATGTACTTGTATTTATATATTTGTAGTTCTGTTGGCTGTGGACTATTATATTTTGTTAAAGTACCTCAGGTGCATGAAAAAACCCAGCCTCCAGCCTCCCTCCCCCACCCCTACCCCCATCTCTGACAGACATATAGCAAATAGCATCGGTGCTGGAGAAAAAAAAAACTTCACCCCTTCATGTTCGGTCTAGCTCTGGTCACAAAAACATGAGACAGAGCACTCCAGAATACTGAAGAGTGTGATCGGATGACAGAAGAACGTAAGAGCACAAGAAATGCCTTACTGGACCACACCAACGTGCAGAGAGACATTGATAGCTGTGTTAGTCTGAAATCAAGTAGAAGGAAGGGTAGATGTCTACCTTATAAACTAGCTACATTTTCCATCTAGCCCAGTATCCTCTTTCCAAGGAATGAATGCTTTAGATGGAGAGCACTGAATCAGGTATATCTACAGTGATCTGTCTCCTATTCATCCACTACCATTGGTTTCAGGATGCCAGAGGAAACATCTCCAAATTCTGTTTAACTGTCATTAATAGATCTGTCATCCATGAATTTGGTCTCTTATTGAACCTAGACAACCTATCTTTCACTAAAGCTCCTGTGGCAATGGGTTCTGCAAATTACCTGTATAACCACTTAAAAAATTGCTTTCTCTTAGAGGTTTTAAACCTACCTCCTAGTAATTTCAGGGTGTGCCCCTAGCCCCCGTTTTCTGGGACTTGGTGAAGAATGATTCCCTGTTCACTTTGTCCATATCTCTTCGAGGTTTTATAGACCTCTTTCATATCCCCGCTTAGCCTTCTCATTTTCGAACTGAAGAGTCCTGGCTTTTTTGCTCTCTTCTGCTATGGCAACTGCTCCCATCCTCTGGTTATTTTGGATGCCTTCATTTGTACCTTTCTAATTCTACTACATCTGTTTTGAGATATACAGACCAAAATTGCACATAGTATTCAAGATTAGGGTGCACTATGAATTTGTGCAGTGGCATGATAATGTTGATGATTCCCAACATTTTATTGACTTTTTGGCTGCTACTGCACATTTAATTGTTGTTTTCAGAGAACTACCTATGATGACGCCAAAGTTTCTTTCCCGAGTCATAACAGCTGGTTCAGAACATGACAAATCTGAAGTTTTCCAGACATTGAGACAAGTGGATGACCCTGAGCTACAAATTCTTTCTATTTCTCAAAGAAATACCCAACATGCTACTGACCCAGGTCTGAATAATTATAATGAGCTCGGCACACTTTCCTGACATATTTTGTATTGGTATCATAAAGCCCCAGTCTCAATTTTCTTCTTCTCAAGGCATGTCCTTATGTGCATTTACAATGGCTTAAAGTTGCAACTATACATTCAGCATAGGCCAACAGCTACATGTTCAGGCATTAAAATACATTAACACAGTGTTTGGACTGACTTGGGGATAAAGTTAATCCCAAGTCAGTCCACACACACAGTGTTACTGTGCAGTACATTGTCTACATGCGCATTGTTGTGCAGTAACTAATCAGGTGTAAATTGGCTACCTGCATGATGCAGGTGTCAAATTTACGCCCGAGTTGACAGAAGTTGCCATACTTACTGCACAGTAAATGTGCATGTATAAAGGCACCCACAATGTAAATGTTTCCACACATTATATACGACTCTCAGTTACACCAAAAATTGATAGAGTTATTTTGAATTCACACTTGTGACACTAAGGGCATGCCTCAACAACAGATTTACCATGCCAGGCAGTAGGACACTGTTTAAGGGCACTACTGCCTTGTACAATATGTCTGGTTTAAACATGCCCTAAGCTCAAAAATCGCTTCCCTTTCCCTAAAGCAACCAACGCAGAAGACAGGATGAAATCTCAGTCCAACTGAAGCCAAAGGGAGTTTTCCACTGACTCCACTATAGCCAGGAGTTCATCCCAGGTACATATACAACAAACACCGGCATGCAAATTGGTATGGTGCAATACCAACAGCTCACCTTTTCATTCTTCTTACTGTCTTAAAAGCATATGCCTATGGCATCTTGCCAGTGATTGCTGCAATGACTGGAAGCTTTATAAGTTTTGTCCCTTGTGTGAACTCTCTTGAATTTCCTTCTACCCTTTTCATATGTTTGTTGCTTCACTATTATTATTTTCCATTTTGCTATCATCATTCTTATAGCTTATCTCTAAAAGCATTCATAAAAAATTGTTATATGTTTTAGTTCCTTTGATTTTAGTATGGTACAAGGTGAAGATGTCTTTTCCTTTGTTTTGCACTCAGGTTTTTAACAAGCCATTTTGTTAATCATCCCTAGTGGTCTTTAAGAAAAAGGCAGCAATGTAATAACTAGGACCCAATTGTATACATGTAACTAAGTGCATGAGTGGTCATACTAAAGTCAATGGAATTACTCATGTAAGCAAAGTTATGCATGGTCAGAAGTGTTTGCATGATATGGGCTTTAAATTATACACTGTGTTAGGGCAAGAACTGTTTTGCATGCAGTATGTTGTGTTTGAGCAGTATGTAGAAGAGAAGTCCTTGATCCTTGAGCGGTCATATCTCCAGAAACTACCATAATACAAATTTAAAACAATAGTAGGAGCAGCAGCCTACTGTAGATGGTTAAGGGAACAGACAATCATGATTAAATTGTAAAAGTATATGCAGAAGTACCATTTGCTACCATCTGGTTTGTCCTGTAATATTATTGTAGCTGGTGCAAATCTTTTTGGATTTCATGTTTGGCAAATCTCATTGATAAAACTTTATTATACATTAAAAAAAAAATTCAGAGCTGGTCCTGCTTTTCAAAACTGAAAAACATAGGATTTTTTTATATTTTTATATTTTCTGTATAACATTTTTTAAATCTTTTTTCTTTTCCCCCTACATTTTCAACAAGCGGTAGAACTATCTTTCTTTTGCAAGATAATGCAGACATTTTAACCACAGAAATTTATATCAGGTAAGTTTGGAGACAAATACATTTATCATGAAATTAATCTGTTAAACAATATGATTGTAATCTATGGATTTACTAGTCTCTGCTACTGCAGATTTTTTAATTGACTGGTTACAATGGCCACTGTAGAAACATTTCAAAGGCACTAGATGTTTATCTATACTACATAAAAAGGAGATATGAGTATATTCTTCCTTTGAAAATAAAAACTGTTCTACTTTTGGAAGGAATGAAGTAATAGTTACCAACCCCCTTGAGGTAGCCAATCTGAATCAGATTTAATTCAAATAACATATATGTGTGGGGAACAGAATAGAAGCCTTGTACATGCACTACGATAAATAATGGGCCAAAACCTGACACCAGAGCAACTCCTCTCATGTAACTGAACCCCAGTGCAAACTAAACCATTGCAGAATGTTTCCCATAATAATTGAAATGAAAAGGAGAGTGATTCTAAAGTAAGCAGTTATTCACTGAAACTGGAATCCACTTGGTCTGCAAAGTGTCCAGTATTTAGATTCTACTATAGTTGCTCAGAAAGTAAAATCAACTCCCCCTAATCCAGGACCAAGGAGTAGTGCTGGGCTGGAACTACACACACCTCTTCTCCATGATATTTGCATGGTATACTAGACATAATGGATCAGGGTAAGATGGCCCTCCATATTGGCCTGCAATGCAGACTTTTCTACAGCAGTAAGCAACCTCATGAACACTCGGAAAATTGTTGCATGAAGTCAGCTTTACAGCGGTCAGCTTTAGAGTGGTCTCCTGAAACCAGGGGAAAGTCCCCCTGCACTGTAGGATGATAGACTATCATGTTATGACTCACCCTTGGGTGGTGGGGAGCAGAAGCAGCACTCATTTATGACTCACTGTATTGTATAATGGCTTGGAAAATCATTTTACTGCACCCTGTACAAATACATATTGAAAGTATATCAAATATGTTGAAATAATTGGAACACAATTAGAATGTTCTAAGCCAAAAGAAAGAGAGGAAGGTTGCTCATTATGAGGCTCTTTTCTTCACTGAGATAACCTATTAGCAGACTTATTCAGTGTTTTCCTTTGAAGTAGTCAAGGCTTAAAACGTTTGGCTAAAAATAGAACTGTGCGAAGCGGGGGGTTGGGGTTGAGGGTTTTTTGTTTTGTGTTGTTGGTTTTTTACTTCCAAAAAAAAACTGGGAAAATTTTGATTTACTGACAGCCTTGCTTGGGAGTGACTATTTCCAGTCCATCATCAAAAAAATGCAAGTTATTCTGAAGCTGTAGGGACAAACAGATTTTGGAGTAAAAAGTGTGTGTGTGTGTGTGTGTGTGTGTGTGTGTGTGTGTGTGTGTGTGTGTGTGTGTGTGTGTGTGTGTTTCTTCAAACTCCAGACATGTCTTCCCTTCTAACAGGAACAATATTCAAAGCTTGGTATTAAGATCAATGTTCCCTAACTAAAATATACTGCAAAATGCATTCTCTAGTTAACTGATGGCTGGTCCAGGAGTAGGAAAATTGTGGCCTTCCCAGTCTGGATAGACATTGTGTAAGGCCTTGAATAAGACATTTAGGGCTGAATGTGACTGGAACTGAATTTACAACCCCATATTTGGTATCGAAGGGCATGTCTCTAATGCCAAGTTAACATGCCAAATGGCACTAAGCTGACGTGTCATAATCGTGCTATGCTGTGGCGGGGGGCACATCTACATGTGCAACTAATTTGCTTTAAGGTTATTGCATAGTAAAATAAGGCATAGTAAGATGAGGCTGGGAAAGCATCTACACGTGCACCCTGTCAGGCACAGACTTGCACCCAACAGGAGCACTCAGGTACAGGGCTGCTCCTGCCCTGCTGTGGCCCTCTGCACCAGCCAGGGAGAGCTGCGGGCTCCAGCTGCAGCTGCCTGAGGGTCAAGGGACTCTGGGGGCAGGCTCAGCCTGGCAGCAGGCTCTAAGAGCAGCCTCAGGCTGGAAGGGGTGTCTGGGGGAAAACTCAGTCTGACGGGGCTCCAGATACAGGCTCAGACTGGCTCCAGGGGGGCAGACACCGCCTCGCATGGGGTACTGTTTTGGGAGCCTGTTGCCAGTGTGCCATCAACACTCCTTGCCCCCTATCTGGAAGCAGCCGACAGGCATCATACCCACAAGGTGCGCACGGACCACCTCCTTCTCCATGCTCAGCAGTAGGGTCCCTGGGGAGCTGCCCATGAACCCCAACCCTAAGACCACATACACTACAAACAGTTTGTAACAAACACCAAACTTCCCCCATATCATAATGACAGACCTCCCCACCCTCTCTCATGCACCACTCTCTCCCTCCCTCCTAGCATTACACCCCTCCCTAACCCCAATCCACACCAACAATAAAGGTCCTGCTTATTATTCTACTATGTTTAATGTGTTTTCTGAACTGTAAGGGGAGGGAACAATGAGGTGGAGGTGCCCATGGTGCAGATCTTGGGCAGAGGTACCTGGCACCCCAGCCTCTGGCGGCACCACTGTGAGTGTGGACACTGTGGCAAGGCTGGTAGCTTGGAGGCTTGACCACAGGTAAAGGTGGGTCTGTCTAGCCTGCCCTGCCTGCTCCCCGTCCTCCATGATGGGGCTAGGGCTAGCAGGATCCATGTGCAGAGATGGCCCAGCTGCAGACAGCTTGCACTCAGGGGCTGCATGGAGGCTGAGTGAGCAGGGGGTTGCAGCCCAGGCAAGGAGCCAGGCCACTGGGGGAACCTAGCTGAATAGCAGGGGTCCCTGGCCACTGTTGGCAGTGCTGGACCTCATCCCAAGTGCTGTGGGTAGCTTTGTGGTGGGCTGTGGGTGGCTGCCAGGGCCCAAGTGGGGCCAGGGCTGGGCACTGGGTGGCATGAAGTTGATTGTTGGGGCCAGGGTAGTGTCCAGCACCCAGCAGTCATAGTTTCATAGTTTCATAGTTTGTAGGGTCAGAAGGGACTTGAGCAGATCATCAAGTCCAATCCCCTGCCATGGAAGGAAAGAGTACTGGGATCAAACGACCCTAGCAAGGTGTTCATCCAGCCTCCTCTTAAAGACCCCCCAAGGTAGGAGCCAGCACCACTTTTCTTGGAAGTTGATTCCAGTTCCTAGCTGCCCTGACAGTGAAGTAGTGCCTCTTGATGTCTAGCCTGAATCTACCCTCTGCCAGCTTGTAACTTATTTCTTGTCACTCCTGGTAGTGCTCGAGGGAACAGGGGCTCCCCCAATGCCCGCTGGTCCTCTCTGACTAGTTTGTAAATGGCCACTAGATCCCTCCTCAACCTTCTCTTGTGGAGGCTGAACATGTTCAGGTCCCTTAGTCTCTCCTCATAGGGCTGTAAGTGGCCCTCCTCTGGACCCTCTCCATGTTGTCCTCCTGAAGTGTGGCACCCAGAACTGGATGCAGTACTCCAACTGCAGCCGGACCAGTGTTGCATAGAGGGGGAGGATCACCTCCTTGGACCTGCTTGAGATACATCTGTGGATTCATGACAAGGTATGGCCTTCCTGACTGCGTCCCCACAGTCAGTTCTTCCTCCCCAGGTGCAGCACCTTGCACTTGTCAGTGTTGAAACCCATCCTGTTCTCATTCGCCCACCTTTGTAACCTGTTTAGGTCTGATTGCAGCCTATTCCTCCCTTCTAGCGTGCCCACTTCTCCCCACATCTTGGTGTCGTCTGCAAATTTGAACAGGGTGCTTTTTACACCCTCATCCAAGTTGCTCATGATGTTGAACAGTACGGGCCTGAGGACTGAGCCCTGGGGGACCCCACTGCCCACATCCCTCCAGGTCAAATAAAATCCATCTACCACCACTCTCTGGGTGTGGCCCTCTAGCCAGTTAGTGACCCATTTGACTGTGTAGGTGTCGACACCACAATCCCCTAATTTTTTAATGAGAATAGAGTGAGAGACAGTGTCAAAGGCCTTCCTAAAGTCCAGAAAGACTACATCCACTGCTACCCCTGCATCTAAGGATTTTGTGACCTGGTCATAGAAGACCACCAGGTTGGTCTGACAGGACCTACCTCTAATGAACCCATGTTGGTTGCCCCAAAGCATAACCTCCCCTCCTCGCCCCTCGTGGACATGCGCCAGGATAATACTCTCAAAAAGCTTACCCAGGATCAAGGTAAGACTAACTGGCCTATAGTTCCCTGGGTCCTCCTTCCTCCCTTTTTTGAAAATGGGAACGACATTGGCCCTTTTCCAGTCCTCTGGCACCATACCAGAGCACCATGAGTGCTCATAAAGCCATGCCAGGGGTCCCACAATGACCTCTGCTAATTCCCTCATCACTCTGGGGTGGAGATCATCAGGACCAGCTGATTTAAATACATCCAGTCCCTCCAGAAGTTCCCTGACTAGGTCCTCACTGACCCTAGGCCTCGATGCACCTCCCCTAGGACCTACGGGGGTCCCAGTGGGGGGGGCAACCCCATCCCTGCTCAGAAAAATGGAGGCAAAGAAATTGTTAAATAAGTTAGCTTTGTCATCTGGTGCAATGACCAGATTTCCTAGCATGTCTTGCAGAGGCCCCACGTTACCCGGTACCTTCTTTTTACCCACTATGTATTTAAAAAATGACTTCTTGTTGTCCTTGATCTGGGTAGCTAGTCCCAATTCCATCTCTGCCTTGGCATTCCTGACCGCTCCCCTGCAGCCCTGAGCAACTGAGGTATAGTCCTCCCTGGTGATGGCCCCTCCCTTCCATTAGGTGTACACCTCCTTTTTAGCTAGGAGACATTCCCGTATGCTTTTGGTGAGCCATGGGGGCTTTTGCAACCTCTTTCCACCTTTGATCCATGTTGGGATTACCTCCCTTTCGGCTTGAAGAATTGTCTCCTTAAGGAATGACCACTTTTCTTGGACACCTGACTCTTCTCCCCTCTGGAACCTCAATACCTCCCCAACTATTCTCCTTACCTCACTGAAGTCCACGCTCCTGAAGTCCAGGCCTGCTGCCTTGCTGCAAGCCTTTGCCACCTTGTGCTGGATAATGAATTGCACCAGGTGATGATCACTGTCACCCAGGTGGTCAAGCACCCACAGACCCCTTGACATAGAGTGCCACACCCCCACCTTTCCTTCCTGTCCTATCCCTCCTGTACAGCCTGTACAGCCCCCTCATTGGCCTACACTGCTTGGGCCAGCTGCTCCTAGGCCTTGTGTATCCTAATGAGGAGGGCAACCTGCTTCTCCTCAATGGCAAGAAGCCTTTCCTGGAAGGCATGGTCCTCTGGGTCCCTCTCCTGCTCCAAGTCCTGGGTTCACCAGGTCCATGACCCAGTCCTCTGTGCTGTGTCCAGCAGCTCCAGCAGCAGGATCCAGTCTTATGTCCTCCACTGACAAAGGCAATGCATGCAGAGGTCACCAGCTATTGGTGACTCTGTCTTTGGATGCATATCCCCACCAGTGGCTGATGTTTCTCCCCTGCATGTAGCTGCTGGATCTGCAGAACAAGGACAGAGAATCTCTTTGTGAAAGTTTGAACTATTTCAGAGATAATATGCACTGTACTGAAGGGCTGAGAACTGCCTGGCCTCAGATCAGGGGTCATGTGCACCCAGGGGTCCTGGACCATGGAAGTTGGAGAAATGGGCCCTGACACAGGTGGCCGTTGATCAAGCCCTCCATCCCGGTTCCCTCCACAGGGAAGGCTAGCCACTTCCCACTTGTGGCAGGCAGCCTTCTTTGCCATGCCCAAGCTGGACCAGTGCTGGCTTCTGCCAACAGCTGCCATGGCAACTCCAGACCAGCTCACCACCTACTCCTACCATGCAGTTTGCTTCAGTGTCACCAGGGACACAAAGCCCAGGTTTAGAGGGCAAGGGACTGGGACACAGAGTTGGTGATACCCCCCCCCCCAGCAGCCTGCTCCAGAGAGGCACCTAGGGCCAGGACCCCAACCGTGCCTCTAGTCAGAGTCCCCTGAACACACTGCAATGAGTTATTTCAATGTACCAAAGGGTGTCTGACCCATTACACACTAATGCTTCTGGTCACCAAAGTGCCTCATGCACAGCTGAGAATCTAGTATGACGCCATGAATTACAACAGTGTCCCAAGCAAGCCCACACTTCCCTACAATGTGTGCTGCCACCTACACTATAAGTCCCTGAGCCATAGCCAAGGAGAAGATCACTGCTGCTGTCAACATGTTTCTCTGCATGTAACAGGCTCCTGGCTCTCTAGCTGGAAGGGTGCTGGCCACTCAAGGAAGTCCTACCTCCCACTTCCCTATGTGCTGAGGGGAGGCATGCCAGTGCCCAGTGGGGGAACTCAGCCCAGGGTTGTATAGCACTAAGGGTGGGCAGTTGAGCTGATGTATGCATAGGTGGCCACAATATCCCCTTCCCCACCCCTGTCAATGGCCCTCATCACCAGTGGTCCCAATGGTCTGACTCAATCTCTGGTAGCAACAAAGTGGTCCAGCTGCCTGCGGGGCATGGAGTCACAGCACCTGGCTGTCTGGGCAGTGGCCCCCTCTGTAGAGGAGCTGGAGCTGCTTATCAGTGGGGTCATGCCTGTCCTGGCCTCCCTGCTTTAGATGCGTACATGGAGTTGGTGGGGGATGTCTTGGCCCAGGCTGCTTGCACTGCCAGCTGAAGCTGACACTGGGGAGAGTGCTAGGTTCTGCTGCTGGTGCCTTGAGGGGCCATTCCCCAGGTATTCCTCATCAGCACTGGCCCACAGCATACACTCTGGCAGCCCACCTGTACTCAACTACACATGGTGGCCCTTATCAGATTCCCTCACAACCAAGATATGGTTCAGTTATGGCATGGAGGCCATGGTCCTACAGGCAGCCCCAGACTGGCAGTTGTGGTCCCTGACACAGATACACACTGATCCTACGGGTACTTGACCTTGATATACTGTTGTCCAGACCACTGATGCTTCCATATGCAGGCCATCATGAGGCACGGTTCCAGACCACTCTGAGGTCATTAATCTCTTGCCCAATCCAGTTGGGACCCCAGACTGATGTCTTCAGTGTTGGGGACTCTGCCATCACAGGTGCTGCCAGAGGTCTCAGAGGCTCAGGCAGGGACTCTGCATGGTGTTGGGGCTTACCATGTGCCAACAGTAGAGGAGTACAGTGTTTGGGGGCAAGGCAGATGGAGGCATGGGTCCCAGGGGGCAGAGCCATGATCTTCAGTACTGCTACAGCCAGTCTGTGCACACAGCAGAGAGGTCCAGTGCCTGGCACAGGCCCCAGGGGTCTGAAGACCAACCTGGGCCAGCTACGGAGACATCCTTGCCATGAGGCTAGAGAAACTCCCAGCCACATGTCTCTCACAAGCAAGAGGCTAGTACCCTGCTGGGGTGGCTGACTGGGAACAGATTTGCTCCTGGTCAGAGTCTATATGTGCACTACTCTGCAGTAGCTGATGTGCAGTTAATCTAGTACCTGTATTTCTTGGTATTAGCAAACCTAATTTATTACACAATGAGGGGTAAGCACATATAGACAGTGAGTCTTTACAATGTGTTAGAATAGTCTAATACACAGTAAAGAAGTACCTCATGTAGATGTGTCCTGGGCACACAACCTCTCAAACAGGATATACAGTAATGTTTGCAAGACACTGCATCTGGGCTCTGCCTCTCATCGGTGGTTAGAGCACTTATTTAGAGCTGGACTCAATGATCTCTTGAGGTCCCTTCCGGCCCCTAATGTCTATGAAACCTATGAAATCATGTTTGCCCTTCAGTATTCATGTGTGATTCATGGTTGTAAACTCTCAGGGTTAGTTCTATTCTTCATCCTGTGTCTATTAAATATAGATTACATCAGTAGTGATGAAAGGAACAACCAAAACCTAGCATTGCTGAGTGTCCTCCCAGCTGAATGCCTTAAATCCTGACTATCTTCATGCCATAGGAACAGGCAGTGTTCCCTCCTTCAAGTGTGGCCTGGCTTCAAGAGGAGAAAGGTATATGCTCCCTTCTGTGGCATCCTTGTCTACTCTCCATGGGAGATGTGGTTGAAATCCTCTCAGGCTGAGGTAGGCCAATAACCCAAGTGCCTTCCTGGTTATTAAGTGCCAACACTTCCTGGTTATGTGCTTTCCTGTCTAATTTATTATACAAGACATGGGTACCACAGTCCCTCCCACACCATGTTTGAATGAAAGTGCCTCTGTTTTTGCTTTTGGGGCTGAATCTAACACTATCACTGTAGGTAAGGCATGGACTGAATACATCTACCCAATCAGGCTGATAAGTATGCTCTTTCCTAGATCTCCAACCTCATAGTTTCATAGTTGTGAGGATCAGAAGGGACCTAAATAGATCATCAAGTCTGACCTCCTGCCCTGGACAGGAAAGACTGCTGTGGGCATATGACCTCAGCCAGGTAGAAACTTGGACTAGCTGTTTCAAGAAAGTACCATCCACCATTTCCTCCTGGTCTGCTCTCCCTCTAACCTGAACCCACAGACTTCCAAAAGACCTTTCTCCACTTCCATACTGGAGCTCTATGCAATCATATGGTTCTTCTACATAAAGTACACCTCCTTCCCAACATTTTCCATGCATCCATGACAACGTGCCAATCATGCAAGCTATTCCACTAAGTCTCTGTTATTCTAATTACATCATAGTGCCATGACTTGCAATTCTTCTTGCTAGTTAACCAGGCTCAATGCATTTCTGTAAGTCGCACCTGAGGTAACTAGTTGATTAACTTGATTTCCTCAGGAAATATGAGAAGACTTCCCCTGAAAGTGGGAAGCTGAAAGCACATTTCACCCCAGGTGGGACTTGAGCACACAATCCCTAGGTTAGGAGGCCAGTGCCTCAGTCATTAGGCTGCTAGGGCTTGTACTAGTGAGCTTGTGAGCTTTCTTATTTACAGTTTACCTTTAGAGACCACATGACATGTAAACCAGACTGAGATTTTGCCAAAAGATTTCAGAAGAATTTTTCATTCTCTCTACAAGAACAACTTAGTGTTTTATAACATCTGAAGCACACAGACCTATATAAAACACTGGAATTACCTATACAATTGCTTCAGCTTCCTCTCCACTCTTGAGAATATGTTATTTGGTCAGAATCATGTAAAGACTTAAGTCATTTCTTTTTTCACTTCACACAGAACTTCAAGTCTCTTGACCTGTGCATTTCGGGTTCTACCACTCCTTAAAATTACAATTAAAAGAACCTTCCTTTTTCCAGACCTCTCTGTTGGATGGCTCCCTTGATTAGCCTCATCAGGTGATCTGTCTCCTGTGCCAGATACAGGTCCATAGTATGGAAATTAGTCCATTTATCATAGTCCTCCCTCCAGTGAATGTCTTCAGAAAAGAAAACCCCGGGAGCTCAAGTAACGA
The DNA here is from genome assembly GCA_030014935.1 of Caiman crocodilus. Taxonomy (NCBI): domain Eukaryota; kingdom Metazoa; phylum Chordata; order Crocodylia; family Alligatoridae; genus Caiman; species Caiman crocodilus. Next base: position 21,497,193 of record JAGPOW010003642.1, read on the forward strand.
AAAACACAAGATGAAACAAGTAAATAAGTCATACATAATTTTCCATGAGCAAAATGCAGATTCCTGCCAGGTGTATATCAAACATGTGTCCTATCTCTAATTTACGTGGCCACCTAATGCTTACTCCATAGACCAATGAAGTCAGTGAAAAAAGTTCCAAATTATAACAAAGCCTTTGGATCAACTCCTAATTTTGGATTACTTGGGTAACATCTATTTTGATTCTAATAACATTTAAAAAATAAACTTGATGTCAAGTCATAGAAATCTTAAAACATGAACAGTCTCTAATATGTCATATATATCTTCTCTGCGACCACCCTCACTACACTATGTTAAGGAATACATAATACAGCATGCAAAAAGGACCATTGCTTAGCATTATGCAGAATATAGATATCACTTCTGTATTGCTCGATACTGAATGTGACCTCCAGGCTGCCAAAGTCCAAAATAGTAAAAGCAAAACTGAATGAACATCATACCAGTTTGGACCACATAGAGACCTGTCTTAAAATTGTGACAGCAACCATCTTCATGCATTAACAATAATAAAAAAAAACAAACTTCAAATTGGATTTAAATGTTTTTTAAAAGCAGGAAAAGGGCCATAAAAATATTTAATCTTGCAAAGTGTGCAAGCCACGTTGCAAGCAGTGACCCATGACACCACCTAACAAGCCAAACCCCCTGTAGTGTCCCAAGCCAGCTCTATGCCAAAAAAGGAATGG
>JAGPOW010003642.1:21498023-21509530 GCA_030014935.1 Caiman crocodilus
TGTGCAAGCCACGTTGCAAGCAGTGACCCATGACACCACCTAACAAGCCAAACCCCCTGTAGTGTCCCAAGCCAGCTCTATGCCAAAAAAGGAATGGAATGGAAAATTAGATCCCATAGGTTAAAGCCAGCTATAAAACCCTGCCCGTGCTCCCCCTGGGCGGAGCTCTCCCTCTCACGGTCCACGTACAGAAGCCATTTGCAGAGGCCAGACACGGACACAGGTGTTTTGCTAAAAATCACTCGCTAAGCCATAGTGAGAGGTCACAGCAACACCTGCCACTCCCAGAACCTTCTCCCTCCCTTCGGTGACTAACTGTCTGCTGTAATGCAATCTCAATGAAACAACCACTATCAGCAACAACTCGTAAGTACCTTCATTCAAGAGATCTCGTGAAATCTAATTAATCTAGCAGCCAGATAAGGGGAAACCCAAAGCTAGCACGAGATAAGCTAGCGTCTAACCTAATTCGCGTCCAGGGCCTGCCGGAACAAGACTCCTGGCGCGGCACAAAGGTTATGTAAAAACATCTCTGTCTCACCTTTCTCTTTTATATTTTAAAATTGTGCTAACAATTTAGCTGGATGCTAGAGTGAAAAACACCACGCTTACAATCTTTTAGGAGAGCACAGTCCAACAAAATAACAACTAAGTGGCATTCATGGATTCATAGATATTAGGGGCTGGAAGGGACATCTCAAGATCATCAGATCCAGCCCCCCTGTGGTTGGACAGGAAAGACTGTTGGGGTCAGATGACCTCAACAAGGTGAGCATCCAGACTTTTTGAAGATAACCAGAGTAGGTGATTGTACCACTTCTGGGGGAACTCTATTCCAGACCCTGGACACTCAAGTTGAAAAGAATTTTTTCCTTATTTCTAATCTAAAATGGTCTTCTGGCAATTTATGACCATTAGTCCTAGTTGTCCCCTGAGGAGCCCTGGTGAACGGTTTTCACAGTCCATGATGTTTGCCTCTTATAAACTTATAGGCTGCCACCAGGTCCCCTCTGAGTCTTCTCTTCTCCAGGCTGAACAGACCCATGTCCATGCCCCTCATCCTACAGCCTAGTCTCCATACCTCTAACTATACGTGTAGCCCTCCTTTGGACTCTCTCAAGCCTTTTCACATCCCTCCTCAAGTGTGGTGGCCAGATTGGATGCAGTACTCCAGCTTGTCTTGTTTGAGATGCATTGGTAGATGCATGCTAGTGTTTTGTTTGCTTTGCTGGCTACGGCATCACATCGGTGGCTCATGTGTATTCTGTGGTTTATCAAGACCCCCAGGTCTCTTTTATTATGGTGCTAGTAAGTGTAGTACTGCCGAGCCTGTAAGCATGTTGTGGATTGTTTCCCCCCGGGTGAAACTCCTTACATAAAACAAAAATGTTAATGAAAAAGATTTTTCCAACTTTGAGCTCTGTCACTTTCAGCAATAGCATTAAATAATCACGAGGGATAAACAAAATAAGTATTCTACAATACTAAGGAAAAAGGGTGACTTTTTTGAGCTGGAACTCAAAGTCCGGCCTTTATTCCTACAAAAAAGAATGAGAGTGCAGTGGGGTTTTTTTGTCTTCAGAGAAAAGAAGAAAAACATTCAGAAAAAGTGAAGCCTAAATATACTTATTTTTCATTCTGCTCCTTAAGTCACAGTTGGAGGAAGAACAAAATTAACCATTCCCCTTACTAGTTCTTTCATCCTGGTGACATCTCAATTTTGCCAGACAGGCTCCAGACATTTGGGATTGAAACCATAGATAAACCATTTGGGATTCATGCATAGACTTGGGGTGGACTCTTAACTTATTCTGTCTTTTCAACTTTTGGAGCAACATGTGGAAACTTGGTTTTGACTTCCAAGCCAAATCCATTCCCTCATATACTGTGGATGTAATGGAGCACAGAATTGTTTTTTTCCAGCAATAGGATAAAAAAATAGATATTTGTTTTCAGAACAGATGAACAAAGATCTCTCTCCACTGATGTCAGTATTCATATCTGTTCTGGTACACGATGTGTCATTGCTCTCTGAAACCAAATGTTATTGCACATTAGCATTAAATAAAAGGTTAAAAGGAAATCTCTAGGGGCAGAAGTTACACATAAACTGGTTTAAGTTATCAGAAACTAGTTTAAACCTGTAACAGAATAGCAGTTGAGTGCACAGGCTGGGGACCACCTGGCTGAGCAGCAGCTCTGCAAAAGGGCCTGGGGGTTACAGTGGACAACAAGCTGAATATGAGTCAACAGTGTACCTTTGGTGAAAGAAGGTACGAGTGTTGCCAGCAGGTCAAGAGAAGTGATTATTTCCCTCTATTCACCAGTGGTGAGGTCACATCTGGAATACTATGTTCAGTTTTGGGCCCCCCACTACAAAAAGGATGTGTACAAATTAGAGAAAGTCCAACTGAGGGCAACAAAAATGGTGAAGGGGAAGGGCACATGACATATTAGGAGAGACTGAGGGAACTGGGCTTATTTAATCTAGAAAAGAGGCAACTGAGAGGGCTTTAACAGCAGCCTTCAACTATCTGAAGGGAGGTATGAAAGAGGATGGAGCTGGACTGTTCTCAGCGGTGGCAGATGACAGAACAAGGAGCAATGGTCTCAACTTTCAGGAGGGAAGTTTATGTTAGACATTAGGAAGAATGTTCTCATTAGGAGGGTAGTAAAACACTGGAACAGGTTACCTAGAGAGGTGGTGGACTTTTCATCCTTGGTGGTTTTTAATACCTGGCTAGACTATGCTTTGGCTGGGATGATCTAGTGGAGGATGATCCTGCCTTGAACAGGGGGTTGGACTAGATGACCTCTTGAGCTCCCTTCCAACCCTAACTTTCTATGATTCTATGCAACCAGTTTAAAAATGGCCAAAACTGGTTTAAGATAAAAGTAATTGAATGTAGTACCAGACTTAACTGATTTGGATCAAACTGGTTTATAGAACTTCTGTCCTAGATCTCTTCCTGGTTTATGTTAAATCAGAGTTCCCCAGCATGCTTTGCAGCCATGGGCTGGGCTGTCTGCTTCAGAGAGCACGGTTGGCTTCACCCCTCTGCTCTCCAGTTGGAGCATGGGCAGGCAGTGTGGCCAAACGCCAGCCCAGCATGGCCCCCTAAGGCAAAGGAGGCAGAGAGGTGGTTTACTCCCTGATCCGGTCTGCCTGGATGGGGTATAGCAGGCTTTGTCAGGCATTCCCCCCACCTCACCACTCAAGCAGCAGAGGGCATGGCCAGCCCCAGCAGCAGTCTGAAGCAAATGGGGAGATGTAGGGAGGTCTAATTTCCCCTGCCCCCGCCTAGAAGACCCTTCCCCCTGGCCAGGGTCTTCAAGGCAGGGGCACAGCAGCCTCCATCAGGCATTTTGCCCTGCTCAATGCTCAAGCAGCAGGCGACGTGGCCAGCCCTAGCAGCAGCCTGAAGTGAACCCCCATTTGCTTTAGGCTGCTGCCAGGCCTGGCCACACCCCCTACAACTTGAGCAGTGAGGGTGGGGGTGTGAAATGCCTGGCAGGGGCTACTATGTCCCCCCTTACCTCAGCTTCCTTCCAGCTGAGGGCTCGCTGTAGCACCCCCAGCTTCTGACCTGAGCCTCCACAGGCACGTGACTGCATTTCCAAAATCAGAAGTGAATTTCTATGCACTTGTTTGTCAGTTCAGTCACCCAGGTTAGACTAACCTGCACAGATTGAATTGAATCAGGTTCAGGCTTTTTGAATGTCTGTGCTTAGCCTAGTAGGTCTGTTTCTTGCTCTGATATGAAGGAGATAGATGTTGTTAAAGCCCACCAACATCACTGGGGCCTATATACCAGTCCATAAAACAACCCCAAGCATCAATAAGTTGAACAAACTCTGCAGATATATTTCTACATTTGGTCATCTCCATGCAGCCTGCTGGAGATTTTGGCCAATATTTTCAAATTAAGCTGTCTAATTTTAGGTAGCTAATGGCCTGATATTTAAAGTCAATAAGCACTTGCAGCTTCCATTGACTGATATTTGGTTGTGTTCAGCAGATCTGAAAATTAGGTCATCAAATCTATATTTAAGAACCCAAGGAAGTTGGCCTGATTTTCAGAAGTGCTATTCAAGTCCCTGAGAGCTGTTGATGTTCAGAAAATAGAGTCACTTATTTAAACTTGGCTTGAAAATTTAGGAATGTCATTTAGATTACATGGGTATAACAGAGCAGAAGTTTGGTCCACAGGTTTTAAATATGACAATGTTAATTGGGTCATGTCTGCTGCCATAGAAACTGCTGTATATGGATTTTTATGAGGTTTAGTATCTGCTCTATTTCTCTGAAGTTCTTCATGTTAAGAATACACATCTCTTATATTCAGAAACTCTTTTGAGGTTTCAAACATAATGTAATTAAAAATATTCACACTATCCTGGGGCTATTGGGGGCAGTGGTGGTACATGATGTAACGTTTAAGCACTGAATAAAAAGCTGTTCCTGACAAAAGAGTAAATACTGTCATGAAAGAGGCTGTAGGGAGAAACAGAGAATCGGATAACAATTATTATCTAGAACATGATTTTGTTGAAGTGAGTTAATGACAGAACCCCATTGACTTTCTGGGAGCAAAGCAAACCCAGAACAGAAACCACCTAAGTAGTGAGCCTGATGAGACTTCATTACATAATTTCAAAATATGAAGGATAAAAACAGGAGTCTAAATGACATCGACACATGTTGGGTATCATTAGTAAGTTATAAGGGATAAATAAATAAAGCCTAACATGTCTGATGTATCTCTGTACTTTTCCGGATATGAACACTGGAAAGGAGACTTAAACATAGAATGGGTGCCATGAAGGAGCAGTGGTTCAGCACATTAATCTATTTAGAATGGCAGCCATTGGAGTTTTATCTGGGTAAAGGAGGACAGAAATTGACTCCTTGTTTATTAGTAAAATGCTAGGGATCAGATTCACAGATGGTAATCGATACTATGCCTCTGATGGTTTGAATTTTGTCCTCAAGTCTCATATTACGGACATTGCCACTTTATCCAAGAGCCATAGAACATATCACTAATGTTGACTTTTTTAATGTTTTAATGTTAGATCTCAAGTTTCTCTTCCCTTCTCCTTCCCCACATGCTCTTTTTAAAAGTTATTTATTTATTTATTCTGAGAAACACAAAGCAAAAGAAATAATGTGTGCATTTTGTTTAGAAAAAAGTAAGATTAGTGATCACTGGTTATGGAAGGAGAGACAGTCCCAGGAATAGCTCAAGCCAAAGACTTTGAAGATTCAGACCAGAATCATAACGTAATTTGATAATAATACAGGCCCCAGGCTAACTTACTCTGTTTAAAGAATGATTTATTCTTTTTGTTTCCATTTGGTAGCTGCAATAAGAACCCATAGCCCATTGCAGGGATGTAATAATGGCAATTCCAACTGAAAAACTGTCAACAATAAATATACAAACAGACATGGACAAACACAGCTCAGCAATTTTCACTAGTGATTTGCCTATATGGATAAATGCCATGCACCCCAAAAACATAATAATATACTTTAATATCTTAATCACCTTGATGAACCCTAGAATCAGAGCCAGAGCATATCAGAACAGGCCTCACCTGGAGTACGGTGTCCAATTTTGAGCCTCTCACTTCAAATAAGATGTGGGCAAATTAGAATGAGTCCAGCATTCTAACCAACAAAAACGATTTGTTTGAAAAACATGACTTATGAGGAAAGGCTGAAAGAACTAACATAATTTCAGCGAACAATCACTGAGAGCAAAAAGGGAAGTTTTGAGCAGTTCATTGGGAGCAAGAGGAAGAAGGGGAAGAGGAAGAGGACCCAGGCAACAGGCACCAAATCCTGTTCTAGGAAAGCCAGGGCTCCCGTGGGCACAGGCAGAAGTGACAGTTTTCACTAGATCTGGCCACAGAAAGTGATTTATAACTGTAACCAAACACAAACTCACAGCTGCAGACTGCTTTAAAAATGGCTGATTGAGTGAAAATCTGAACTCACATTGCATGAGGTTAGATGCAACCATTTCAAACAGAGCATCTTCTGTAACTTCTGTCTGTGCTGCCTCCAGGCCTCAAGTTGTTTTCAGAATGGGAGTGGAGAAAGGGAGCGTAGGGAGTTCAGTCTGGGGGTTTTTCAGCCCCCGCTGGAGAGCAGGGCAGGTGTTTTGGAACCCCCCTGAAGTGGGGAGGGGGGGCCTTTACTTCACCCAGCCCACTCCAGCTCTGACTGGGAAACCCCTAGAATCATCTCCCTTGGCTCTCTGACACCCTCCCATTCTGAAAACTTCACAGCTTTGCAGGGAGGAGGGGCCATTGCTAGGGGAAAATGGCTGCAGGCTCACAGCTGGAAGCTAGATTCTCCTCCACCTTGGAACCAATAGTTAACTTCTGTTTGGTCCACGGGGTCATCGTAACTCATAACACTTCCTGCAAAGTATTCTCTGTTCCAGTGGTGAGCTTCACTTCTGCCTGTGCCCTGGGTGTTTAGCTTGCTAAGTGTTTGTTTGGTAGGCTGTGTGTTTGAACATATGGTCTGGGTAGCTGGGTGTGCTGATAGTTGAGTGATTACTACATGGTTGCTGCCTATCTGACAACAACCATAACCAAGGGGCAGCACCAGTCCATGCCCAGGTGGGTTATAAAAGAAGGCTCCCCAAGTGACCACGAAGCAAGTAAACGGGAAGCAAACAGGGCAGTTTGCAAGCAGGTCATAGGCCAGTTCACAAGTCAGTTTGTCACCCCGCTCTTTGAAAAAGAACCTTTAAGGTAAGTTCTTTCTTAAAATAAAAGTAACTAACCTACATATATTTAGTGTATTTGGACAAACCACCACAGTTAGACAAATACTTAAGCCCCTTATTTAACTAGAGTCCAGAGTGAGGAGGAGTTTGCTAGGGATTTTGCACAGAAACTCTCTCACACCTTTTTGCACTGTAAGCTTGGTGAGTGGAAGTAGGTTATCAGGGAAAAGAGAAACTTTTGGGACCAAGGAACAGTGAGTAGGCCAGTATGCAGGGGTGTTTGCTAGGGAAGATCTGCTTAGAAAGAGGTGGTGGATTAAGAGACCCAGAGAAATGGCTGGAGGATGTTGCAATTCCAGACCACTGACACTGCCAGCTCTTCCTCTGCTAGCATCTGTGAGGTTCTGTCCAGGGAGGCTTCCACCAAGGTCCTGGTTTGGCACTGTAGAAACTACAGCTTGCAGGTTCCTTCCAGTGACAGCCAGGTGGGAGAGTACCTGCTCTCTGAGTGCTGCCTTCTGGTGGTGTCCCTCATGAAGCAAGCGAGAGAGCTACAGGAGGAGATGGCAAGGCTCTGAAGCATCCTCCACCATGAGGAGATCATCAGTTAGGTGCAGGAGGAGCCCTCCAGAACTGTGGAGGAAGGGACTTCCAGAGGCAACATGAGAGAGAGAAGGAAGAGTATGTAGACTCTCAGGAATGTGGAAGTTGGAAGATTGTGACCTCTGGCAGTAACCACAAGTCTTCATCTTCACCTGCAGCAGTTTGCCTAAACAACAGATATGGAGCCCTAGGAAGAGAAGAGGAGAAACATGATGCTTTAGTTGAACAGGTCAGGCCAGGCATCTCCAATGTTGAAAGGATCGAGACCACTGCCAAAAAGATGAAGTGATGGGTGGTGGTGGTGGGTAGAGACTCCATCTGGCAGCCTGGCCTGTTGTCTAAGGACGTCTGCTCCTTGCCTGGAACCTGAAACTTGGGATATCATGGAATGATTACTGAGACTCATCTTGCCCTTTGACTATTACCCCATGCTGTTAATCCATAAGGAGAATAATAATACTGCCAGGGGCGACCCTCAGTAGATCAAAAGTGACTATAGGGCTCTGGGTGCAAGGGTGAAGGGGACAGGGGATCCTGTGGAGTTCTCCTTAATCTTTCTGATTAAAGGGAAGGGTCTAGGAGAAGGAGCATCCTGAAGATCAATGCATGGCTGCACAGATGCTGTCACCAACAGCGATTTGACTTCTTTGACCATGTTTTTCGAAAAAGACATCTTGTTCAAAGAAGAAGGATTGCTGGGAAGAAATGGGATCCACCTAACAAAGAGAGTGAATAACATTTTTGCAGGCAGGATTACTAACCTGGTGAGGAGGGCTTTAAACTAGGTTTACCAGGGGATAGAGACCAAAGGCCTGAAGTAAGTGTGGAAGCAGGTGACCCGAAGAAAACACAAGCAGGAATGGGCGACAGGGGAGCCATTCTCATTCTTCCTGAAAAAGTAGGGCAATTGCCTAGTTACCTCAGGTGCCTGTACATGAAGGCAGAGCCTCAATAACAAGCTGGAAGAATTGGAAATCCTCACACAGTCACAGAGTTATGATGTGGCTGGAATAACAGATAGTTTGTGGGACAGCCTATATAAGTGGAGTACTGGAATCATAGACATGTATGTAATAAACTATTTAGGAAGGACAGGCAGAGGAGAAGAAGAGGAGTTGCACTTTGTATAAAAGAGCTGTGTATGATTGCTTAGAGCTCCAGTATGGAAATAGGCCTATTGAAAGTCTCTTGTTAGGGTCAGAGGGAAGAGCAACAGAGATGATGCTGTGTCTGCTATAGACCACGAGATAAGGAGGATCAGCCAGATGAGGCTTTCTTCAAACAGTTAAAAGAAGTTTCCCGGTCAGAGGCCCTGGTTCTTATGGAGGACTTCATTTACCCTGACATCTGCCGGAGGGCAATGCAGCAGTGCACAGGCAATCCAGGAAGGTTTTGGAACATACTGGGGACAACTTTCTGATGTAGGTGTCAGAGAGGCCAACTAGGGACCATTCCGTTCTTTATCTGTTGCTCACAAACAGGGAAGAATTGCTGGGGAATGAAGAAGTGGATGGCAACTTGGTCAGCTGCAACCATGAGATGATTGAGTTCAGGATCCTGAGGAAAGGAAGGAAGGAGAGCAACACAGTAAGGACCTTGGACTACAGAAAAGCAAACTTTTACTCACTCAGGGAACTGATAGGCAGGATCTCCTGGGAGGCCAATCTGAGGTAGGGAAAGGAGGCCAGGAAAGCTAGTTATATTAAAAAAAACACACACAATCCCCCCCCCCCCCAAAAAAAAAACCAAAAACATACTGAGTACATAGGAACAGACCATCCCAAAATAGAGGAAGACTAGCAAGTATAGCAGAAGATCAGCTTGGCTCAGCAGGGAAATCTCCAATAAGCTAAAATACAAAAAGGAATCTTACAAGAAGTGAAAACTTGGACAAAAGACTAGGGATGATTATAAGAGTACTGCTGGGGCATGCAGGAATGAAATCAGAAACACCAAAGTACAAATGAATTTCAGCTAACAAGGAATGTGAAGAGTAATGAGAAGAGTTTCTACAAGTATGACAGCAACAAGAGGAAGGTCAGGAAAGGTATGGGTCCCCTACTGAATGGCGGAGGCAACCATGTGGCAAGTGATGCAGAAAAGGCTGAAGTACTCAATACCTTTTTCACCTCTGTCTTCATAGGCAAGGTCAGCTCCCAGACTACTGCACTAGGCAGCAAAGTTTAGGGAGGAGCTGAGCAGCCCTCCATGGTGAAAAAACAAGATAGGGACTATTTAGAAAAGTTGGATGTGTACATGCCCATGGAGCCAGATGCAATGCATGCAAGGGTGCTGAAGGAGTTGGTAGATGGGATCGCAGAAACTCTGGCCATTATCTTTGAAAAGTCATGGCAATTGGGAGAGGTTCTAGAAGACTGGAAAAGGGCAAATATAGTGCCCATCTTGAAGAAAGGGAAAGAGGAGGATCCAGGGAACTACAGACTATTTCACCTCAGTCCCTGGAAAAATAATGAATCAGGTCCTCAAGGAACCCATTTCTAAGCACTTGGAGGAGAACAAAGTGATTTAGGAAAAGCCAGCAAGCATTCACAAAGGGCAAGACATGTCTAACCAACCTGACTGCCTTTTATGATGATATGACTGACTCTGTGGATGCGGGGAGACAAGTGGATGTGATATACCTTTACATTAGCAAAGCTTTTGACAGTCTTTCACAATGTTCTTGCAAACAGGCAAAGGAAGTGTGGGCTGGATGAGTGGACTGTAAGGTGGATAGAAAACTGGCAGGATTATCAGCCACAGTGGGTAGAACTTCATGGCTTGATATGTAGCTCAAGTGAAATGTCCCAGGAGCCAGTTTTGATTAATATCTTCATCAATGATCTGAGAGATGGAATGGAGTGCACCCTCAGCAAGTTTGCAAATGACACCAAACTGGGGAGATTTGTAGATACACTAAAGAGTAGGGCTAGGATACAGAGGCACATTGAGAAATTGGAGGATTGAACCAAAAGAAATCTCAAGAGGTTCAATCAGGACAAATGAAAAGTCCTTCACTTAGGACAAAACAATCCCATGCAGCAGTACAGAAAAGGGAGTGACCAGTTAAACAACAGCTCTGCAGAAAGACCAGGGGGTTACAGTGGACAATAAGCTGAATATGAGCTAACAATGTGCCCTTGTTTCCAAGAAGACTAATGGCATACTGGGCTATATTAAATGGAGAATTACCAGTAGATTGAAGGCAGTGATTATTAACCTCTGTTTGTCACTAGTGAGGCCACATCTGGAGTACTGCATCCAGTTTTGCTGCCCTCCTCCCTTCACTACAGAAAGGATGTATACAAATTGGAAAGCGTCCAGTGGAGGGCAATGAAAATTATTAGGGACCTGGGGCATATGACTTATGAGGAGAAGTTGAGGCAACTGGGCTTATTTAGTCTAGAGAAGAGAAGACTACAAGTGCATTAAAGTGCTTTTTCTAATGCACCTTAAATGTAGTCCCTCCAATACTAAATAAATGTGCATTAGGCTGTTATACTGCACAGTAACAAATGCTCATGGTTTTTAAGTGACGCTTAATATGCAGTAGCCTATTTTACTTGCATTAGCATAATCACATAGAGTTTTATATGATGCTTAAATGCGCATTAAAATAGGTACTGCTCATTAAAATGCACATGTAGATGCACACACTCAGAGGGGATTTAATAGCAGCTTTCAACTACCTGGAGGGTAGTTATAAAGAGGATGGAGCTAGACCATTCTCAGTAGTGGCAGATGACAGAACAAGGTGCAATGGTCCCAAGTTGCAGCAAGGGAAGTTTGGGTTAAATATTAGGAAAAACTTTTTCACTAGAAGGGTAGAAAAGCACTGAAACAGGTTACCCAGAGACGCAGTGGAATCTCCATCCTCAGAGGTTTTTAAAACCAAGCTAGACAAAGCCTTGGCTAGGATGATATAGTTGGGGACAATCCTACTTTGAACAGGAGGCTGGTCTAGATAACCTCCTGAGGTCCCTTTCAACCTACAATTTTATTTAGTCTCTTTTATGTGACCCTCTCCCAGGCAGATAGTTTCATAGTAGCTAGGGTCACGAGGGACCTGAATAGATCATCTAGCCTGACCCCCTGCCACAGGCAGGAATGAATGCTGGGTTCACAAGACCCCAGACAGGTGATCATCCAACCTCCTCT